>CM039617.1:5698434-6142837 GCA_022457205.1 Saccharum spontaneum
CAAAGATACAGCGCTAAATTACAAGAATGGTTAAACAAGAACCGAAGAAGTAAGAATCTTGCATACATGTCCTGCGATGGCGAGCTCCCCCATGGCATCCTTGTCGCTCCAGTCCGTGGCGACCATGAGCGTCCTCAAGTCCACAAACGCCGACGGCCCATCCCCGTCCGCTGGCCCGCCGACCGTCGCTCCCTCGCCCTCGCTTACGTCGACCGCCCAGTACGCGGCGGCCTCCTTGCCGCCGCCCTCGACGTGCGCGCCCAGGAAGACGAAGGCGTCCGGGGCGAGCCCGGGGACGCGGGACGGCGGGAGCCACGCGAGGCACCAGGCCGGCGCCGCGGAGGCGGCGGACGCGGGAGGAGGGTCCGTGGAGCGCGCGAGCGGGCGGCCCCGGCGGAAAGGGAGGATCTTGGAGAGGTACGGCTGGGGACTGGCGGCGGCGGAGGCGGAGGCGGAGCTAGGGTCGAGGAGGGAGCGGAGGGCCTCGGCGGCCGCGGAGGGGGACACGGCGGTGGTGGCGGCGGAGACTCCACGCAGCGGGTTGGCCGCGAAGGCGTGGGCGCGGAGGTGGATTGCCATGGTGGCCGGGGGCGCGGGGCGCGGGGCTTCGGGGTAGCTGCAGCTGCCGGCTCCACTGCCGTTTCCTTCCCGGCAAGGCCGCAGGGAGGTGGGTGCAGCCGTGCAGCGGTGCAGGCAGCCAGTTGGATTGGAATTTTGGATCACTGGACGGAGACGGCGTATGTCGATGCCATGTGGGGCCAGAACAACAGGTTGTGGGTTGTAGCTACAGCATCCATGGGCCATCGTCAACTGTAAATGGGCCGTTTCTCACGCACCCGATCATGGGCCGACGGTCGACCTCCAGATAGGCCGAACCCGCTTGAATTCAAAACTGGACATGCTTGGCAACTCTTGAGCTGCATCTGACTGATGATTCATGGAATCATGGTCAAATTTTGACTGTAACATTGAACCTGTAAGAGCTAATCCTTCTGGATAATATCCGAATTTTTCCACCAGAAAAGTGATGATACAGATGTCCTTGAATCTGCTAACATCATCTACAATTCGACTTGACTATACGAAAATGCTGGAGGATCTCAAGAACTTAGACAGGAGTGTACATGTGAGATGCAGAGCAATGGCAGAAGCCAAAGATCGTTGGCATCATATGAGGAAATTGGACAGATCAAAAGGTTCTAATGCTCATAGGAGACGACAGTATGTTCTAAGAACATAGTTGTGGGATGGGACGGATACAATTTAGAATGTGCAAGAGGCAGGAGCTCCTGAAAAACATTGGTCTGAAACTCTGAATCGGAAGTGCACACATATGCACAGTTCAGCTGCTAATCTGAATCCATGCACGTCCTGTTTCAGAAACACTATTGTGCATGCGTATGGCAGATACATAATGTTTGCAAACTGAAAAGAAATAAAAATAGGCTGCAGGTTGTCTCCTAATTCTGATAATCAAATGTGCTGATAACATGCGAACCCAAAAGAAATCAAAGTGCTGTAATTATACAAGATACAGTTCCTTCCTCCGTCAACTACATTGACAACAACCACAACAGGATTTAGTCCCCTCCCTACATCAACAATATTGGCAAACATAACAACACTCGCTATAAGTTTTTTTTTACCAAGAAAGATTTGCTAAAAGTTTAATGCAAAGTACCACCAAAATACCATCAATCTTCCACCAGCGAGCTGTAAGTCAGTACCAGAAACAGCTCTGACTCGCCATAAGCTGCCCCCGGACAGCCTCTGCAATGTGTGGAAAACAGGGACTCCCTGCTAGTCTCTTGTAGCATCTCAAAACAAGAAGAGCATGCGGCGCCAGCAGCATCCCCAACCCCAAGGGGTGCTTACCAATATCAGGGCATCCCTGGGAAATCAATCCAACATCGTATAGATTAGGAAAAAATCCTCTTTGATGCTTGATGTAAGAACACCAGTTGCCGGGGAGGTCGTTGGCTGCTAGAAATGACTTGATCAGGCAGGCGATCCCATGTGACCCCTGGTATGTCACCCAAGTTACAGTGGGGTTATGCGTAGCACCACATGATGCCATGAGCCAAGCCAATTGTCCCGGACGAACGTAGGCATTGTTGCCTCTTGCAACTGCAGGATCAGCTCTGGAGCTGAGGTGGAATTTCCACACACGGCCATACGCTAGCATCCCTTCGGCGTTCATGAACGCGACCGTGACCTGGAATTCGTTGATGCCTTTCAAGCTGCTCTTCATGAGGTTATAATCTTGCTGTGGATCAGCTGCATAAAAGGGGATGGCCCAATCCAATTGAGGAAGCTGCACATCGACTGCAACGATCTTGAAATTGCTTGTCACCAGTTCATCAATTAGCCGTGCCTCTTTGTTGAAATTATGGCCTCGCACCTCAACTGTGATGACAGTGGCATCGTCAATGTGGCGTGCACACTTGATGCCCATGTCGAACTCTTCCATTCCTGACAGCAAGCACTGTCGAGAATGCAGTCGATACAGCTCGTGTTTCTTGCGGCGGTGAATCTCCTTGAAGCACGACAGCGTAAGCAACGCGTCAGAGCCAGCGTGATGCTCGCCGCCGATACGCTGAACACCTAGATGCGCAGCCAGGGCCGCGAGGCCACCGGTGAACCCTTCCTTCTCCAACTGACCGAGGACACGCACATCATAGAAGACCGGAAACTGCTGACGCACCTGGCGCATGAAGGCGGCGCGGTCCGGTGACAGAACGCCGCGGCCTTGCTGCTGCAGCAGCAGGCGGAGGAGGAAGCCGAAGTCACGGTCCCCGTGGAAAGTCACCCAGGTGACGGAATCGTCACCGAACGGGATGTGGCGGAGTAGGCCGTTCTGAAGCTGCTCCGTGGTGACGCCCCGGTCCCTGTACTCCGCGAGACAATGCCCTTGTCTGCCAGGAAGGTGACCGACGCATCATTGTACTCACGCGCGTCCACGTCGAACTTGAGATTGATCTCCAGTGCTATCACGGACGATGGGGATTGAGCTCCTCCATGTGCTTGGTGGTCGAGGTTGAGGTCGAATGCAAGCGCGAGCCCCACCTGGAGCATTTCGCCTCCATTGACAAAGGTGCGCAAGTGATCGTACCAGGTGTTCCAGCAGATTGGCCTGCAGCGCACGTTCGTGGAGGCGCCGGCGACGAACTCGAGGTCGAGCGCGACATAGAGGCGGCCGCGAGGCTGGCGGAGCTTGTCGACGACGCGCTTGAACACGCCCACGCAGTTGTCGCGCCACACGCTCTGTACGGCCGAAGCGTATGGGAACTCGCCTACGACGGAGCGGGTGCGGAGCTCGCCATCCGTCGACGGTGATCTCGGCGTTGGTGTAGGAGCAGCAGTGGCCGCCGAGCGCCTGGAACGAAGACATGGAGAGCTTCTCGCCGATCGGACCGAAACCGTCGCCGTCCGTGTCGAAGAAGACGTCGGCGTTGGACCACCCGCGGTGGCCGCCGAGCGCCTGGAAGCCATGGGGAGTTTGAGCTTGTCGCCGTTGGGATGGAAACCGTCGCCGTCCGTGTCGAAGATGACGTCGGTGTTAGAGAAGCCGCGGTGGCTGCCGCCGGCGCCTGGCATGGGCTGTTTTTGCTATTCACTACGACGTGCTCTTTCGAAAAAGAACTACGACGCGAAAAAGGTTTGAACCCGTTGCTGTCCGTGGACTGGTGTTTCTTACGAATCAAAAACGGGTGCTCCGTCCTTTCTGACAATCTAGACACACATGCAAGAAGTAGGCGAGCATCACGGCACTCAGCATCCACTCCACTCTACTACGACGCCATCAGTGTTTCCCTCAAAAAAAAACGCCATCAGAGTTGCATTGCAGGGCGTCTCTCGCTGTCTCTGTCTCCGCTTGAATATATTTCGCCCAAACACGGTTAGGATCGCCAATTCCTCACGGATTCAATTGCGTTGCAGGGCATAGCGGGGCCGGGGTTCACTGGGGGAACAGGAACAACATATGGCTGCATGAAGAAGATGCAATTTCGTTCGTCCATCCGCTGACGGGTAACGTTTTTTCTTTCTTTCTCGAAAAAAAAAAGAAAAGTGTCCCTCAATGGCAGAAGCAGAGTATGATGAAAATCAGGCTCCGATGCAAATCCGACGGGGCATTGCATTGCATTGCTGTCCAATTAATATACGAGTTGTTGTGTCGTCTGGTTGCCGAAGACATCGTAGTGGGGAAAATCCTACGCACTAGCAATTTCACTTGAAGTGATGTTTGGTTGCAAAACAGGCGAAATTGGTGATGTGTATTTGATGAATTGTTCGACAAACCTGTCTGTCAAGTGCACCCGCCATGTACAGTACATTTGCATCCTCCGCCGCGAGCCGCAACTTGTAGGCTGACGCATTCCTCTTCTTCGCTCGGGATGCCAACATAAATCCTCCTCAACTCATCAACAAAAATGAATAAAAAAAAACTCATCAACAAAATAAAATGATGAAGAAGAACTAGTGGCTGACGGCAGAGCCAAGAGTGGTGTGAGCGTGGCGCCATTCCTCAGAATCCGAATGGATGGAGCTACTAGGCTGCTTGCTGGGATCTGACCACCCCCACCCCAGGCCCAGAGCGTCCAAATGACGGACGCGGACGGGTTGAAGAAGATGGCGGTGTACTGTAAAGTCTGTAACACGGTGAAGACAGGAGGAAGGTCGATCGAAAGCAAACCGTGAGGGCTTGAATGAAATCTGAGATCACCGGTGGCGTCGAAGAAGCCGACGCCGGCGGAGATGTAGTCTCCGGTGAGGTAGCCGGCGAGATTTGGAAGACTCCGACGAAGGGAGCCGGCCATGTTTGGAGGTCTCCTGGGAGGTCAACGGCGTGGGGTGTCAGGCTAGCTAGAGGACCCGCGGGCTACCGAGCACAGGCCACACGAACACAAGGTTGTCATTCCGCCATTCGGCTAATGGAAGAAGACGAAGACGACTGAGACTGACCGACGGATTCGACCCGGGTCAACTCTGAATCGCATTCGGAAATGGGCTCTTTTTATTGAAAAGGAAAATGCAGATGGGCTATTTGGTTCGTATACAAAAGAGGGCAGATGGGCTCTTTCTGCTGTCCCAGATCCATCTGGTGGTACTGGACTCAAATACTCCTACCAAAAAAAAACCCAGAGTTCCTCGTCTATCCATACAGCTACCTGTACCTGAGCCCAATTCAAAGTCGTCAATCCTTGGCCCAGTACTCGGAACCAAACAGCCGGACGTTCGTTCACTTTCCGCGTTGCCCAGCGAATTCGCGGCCCGGCAAGTTGAGGAGGGAGCAAACGACAATGCAAGGTCTGGCAAACAGGCCTATTCCTGCGGCAGCTCTTCACCTCCTCCTAAATACTCCTCAACTTGCGATTAATCAATAAAACCAAGACGAATGAGGATGTGAGTGAGGGACAACAGACTTAATGGATGGGGCTAGAGTACTTTAATATTAAATATATAGATATTATCTGTTATATCTATATAACTAACAGTGTTAAAAGAAACATCCACGTTCATCAAGAGCGAATAGAAATTTGCGATTAATTGGGGGAAAATATACATGTTAGATTTTATGATGATTTAGACTTTACTAGAAACTGCAATATTAATTAGAAAAAGAGAAAAATACATCATTAAATTTTATGATGATCTAGCAGTCTAGATTAAAGGATAGTTTATGTTGATACAACATACATTTAAATAACTTTTTCTACACCAGTGATGTTGTAAAAATAACAGCGTTATGTCCGTATTAAAAAAGATAAAATAACAGTGTTATGTTCGTATTAAAAAAGATGATCGAAAAATAAATGCATAAGATTGGCAAGGAACTGAATAATTTGCGAGAAAGTTAGATAATAGTTTTACCGAGGAATGGAGCTCACCAAGAGAAAATTAAAGGGAGGCTTGATTTTTCTTCACTAAAAAATTGTATGGCCGTGAGGTACCTAGATGTAGAAACAAAAAAAAAAGAAGAGAGGTAGATTATGATAGTTGAGGAATTGATTGACTATAGCTACATAGAGTTTAGAAGATGGATACAGCATAGGTGAATAGAGAGAAAAGTTGCAATCAAAGGAAAAAGGCAAAACTATAAAAAATAATAATGAAAAAAGCTAGATACCAATGCTCCATCCATTTCAAATTATAAGACATTTTGATTTTTCTAGATACATTGCTTAAAAGTTTTACAATTTAGAATGGAGGGAGTAGTTTATAAGACAGAAGATTACAGTTCTTTTTTTTGAACCTAGATTACAGTTCATTAATACAAACCGGTCCATCTCACTACTTCCAAGTTATTTCACCATGCCCGAGCGTCCCTGGCACGCCTTCTTCCTTCCAATCTTAAATCATGCATGGTACGATTGTAGAGAAATCATGGGGGGAAAACTGAATTTTTAACCGAGAAAACCGTCTGATTTCCTATATCTCCGGTAACAGGATTCCCCCAAATCAGGTCAGGACAACATCCTCTCAAGTGTCATCCTGACTGTAAAATGGTTACGAATAAGCGTCATCCTGGAGTTGCTCTGAACATGTCATGATCCACGGCAGTTCCACTGCCTTCAAACGGGGTACTAATGTAGATAATAATTATATATGCATTGAACAATAATAGGCGTAGGCGACATGCACCAACACAGTATAGATAAGCAAACATTTATTAGATAATTATATATGCTGTTTAAGACCAATACATAATCCAAGTACATCATCAAGCCGTAAAATTCAGCAGTCACTGAATCAACACAACCTCAAAAAATGAGCAAAAAAAAGGCACACAAGTAACGGTTGTCGTGCTTGGGTACTTCTCCACCCACGCAACCACAGCAGCAGTACCACGCTTGGCAATCAACAATATACTCGTGTACTCCCTCTATCCCAAAAAAGAGTCATTCTTTTTTTAGCATAAAAAAAGAGTCATTCTCGCTTCCAAAAAGTCAATAACTTTAAACTTTGACCAAATATATTTAATAAAATATTAATATTTATGGTACATAATTAGCATCATTAGGTAGATCGTTAAATATACTTTCATAATAAACTTATTCGGAGATATAAATACTGCACGTATTTTCTACAAACCTAATCAAAGTTGAGAAAGTTTGACCAGCACGATTCCCATAGCGACTCTTTATCTGGGACAGAGGGAGTATGCAGTAGACTTGTCCTTCCTGGATGCCTGATGGTGAGTGTGTGACAGCAGTTGGTTCCATTGCTCGGCCAGCTCGTCACATCTCACGGTCTTGGTATCACCTCGGTCGCCTCTTACTTCCCGGTGCCTGATACACAGCAGAACAATTCCGTTTTTGAGGACACAGAGCATCGGCAGAGCAAATTAAACGGTCTCTTCGAAGTGAAAAGATGCATCAACGTTTCGAAAGAATAATGAAAGATCAAAAAGGCACTTCACCAGGCATCAGGATTGATTGATTAGATAGCTAGCATCTAATTGATTAGTAATTGTAGTAAGATTTTAATATGCTTTTCTACACTGATCATTGCATGCAAACTTAACTGAATACACATATAAAAATGACACAAAATTTCGATCACGATACCTGCCTCCCTTGGTCCATTGCACCTATAGCACTCCATCCTACTAGCAAAGTTGTGCACGTTGCAACCAGGCCTGGCCAAAGTAGAGAAACACAGTATATTAGAGTCTGCGTCAAGACCATTTAACATGTTTTCTTGTATATGGAACTAAGTTGTGATTTTTACCATGCAGCGTTTGCCCTGTAATAGACTAAAGTGAATGTTGATAAGAGGATATCAGCTGGACATCAGTTAATGTTGATAAGATTACTACACAATCCCCAATCAATATGCTTGAGTAGGCCATATTAATCTGTGAAAATAATTATACTCTGTCCACCATTAGAATAGATCGAATCTAAAATGTATTAATGTGAACTTGAGTACTTGACTAGTTGACTGGACAGTACCGAGTCCCTTTTAACCGAAAATTATCTAGGAACTAGTTTACTTTCTGCACAATATATCTTTGCGAGTTTTCTTGTGCCTAGTCTTTTGGTTCACTCTAAGTTTCATCATGTTGAGCACTTACGAATTGAAGTCAAGTCATTGACTATCTATGTTTATACGGGGGTATGTATGCCCAGGCAAGGTGAACCAGTTAACCGAGGGGTGCCACTGAATTTAGCAAGAATGATTTTCATGAAATGCTTCATCTCTTTAAGTTATAGTAGAGTGAGTTCTTTAAAATTCTATTACACATGGGAGAAGATGCCTAATTTAAGTAACAAGTGTGGCTGCCTATCATGATGGACCACATGCCTTAAGTAGCGTTTATAACAGGCACAACTCTAGAAATTTTACTGATAATATCATCAAATGTTCTGCACAGCAATGCCACACAATGTTCTAGTTTTCTATAATTATGCCAATCTCAGGATTTAAGTTTCATTGCATGGTAACCTTGGCGAAACAAGTCAAACAGAAGTGTCAAGGCATCCATGTTATATGCACAGTCTATCGATTCACCCTGCACGACAATGATGTAGCTGTTTAAACATTCTAGATAATGTCGTGGGCAGTTGCCTCATTATGGCACTAAAAAACAAAAAGATAAGCAGTAACTAGTAAGCACTGAAAGTTTTATTTTTGGAAGCAATCTGAGTTTGTGAATTACATTTGTGAAACCGTGTCATCTCATTCAGTCATTATAAGTTGTAAGTTGCAACTTGCACTTGAGATATATTAACCATTCTTTCACTTTTTTTAAGAAACTTCTAGGTGATGCTAAAACAACAGCTTCTCATCACAGCAAGAAGACCATAATGTTATACTGGATGTGTAGCCAAACGGAAATTATAGTTTCGTTGTTTTAGTAAATTGTGAGTTTTTAAACTCTGAGATCAGGCATTTTGTAGTGAACTTGATTAGATTGTGCAAGCGAACATTAGACATGTGGCTGCCATTTGACCTAGTTAGATAGGTTGCATGTGTACTTTTCCATTTGTAAAGATGTACAAGTGCAAATGTTGGTTTCAATGAAAACTTGAGATATGTTTATCTATGTGGTTGATGAGTAATGTGAATTGCTATGGATTATTATATGGTTGATGAGTAATGTGTATTGTTGTTATGAATGTTGAACATACTTGAAATTATATGGTTAATGTCATCAGTCGATAAAGGGTTATAGCAACTGTTCTCGGTGTGTGATATAGTGAATGCTAACTGCGGTATCCTGTGTTAGACTTTGAGTATTGCATAATCTTATGATATACTTGTTAAGTGTAATGTTTTTTTAGACTTGCCGTAATTCAATAGAATCCTGGTATTATGCTAGAGTTTATGAAGAGATTCTCTGAGGAGTGGCAGGACTACTAGTCCGAGAGTTCCCTAGTCGGTGTCCCTGTGGAGACGTCCATCTTTAATAATCGTTTTCGTTGTTACTATGATCCATGGGTCACCTTGTATCCATGGGTTACTATGATCTATGGGTCACCTTGTATCCCTCTGTGGATGAAAATGGGGTCCATCTGCATCGGAAACCCTGAATTGCCTTGGATGAAAGGAATCGCGGACTCGAGTGCAAAAACCAAGGGGGCATTGCATTTGCATTGCTCTCCACTGTCCGGTACCAGTTACTGATTGGGTTCCAACGAAATCACAGTGAGAAAATCCAGAGAACTGGTAAATTCGAAATAAATATTGGTTGCAAAAGAAGTCAAATTAAAATCGGTGATATTTGGTTCGTTTCGCACACGGACACACCTGTCTGCGGAATCTCCGCTGCAGCGACGCCTATGGGCTGTGTATCAGTGGATGAGACGCCCTCTGCTCCTTAGTCAACGCTGGTCTGGTGACCGAGCTGCCAATATAAACCTCTCTTGTCAACTCAAGTACTCAACTAGTCGAAGAAGAAGATGACCGATGCCTGCATGCAGGGTGGTAGCGCGGCTCATGAAAGATGTGCAGATGGCGTGGTAACCGTAACACAGACGAAGAGGGAGTACGGAAGCAAACCGTCAGGGCTTGAAACGTGGGGGCTCATCGGTGGCCGGCGACGCTGTCCGCTGGTGCCGAAGAAGATGTACATGGAAGGATGGAGGACGAACGAAGAAGCCGTCGGCCTCCGGTGAGGTGAGCGGTGAGATTTGCAAAACTCCGACGAAGTGACCCGGCCATATTGGCGGCTCTCCTTGAAGGTCAACGGCGAGGTGGGGGTGGGGAGCACAGAGGCTGTCATTTCTGGTACGGGACTCGGGAGGAAGACACTGACCGATTCAATCCGGGTCAACTCTGAGTTTCAGATGGGCTCTTCTTTCAGCTGGTGGCCGGGCATTGGACTGAAAGGTATCAGATCCAGTTCCTCCTGGCAGCTGCATTCGGCCGAGCCCAATTGAAAAGGAAATCATCATCAATTATTAGCCCAGTACTAGGAACCCAACCGGGCCCTTGGAGTAAACAATGGCCTAGTTACAGCCCACCCAGGGTCAACCAGCCGTACGTTCGCTTTCCCGTGGCCCAACAAGTCACGCCCTTCGCAGCGACTCCACTAATCGCCGAGGGCCATTAAATCCAGTGAACGATTTTCCGACCGCCCTACCTTTCCTTTTTTTTTAAAAAAAAGTAACACATGTTTCCTTTTATGTACGACGCGCGCCTAGCATTTTCTTTCAGCACGAGCCGCAGTCTTCTCTTTCTATATGCACTTTCCCATATCGCTGATGTCACCCTAAAAAAGCAAAATATTTATTTTAAAATGTTATAACTTTTGAACGGTATATTCGTTTTAAATTTCGTTTGCGCCGGTGTATTCTACGCGAACAAAACTAGACCCGACTTACATACGTTTCAAAAAACTTTTTTGGTAGCAATTTATGTGCACTATCTAATTTATAACATATAACTTATAAGTATAACTTATAACATATAACTTATACAAAAAAAAAAACTTGGAAGCTCAAGAGTTATGAAACACAACTTATTTAGAAAAAATTATTGAACATAGAGAAAAAGAATTAACTTATAACTTATACCAAAACTTGCAAACACAAAAGTTACTAACACACAAAAGGAATGAATTAACTTATAAACACAAAAGTTATGAAACACAACTTATATACACGAGTTATGAACCACAACTTGTGTGCATGAGTTATTCTATACAACTTATGTACATAAGTTATCACGAAAAGTTAGTCTATACAACTTATGTACATAAATTATAAGTTAATACATGAAAATTGCTACAAGGAACAAGTTCTTCAAAACATATGTAGGTGGGGTCTAGTTTTGTTCGCCTCGTCATGTAGAACACACCGATGCAGACGGAATTGAAATTGGATACACCGCTTAGAAGTTATAACAATTTAAAATAAATATATTGTATTTTGCTTGAGTGACGTCAGCGGCTCAGTGCAGTTGTGCGGGCGCGGGT
This sequence comes from Saccharum spontaneum, assembly GCA_022457205.1. Lineage (NCBI taxonomy): Eukaryota > Viridiplantae > Streptophyta > Magnoliopsida > Poales > Poaceae > Saccharum > Saccharum spontaneum. Next base: position 5,709,857 of record CM039617.1, read on the forward strand.
TGTGCTATCGGATCGTTCGCTGGAACCAGAATCAATGAACGACCACAAGCCGTGGAAGGTGGAACAGAACATCGTGTCGTCGTTCCACGTTCTGGTAGCTTCGTTTCCAAAATATAAGAACGGAAACATCATGGAAGGTCGTTTCAAAATTCAAACCCAGTAGGATTCATTTCCTAAATTAAAGATATAAAGTGGAAGAATCAAACTGAAAATTTATAATACTCATACATAGTAGTGTAACTTTCCCATCCTCGCAATGCAATTAGATTATAGAGCATACTTTGTTTGTGTAAATACTATAGATGCCTTATAAAAATATAATAATCTACAATGCAACAAGTTTATACTTAGGGGTGGAAATTTTCTACCTGAGAACCGAAAACTGAACCAAACTCAAATTACAGTATGTTCGAGTTTTGGGTTCAGTCCTGATCTTATTCTAATTTGGGGGCATGGGTTAGTGTCGGTCTTTGGCCGCGAAAACCCGAATAACCCAAGTAGACTAATGTGTTCCTTCTTGTATTTTGTTGTTCTTGATCCGAGGTACAAATTTTTTAAAAAAAACTACACAAAAATTGTTATCTTTATAAATGTTTGGTGATGTCAAAGTATAAAATATTTGGAAAGAAATGACTAAAGACTTATTTACATGTTTGAAGCGTATGCATAAAAAATATACTAGAAATTGTTCGGTCAAATCAGTGGACCTAATAGATCGAACCGAATTTTTTAAGTTTTTCGGGTTTGTTTTTCCTTTTTTAAAAATTGTTCTCATTTTTCGAAACCCAAATTTCTCGAAGACCGAATAGACCGAACTAAATAAACCCAAGAGGACCACATGCCTTGTCGTCTTAAGATGCATTACTAAAATGGAGCGTGTTCCTCGTTTCAAAAATCTCGTTCCAATTATGCTAGGTACATGTTCCATCTCTTGAAGGAACAATATAAAATAGATGGTGTTCATCCTTTACTGAGCTTGTGATCGTTCATGGTAATCACTCTTGTACCAAGGTCAGTTCTGTGTGCCCATCAAACCAAACACGTCCTAAATGAGTGGGAATATGCCCACTCAAAGTTTTCTTTTAAAAATAGACCATGTTCAGACGGGGTGCTACTCTTGTATCTATGGACCCACAAAGTGCCACAACCCCAAAGTGGCAAAACTCCCAAGCCATTATTGTATCTACAGTCCGGATTGTAGACCCACATTGCTTCGCTTGGATCCGTCATAGAGCATGCCACGGCAGTACACTTTCGATAAATTGAAAAGGAGTTAAAATTAGCCATGACACAAAAAAAAAAATCTGTGCAATCTGAATTTCCACTGATGATCACATTTGACCGACTGACAAAAGTATAGATTGACCGGCCTTAAACCTTAAAAATCGCCCAACTCCCCAATCAGCGTCCCTCTTGCTTTCTTTTTCCCAGCCGAGAATCACGGGACGATTGGTGTGTCATCATGATTATGAAAGGTTGACGAATACGATAAGCTTGAGATGAACAAACTCAAACTGACCATGCCATGATCCACACTAGTAAATCATACAGCTTCAAATGGTTTCAATAACACACATGTTTCAACACCAGGAAAACATTGACAAATACAAGGAGACACATGCAAAGCATAGATAACAAACCACTTATTAGATAATTATATATGCTGTTTAAGACCAATACATAATGCAAGTACATCATCAAGCCGTACAATTCAGCAGTCACTGAATCAATAGAACCTCAAAAAAGAGCAAACAACACACGTAACAGTTGTTGCGCTTGGGTACTTCTCCACCCACGCAACCACAGCAGCGGTACTACGCTTGGCAATCAACAATATACTCGTGTACGTAGTAGACTCATCCTTCCTGGATGCCTGATGGTGAGTGTGTGACAGCAGTTAGTTCCATTGCTCGGCAGCTCGTCACATCTCACGATCTTGGTATCACCTCGGTCGCCTCTTACTTCCCGGTGCCTGCTATACACAGCAGAACAATTCCATTTTTGAGGATGCAGAGCATCGGCAGAGCAGATTAAAAGGTCTCTTCGAAGTGAAAAGATGCATCAACGTTTTTGAAAGATCAAAAAGGCACTTCACCAGGCATCAGGATTGATTGATTAGATAGCTAGCATCTAATAGATTAATCATTGTTGTAAGACTAATGTGCTTTTCTAGACTGGTCATTGCATGCAAACTTAACTGAATACACATACAAAAAATGGCACAAAATTTGAAAGCTTAGTTGTATACTGACGAAGCCATATACCTGCCTCCCTTGGTCCATTGCACCTATAGCACTCCATCCTACTAGCAAAGTTGTGCACGTTGCAACCAGGCCTGGCCAAAGTAGAGAAACACAGTATATTAACATCTGCGTCAAGACAATTTCCAAGCAAACCCATAAGATCAACTTCTATGAACAGCTGCTGTTTAATCAACATTCAGCATAAAACACACATGCATGCCACTGTTTCTTGCCATGCATACGAAGACATTCCTTCACCTTACTGAAATTGAGTAGAAATAGTTTGATCACCTTGTGCAGATCCAGTCGCCAGCTTTCCACCCAGCACGAACTGCGGCGCTGTCGCGTCCACGAGCCAAGTCACCCTCACCACCGGCTGCACCTTGTCCAGCTGGGAAGTCCCTGACAATGGTGCCGCACTTGAAGCAGCTGCTGCGGCTGGCAAAGTTGTGGTAGCCGCAGCTGCAGTACCAATCACCTGGGCGGATGTCCAGGGAGGTCAGCACACCACCCGTGTTATAGCCGTCACGGAACTGCAAGTCAGGGTGTGGGTCACGGCAAAGCTGACAGTAATCACGGCGGCTGAAGTTGAGGTGCTGGCAGTTCTTGCAGTTCCAGTCACCAGGCTTCCTCTGAATGTTCATTCGCAGTCAACAGCGCCCTGCACACCATGCTTGTGTCAATAAATTGTGTAGTTCAGAACATAACAAAACAAATATATACCAAACCTGAAGGCAACTACACGTTTCTTCATATATCTGTATGATATAGGAGCAGACATTACAGAAACAACCTTGGTGTATTGCAATATTATCATTATACACAGGAATACACCAGTCACCTATGCAATGATGGTCTAGCTAGATGGGAGCTAGAAGACTGAGAATTTGAGGCCCTTTGATCTTTTTGGCCTTTGTTAGATGCTTGTACGACATGCAATCACAAACTAAAAGAGAGAATATTTTAAGGGGAGACAACGGACATGGAGAAAGAGATTAAGCAAAAGCTGCCTTAAAATAGGCTTAAGCTTGGCCAAAAGGGCACCCTAATCAATCATTTGGACATACATTTAAATCGATTATGTTTCCAAGTTAGTGTACCAACCGAAAAGGTAGTAAAAGCCCATGCAAGGGAAAACTAATTGTTCCTATATCTGATGGAAATTAGTAAAGCAATCAATTAAATTGCATATATCATGCATCACAAGGAGCAAATCACACTTGCACATAACTTAATTAAATTGAAAGTAGACTTTTTTAGACAAACTAGCTGTAGATTTAATAGCCATAAAGGACATACTTTATTTTGAAGGAGAATGGACAATCAATAGAGATGTCACAGTGACAGTCTAATGCATGGGCATAAGAACGAGGAACAAAAAGTGATGCATACTCAGTGAACTTGCAAAGTCTCCTGTAGTTGTTTGTTCTTGGTACTAGGGTTTCAGTTGCTGTGTTGTCCTTGTTGTCTGCTTGCTTGCTGGCTGGCTGTGTTCATTCCTTGTGGCTGGCTGCCCTTTTATAGTGGAGGGACCTCAATAATTGTGAATCCAGGGTTTGCTGTGGAGGCACGGAGATGCTTTGATCTTACCCATTCTAACTGAGCTATCCAAATCGAACAAGAGTATGAGATGAAAGCAGAAACGAGCAAGGAAAATATGCAAGAGGAAAGTGATGCTAAAGAAAGCAGGATTTCACAGTGTTACATCTTGTATCTGCACCATGGAACATTAATATTTACTTCTGAAAGCGTATTAACAGCTAATAAACTACACAAAATAAATCAAATAGTACTCTGTTTCCATATACTTGGCCACTTTGACTTTTTGGTTTAAAGTTAAATTTTGATATATGCATACGCAAATTAAAGCATATACTCCCTCCAGTCATTAAAAGAAGATGTTTAAGACAGCCTACATAGACTGCATGTAGTGCAATTTAGCTGTCATAAGTCTTTCTTTTAATGACCAGAGGGAGTAATATCTTTAAAGCACCTTTTATCACAAATCTTTTTTTTTCCGATAGAGGAAGATTCAGAATTTCAATAGCAATACATCAAGCTGATACATGGTATGATCACAAATCTATTATCACTATTGTTCTCTCTTTAATTAATTGAACATATACTCAGTCAAAAACTCAAAGTTGGTACAGTAAAAGTTCCCAAGTATTCTGAAACGGAGGGAGTAATTGACCTCAGTAATATGAGATATAGTCAGGAACTATTTGTGGTGTGAACATTTTGTAGGTGGTTAGACAAAACATAAAGCAGTTAAGTAGTTCATATAACTAGATGATGTCAAACAAATTTTGTATTGGCACGTATAGCCCATTATTATAATATAACTTAGATTTAAATCTTGAGGCAGGGCTACGCCTACAACTGAGCGCAGTTGTGAATTTGTAATTGAGCAGGCAGGGCAACACCACATGAACATGCAACGGCAGCGAAATTTTTTTTGCATGCAATGGTGCCTAACACACATTGCATAATGGTCTGCAACCAAACCAGTTAAACCAAAAGAATATTGTCAAATTATTATCTTTCATACAAATATGTAAGTTGCTTCAACACTTGAAATAAGCACAAACAGAAGTTGACTTCCTGGATATTCCTACACATGAGAGTAACGATTTACATTGATGAAATGATCTGATCCAAGAGAAATGTTTTTTGTTCTCTCTCTCTCTATATATATATATTCTTGCCCTCCTTTCTTCAGATTTTGGCGGAGTAACTATCATTTAAGCTATCCATGGACAATATCTTTAATAATTTCCATGCGACATAGGTGCAAGGATCGAGGAACATATTCTTTATACTTTGATTCTTCCGCCAAATATATACTGGTGGAGGTGCATATAGCAATGATGCACACTTCGTGTGGCTAAGAGAAATTCTGATGTTCCCAGTTGTGACCAAAGTGCTACATCATCTGAGGAATTATAAAAACAAAAGACGAAGTAAATCAAGAAAATAGGCTAACAAAACACGAATAAGATCGTGATGAATCTATATTCATTCATCTAGAACAAGGCAACATGCTCCCAGAATTTTTTTTAGCAATTTTAGTTACATTAACCTTTAGTATTTCTCTTATTATGAATTGAAGATGGTTTGCATTATACACAATGGGGCTCACTGAAAGACAACATAAAATCATCCATAATTTCTGGATAGTAAAATTACATTGTTAAACTATCATTTTTCGAAGTTTGTTAAATCATGCAATCTGCTTTGATTATGGAATCTTTCCCAACCTTTGACCTGTAGTGTGGAAGAACGGAATAAAATAAATTGTTTACTAATGGAGCCAAAGTAGCTAAGTATGAGTAACTTATTGAAAACTATCGACAAGATTTGGTGAATTGATGATCAAATTAACAGTTTGATAGTAAGGTTATTACTTACAGATAAAAAAGGGAAGACCGGTGAAACTTCCTTTTTCTTCAGTAAATCGTTTGCCCTTTGACTAATATAATCGACGATTTGTATTGCTTGTCCATTCTAGATGCTAAGCTGCCCCTAAAAGATAGTACTAAAGTTGGCTAGACGTTTAGTTATATTCGGGTGGCAGATGGACATAACAACAGATTGATGGCATTATTGGGGTTAAATATATATAGCCTTTTGAGAATCAATTCTCCACATACGTGTATGATCTTTAGTCATTCACAAAACCTATTCTGATATACATATATTCTCCCAAATCACACTTTACACAATAATTCAAGAGGTTCCATGTTCAACCCCAGTCAGCCATCCGTACTGTCATTTGCTAGGAAAGCATCTCCTTTCATTATCCTATTCAGAATTTCGATTAGTACTTCTGTTCATCCCCTGCTGTTGTTATTCAGGACAAAAACCAAACTAGTCTTATAACATGAACAACTCTGTTTCTTAGCAACAAAATAAGAGCAGTTGGGGAATATACTATAGAAGTTGAATTACTTTAATTAAATATTGCATTCTCGAAGAGGGAATATGTATGACGGCCATCAAATGATATGGCTCCCACCAAGGCACAAAGCATTTACGGACTTCCTAAAAAGGGTCTAGTTATCAAACTTGCAAGTTCACATGGATTGTCTAATTTAGAATGAATATGCTTGAATCAGCTCTGGTATATATTTCTTTCCACTGCAATTATTCCTACGTGTTACAGCTGATGGATGTCGATGTATTCCATGTCAATGCATAGCATTGCATCACAGAGGAAAATACTGACAAACAAGGAAAATTAGGTCTAATGTCTGAGTATCCACCTTCCCCTGCCACCAATCACACGTAGACACATCAATAGGGTGTTCCCACAGTAATCCCAAAAAGAACACTCACATATCATTATCACACCCAGTAACTTGGATTCTTCAGCCAGCATCTACAAACGCTAGAGCAAGGTTATGCCGACGCTTCTGGCGGTGCTGACTTGAGGAGGCATCAATTCGACGCGGAAGTGCAGAAAGCAAGAGATCGTGTTTCTTTGCTATCAGTTGCAAATACTGTTTCCACTAGATCATGTTGGTTTACGATTCATAGAACGGAGATCAGCAGGACAAATTAGAAGCCCAACTTGATCTGGTGGAGGCGAAGTTCAGCCCACGCCGCAACTGGCAACTAAATGGCACTCTACTTTCTGGAAAAAGGCAAGAGATGCCAAGGTTCTAATTCCAAATAAATTTTATTTGCACGTATTGTTCCCCGTGTCGCGAGAACAATGTCCCCTGACTACCTGTTCCCTGAGAGGGAGCTCACATATGCAGCGTCCAGTTGCTGTATTCATATCATATATAGAGAACATAAATTCTGCATGTCGGTGGTCTTCTGTAAAGGTACATTATAGTTGCTGATTTGAAGTTTGGAACCCTTGGACGCGCGATTTCTATTGAATAGACAAATTGACACAAACCAAAAGCTTATGAAATTATCAAAAGAACGGTAGCAAATCTTCGTCGGTCTTTTTTATTCCCCTTATCCTAAAGCCCACGGAAAGCAGCATAACCCAGAAAGTAGCAAAAGAGGAAAGAAGAATGCCAGGGTCAGTTCATCCTTTTACAGCATCTCGCTCTTTTGCACTCAGAGAGTGAAGAGGAAAAGAAAATGCAGCACAACTTTTGACGGTGATGAAGAGTGGCGGTTGGATACCTGAGGCTTGTTCGGTTACCGTCGTGTCGTGGATATTCAAAGCGGAGGCTTGGGGGCAGGGAAGCCGCGAGCGAGACTCCTCGCGCTGCCTCATCCCTGCGGGGCGGGGCCGCGGCCTAGCGTGGCCAACCGCCGGCCGCCGGCGGTCGGAGCGACGCAGCCGGCATTCGAGGCGAGGGGCATCGCGCTCCCAATCTATTTTCACTTCGCCTCCGGCGGCGCCGAAGCGGGACGGCCCGATCTGCCCCCAGGGCGTAAGCCGGCGCTGGCGGCCGGCGCCGTTCGCCGCGTGGACCCCAGCGCCGCACACAAAGAGCTCTTCACTCTTCAGCGTCGTCAGGGAATTTGTTTATTTTTGTGTTTTTCAATTCGTTTTTTAAAGGAATCATCGAATGAAAGAAATCGCAGAAATAGTCTTATCGACAATTGAAAGAACAAATTAAAAATTCACCAGTTCAGTAACGGGATTTTCCTCTTTGCATAGTTAGAATGGGCAGAATCCACCTTTTTCTACAAGGCGTATCTTGAAATAAAAACTTTTAATCTTAGAGCTCGATGAGTTTATACAATTCTATAGTTCATATTCTTTTTTCGGGTTTAAAGATACCTTTTGTGTCAAATTATTAATTATTTTAGTTCTAAGATGGCCTTATTAAATGAAGATATTGTGATCTATAAAGTTATAAATCTATAATTTTCATATGAAATTTAACTTTCTCATGATGTGATATGAAGAGATATAACTTTTAAGATATATTACGATTCAGAATAAGTATATCTTTTAAAAAAATCATGACTTTTTAATATGACTTTAGATGGAGATAAGATTTATATAGCCGAAAACAGCAGCCACAATGCGAAACCGTCTGCCGCCAATCACGCAGGTCATCTCAGATAACTCAACTGTTGGCCGTTGCCTCCCACGCCGGTCTCTGCCAATTTCATGGGCGCCTCCCACGCTGGCCTCCTCGCCAAATTCGTGGTCCACTGCCAACAGATATGAGACCGTTGAATTGCCACGCCTACGCCTTCCTTCTGACGGCCTTCCTCTGTCGTTGACACCGCAATCTTGAATCCTCAACTAGGTCTCTAGCTTCGTCGTTACGACGTTAGCCCCCGCAGTAAATTGATCGAGCACCGCCTTCCAAAACGACGCCTCCAAGGAGGAAAGCGACGCCACTGACACCACCGTCGCCTGACCAGAAGGTCTAGGTTTTCACCCAATGAAGACAAGCCACACAAAGGGAAGAGGCCCAAACGATGACGCTTCCAAGGAAGAAAATGATGTTCGGAGACGTCGTCGTCATCGGCCCAAGAGGGCAAAGCTTTCGCCATGGCACCTCAACCCCGTGCACAACATTGGCCACGATTTGTCCTTTGCGCCAGCCACCGCCCTGCCCGACTGAGCCACCTGTCGTCGTCGATGCCGATAGCCTCCGTCTTTGAAAGCGAGCAGCTCCGAGCACCGCCGCCGGCAATGGCACCAACCGCCACCGCTGCTGACTAACGCCGCCAACGGCCACGCGACGCATGCTCCACCAATGCGTACGTCGCCCCCGGCCCGTCTCCATCCTCATCAGGCTGCCAGGGCGGCCGCCATGCCACGGGCAGCCCTGCCCTAGGCGACCCATAACGCTGCCTGGCTGACTGTTGCTGGCCACTGGCAGTACAGCCCTGGCCAGTAGCGCGCAGCCACCACCATCACCGCGAGGGAAGGGGGCGGGCGAAGGCGAAGAACCCAGCCGCCACACCCCCGCGTCTGCACAGCTCCGACCACAGCCCCACCGTCGTCGGCCGCCACACCTAGCCGGGTCACCAAAGTTGCTGATCAACCGCCCAGGCACCGGTTCTGGCAACCCGCAGCCCTAGCCGCGCCGTCACCGTCGACGGGGAAGAAGGAGAAGGGGTGGTTGGAGGAGGAGAGAAGCCACGCCACCGAACCGCCCGATCGGGCCCTGGCCGCGCCGGCGCCGTCGACGGGGAAGAAGGAGAAGGGGTGGTTGGAGGAGGAGAGAAGCCCCGCCACCGAACCGCCCGATCGGGCCCTGGCCGGCGCCGCCGCAGTCGTAGAAGGTGGCCGGCCGAACCCCACGCGATCCGAGATCAACCACCCCCCACCGGCCCGCCGAAACTTGTGCCACCACACCACCCATATGTGAGACGGCCCCGCCGCCACCATCATGACGATCCACGCGGCCCTGCCGGCGTCCCGTTCCGGCGACTGCGCGGCAGGAGAGGAGGAGCGTGGGGGCGGCGGCTACTAGGGTTTGGGACCTCCCGAGTCGCCTGTGTGGGGGGCGACGCGGGGGCTAGGTCACTCTCAGGCCGCCATGCCACGGGCAGCCCTGCCCTAGGCGACCCATAACGCGGCCTGGCTGACTGTTGTTGGCCACTGGCAGTACAGCCCTGCCCAGCAGCGCGCAGCCACCACCATCGCCGCGAGGGAAGGGGCGGGCGGAGGCGAAGAACCTAGCCGCCACACCCCCGCGCCTGCACAGCTCCGACCACAGCCCCCCCACCGCCGCCGGCCGCCGCACCTAGCCGGGTTGCCAAAGTTGCTGATCAACCGCCCAGGCAACCGGTTCTGGCAACCCGCAGCCCTGGCCGCGCCGTCGCCATCGACGGGGAAGGAGAAGGGGTGGTTGGAGGAGAAGAGAAGCCCTGCCACCGAACCGCAGCTGGAGGACGTGTGTAGCACTTCTATATTTTGATGAGTTAACTAGGTCGAGAAACTTTGGTGTGCGTGCCTTGAGTTTGAGTTTATGTGAGTTTGAAGTGCTGTGTAATAAGAAATAGCTATATGCATCAATCGATGCAGAGGCTGAGATATTAATATATTCCCTTTTCTAAAAAAAGATTTATATAGCAACTGTATTGCTCACTAAGATCTATAATCGTGTACTCCTTCCATTTTAGTTTAAACAACTTTTGTATTGAACATTGTATTGATTGTATCGGCACAAATGTGCCATGCTAGCTTGAAACAAAAATGTTGTTAGCTATAAAGTCGTAGAAATTTTCAAGCTCTACGGTTTGCATAGAAGATTATCTCTATTGGAGCTTATTAAAAAAAATCATGATTTTTATAATATACACCACGCAGAAAAGAGTAAATTCAGCCAATTCAAACGTTGAAAAGTACCCATTGAATAGGTAAAGTTTAAATCTCGCCATTTGGATTGGGGATCAGAGGATACTTTACATTTTTCTATTGGGGCAATTATTTTTTAAAAAAACACATTAATAACAAATACACAATTAATAAAGATAAAAATAATTGTTGCGTCAGGTTCTGCCGACCTTGGAGTGGGCTTTGAAGCGGTGTCAAAGTAAGGAAAAAGTCTACTTTTTCTCACCCAACTCTCACACAAATCCATTTTTTTCTTCCTTAACTTCAAAATCGAACAAACCATCTCCCTCAACTTTTTAAACCATGCAGTTTACCTCCCTCGGGCGGTTTGCTACAGTAATCGGCGGTTTGCTACAGTAATAGGTGGTTTGCTACGGTACCCACGCTTTTGTCTTTTCTTTTTTTTATTTCGGCTGAATCTTTGAAAAATCATAGTAAATCACAGAAAAATCATAAAATAGAAAATCTAATTTTATTGCACTCCACATAAGTAGATCTACATAGTAAACATATACACCCTGTTCGGTTGCTCTTATCAGCCATGGTACAGTGTTTTCCTCTCACAACAAAACAGCCACAGCCGGCTTATAAGCCGCAGAAACAGCCTGCCGAACAGGGTGATAATATAGTATGCTTTAGTATAAAGTTTTTGCTATGAAGGTTTTGTCTTTTTCTTTTTTATTTATTTGGCTGAATCTTTGAAAAATCATAGTAAATCACAGAAAAATCATAAAATAGAAAATCCAATTTTGTTGGACTTCACTTGAGTAGATCTAGATAGTAAACATATAATATGGTATTGCAGCTATGAATTATTGTAATTAATTACAGAAAAACATAGATCTAAAGCTACAACAAAAATTTTGTACTAAAGTATATCATATTATATGTTCACTGTATAGATATGCTCATGTGGAGTCTAACAAAATTAGATTTTCTATTTTATGATTTTTCTGTAATTTACTATGATTTTTCAAAGATTCAGCCGAAATAAATAAAAAATAAAAAGGCAAAACCTTCATAGCAAAAACTTTATACTAAAGCATACCAGATTATATGTTTATTGTGTAGATCTACTCATGTGGAGTGCAACAAAATTAGATTTTCTATTATATGATTTTTCTGTGATTTACTATGATTTTTCTGTGATTCAGCCAAAATAAATAAAAAGAAAAGACAAAAACACGGGTACTGTAGCAACCACTGGTTACTGTTGCATACCTCTGTTTACTGTAGCAAACCGCCTTCAAAACCGCTCGAGGGAGGTAAAATACATGGTTTGAAAAGTTGAGGGAGGTGGTTTATCCAGTTTTGAAGTTGAAGGAGGAAAAACAGACTTCGGTGAGAGTTAGGGGCAAAGTAAATCCGTTGTTGGTCCATCGATGGGCCACGTAGAATGTCACTATGCTAATGCGATGGGCCCACTTTTATTAGGGCCGGAGGAGCACAAGGCTGGGCCTTAGCATCATCGTCAGCACAAGGCCCTGTTTACTTTCCATGTAAACCCAAAATATTTCCTCTTTCACTCATCACATCAAATCTTTGAACGCATACATGGAGCATTAAATGTAGGTAAAAAAATAACTAATTGCATAGTTTATCTGTACAGTTCGAGACGAATCTTTTGAGTCTAATTAATCTATGATTAGACAAATTTTACCAAATAACAACGAAAAATGCTACAGTAACTTTTCACCCAATTTTTCTCAACTAAACACACCCGAAAAGAAAAAGTAAAAAAGTTCACATTACCTCTCTTAACTTCTGTGAAAGTTTATTTTTCCACCCTAAACTTTAAAACTGGGTAAACCATCTCCCTAAATTTTTAAAACCGTTTGTTTTACCTCCCTGATCGGTTATAATATGGTATGCTTTAGTATAACTTTTTACTGTAGCTTTAGATATATGGTTTTCTGTAATTAATTCGTAGTTGCAATTTCTATGGTCTAATTGTGGTGAAATTTTTATGGTGGACTAATTATTGTTTGCTTAAGTGTAGTAAAAATTTCATACACATTGGATAATGTATAACTTAGTTATAGATTCATAAATACTTTCTAACAAGCATACACCTAAATAAATCTATAACTAATTTATACATGATCCAATGAGTATGAATTTTTTACAACAGTTCAAGCATTCAATTATTAGCCCACCATAAATATTTTAACACAATTGGACAATAGAAACTGCAGTTATGAATTAATTGCAGAAAAGCATATCTAAAACTACAGCAAAAAAATTTGTACTAAAGCATATCATATTATATGTTCGCTGTGTAGATCTACTCATGTGGAGTCTAATAAAACTAAATTTTTCATTTTATGATTTTTCTATGATTTACTATGATTTTTCAAAGATTCAACCGAAATAAAGAAAAAAGAAAAAGACAAAACCATATTTCAAAACCGTTTATAACCGGTTAGGGAGGTAAAACGAACGGTTTTAAAAGTTTAGGGAGATGGTTTACCCAGTTTTAGAGTTCAGAAAGGAAAAGCAGACTTTCGCAAAAGTTAAGGGAGGTAATGTAGACTTTTTCCAAAGGAAAAAGAAGGAAACAAGTAACTGGGCCAGATTCTCTCATGGACTCCCCTCGATCGCTTCAACTTAAGCAGTCAAGCCCGTTGGTTGTTTACGTGCATGGCTGCATTTCGTCTCCGAGTCCGGCCGGTCCGCGGGTCGGAAAAAACTGCCGGCGCCCGGCGGTGGTCTGAAGCTCTGCTCCTGCACGACATGTCGTGTCGACGAGGAAGATCCGGGGCACGCCATGGATGGATGAAGCGGATGAGCGAGCGTCGAAGCACCGACTAGCGTGGTGGGTTTCGTGCCACTGGTCAAAGCCGCGTTTCGTCCCTGCCACGCTGGCCATGCATGACAACACATCCGCATCCGCTGCTGTCAAGTTGTTTCCAGTCGAGTTTATTTTCACCCTGCACGACATCCGGTTGCATGGTGGGAGAAAGCTAGGACCGCCGACTCAGCAAAAAGATGCACGTCTTGTGGGCGCCCGGAGAACATGTCAAACCAGCTAACAATTACTCCTTCCATAAAAAAAATCTCAAGTTTCAAAAAGCCAAACAATTCCAAATTATAAACTAATAAATACATAAAAACATTTACAATACTTTTTTAAATATAAGTATCATCAGATTAATATGAATTCATATTTATAGTACACATTTAAATACATAAATGTTGATACTATTTTCTATAAATTTAATTGAACTTAAAAAAAACTTGCCTTAGGGGGTGTTTGGATCCGGCGACTAAAGTTTAGGAGGTGTCACATGAGGTGTTTGAATACTAATAAAAAAACAAATTACAGTATCCGTCAGTGATCCGCGAGACGAATTTATTAAATCTAATTAATCCGTCATTAGCACATGTTTACTGTATCATCACATTGTCAAATCATGGACTAATAGGCTTAAAAAAATTATCTCGCAAAACAGTTTGAACATGTGCATTTAGTTTCGTAATTAGTCTATATTTAATACTCCATGCATGTGTCAAACGTCCAATAGGACAGCGACTAATCCAAACACCCTTAGCCTCTTGCTCTGTGCAAGCAACGTGCCAAAATTACTATGTGTGAATCGTCATGATGCCTTTTAATTCGTCAAACTCCTGACCAGGCCGCGCGCCCGAATCTCGTGCATAATAACATATAATCAGACAGTAACAGTAATGGGCATTATTATGGGCTAATGGCTCATCATATCATCATGCGCTGAACAATAGCATATGTATCAACGTGGACCTTGTCAGCCGATCGAGCAAGCAATGTCCACGATCCATCCAGCTCCTGTTAAACTATACACCATCAACAATTAACAAAGCATCAACGATGCGATTCACGTCTTTATTTTATATATACTCTCTCTCTCTCTCTCTTTTTTCTTTTTTTTTTTGGCGATGGCTCTCTTTCAAAGGTACTCTATTCTTTGTCTGCATCTGGCGTTCTGCTTCCTGCACACTCAACGGTGGCTCCCACGGAATCAACAATTAACAAAGCATCTGGCGTTCTGCTTCCTCCTAAATTTTACTATGCAAAAAGAAGATTCCCGTTACATCAAAATACCGGCACATGCATGGAGTACAAAATGTAGATGAAATTAAAAACTAATTGTACAGTTTTGTTGTACTTTGCGAGACGAACGTTTTAAGCCTAATTAGTCAATGTTTAGACAATTATTACCAAATAAAAACAAAATGCTACAGTACTGCACAGTACTATACCGTAACTTGGCACACGCCAAATCCGGCGATCAAGGACCCTGCTGAATTCTTGTACAGCGGCCATAACGTAACCGCGTTTCGTCGCCGCCACGCCGGCGGCGGCAGCCATCCGCCAGCCAGACTGCCGAATTTGTTTGTGTTTTTTATCAGTTCGAGTCATCGAGTGCGAGACAACTACGATGATGACGGCTGTATGGACACAGATCGTTGTAACAGACTGCATTAAGATTAACAATACCGTCCAAAAAAAAGGCTGGCAGGCTTCCAATTTACAGCAACCAGTTGAGTGCTTTTTTAACCGAGCACTAAAAAGCGTGGCTAGAGCGAGTACTACAATTGATTCCTCTTCCTGAAAAGAAGAGTTGAGTACAATTGAATATGTTGTGTGTAGTGCCGGCATCACCTCAGCCTGGTGAGCTAGACAATGATCACCAGACTTGTACACCAAGAGCGAAACCAGCAATCACTTAGGTAAACAAGAGTAGCTAAAAATAGCGATAGTCTATCTAACCATGAATTGTAGACTATTCGTTGGCCGAGCCAAGAGCTTGTTGTTAGGCCACTAGATAGTTAACAAAAAACTAGCTAATAGAAGCGCTATAAGGTGACCACAAATAAAGAAAAGACTAATATGCCTCTGTCGTAACTTTATCCTCACCCTAGTTTTCTTTGTTACGAGAATACGCATGGGCTCTACGTATCATTGTATTTAAGAGGGAAAGAATTTACGTTACAAGAGAAGTCGGCCATGCTGGTGCAAGATTAAGGATTACATTTTGGAAAACTGACTTGTATTAGGTGTCCACCTACCTCTTTTAGCTCTGGTATTCAAATAATACATGTCTAATTCTAACTAGCCAACGAGTATCTCAGTCAGGCCCTCTGAATTTTGAGAATCTAAATAGAAAAAAAATCCCACAATCCTAGTACCTAATTGTTAGGGTTTTGATCTCTGCTCCTATTGGACCCAACGGCCCATTAGGGACCTTGATCCGCTCCTTGATCGGGGGAGCCCAACCCACCTATGGTTGGAGGGCCCCTGTCACGTGCGGTAAATAAATAGTGGTGGGAGGCCGGGGCTCGGTAACCAAGGTTCACCGCCGCCACTGTTCCCACCTACAAACCCTAGACCCTACTCCGATTACAGGGACCGCACAAGTGACGGGAAGCCCTTCTCCGCCGCCACTGCGCCTCCAACCTCGCCATGGCGGACTCCAGCACCTCGGCGCCTAAAACTGACAGTCGACACTTCTCCCTATCTCCTTCTTTTCTCATCTTGCATAAAGGACAAACTCTTCCTCTCGTGTTAGTTAAGTATCGGTTAATCTCACTGTTAGTAGATCTAACTGTGGAATCAAACATTGGTACCGGAGCCACCTAACAGTGGATTAGATCGATTGCAGTTTTGATAAGAAACCCTATTCTAGGGTTAGCCGCCGAGCGACATGCCATGACCATCGTCCCGGGCTAATTAGAAATTAGAAGAACCCTAACCCTAACCCTTGAACCCATGCGGCTTAGTCATAAGAAAACGAAAACCGGATCAAAAGAGGTTGAAAATCCTACCTTACCGGAGCTAAGACCGCCGCCGGCGGTAAGAAAACCGGCCGGCGATCTTTCGGTCGCCGCCGGCCTAAATAACTCCCGCGCGGGTGCTCCTTGGCACCGCCCGTGATGCCGCTCGACGGCGGCGTGCTCAGCCGTGGGCGAGCACGCCCGCCGGCGAGGGGGCTCACGGCGGCGCCATCCTCCGACGACGAACGGAGCTCTCCTCTTCGGCTGCTACGGCTCACGGCGGGAGGAGGGAGAGAATGGGGCTAGGGTTTTCGGGGGGCGGCAGATCGGGTTTTATTCACCCTACTCGCGCGGACAGCCGTCGGATCTCAGCGAACGGCTGAGATTCAAGCGCCTCAGACGGGCCGGCGGGGGGGGGGGGGGGGCGCGGCCCATGCCTGCTTTCCCGGCCCAGGCCCACGTTGCGGCCTGGGGCGCGGGGGCAGGGCGCGCGCGCCGCGGCCGCGGGCCGCATCCGCGGCTGGGCCGTTCGGTTGGCCGCGGCCCAAGTCGGTTTTTCCATTTTCTTATGTTTTTCCAAATCCGATGCAATGGGCCGGACTGGGCCAGTTTCAACGCCTCCACCCGCCACTTTTAGCCCATTTAAATCAGTGCAGTTTTTCTTTTCCAGAAATTTGTTTTTAGCATAAGTATTTTTCATGTGTTTGAAATTAGTCAAATCTTTATCAAAATTGATAATTTTCTTAGTGACAATATTAGAGATGTTTCTGGAATTAAGAATTAGTTTAGTTTATCCACGTTTTTCCGCTGCTCAGTAAGAATAATTTGCTCCTTAACTATATTCGAACCAACGAGAGATTTAGTTATGGGGCAAATTCAAGAAATTAGAAATTTTTTTTTATAATATTGTTATTTTCTGACCAGCGTCGATTATATCAATATTATAATTGCTTAATCCGTCAGTTATTGTGCATTATTTCTAAATCTTGCCCAACGGTGATATAGATTTAATGTACAAAGGATTGTATGTATTAATACTGACCAACGTTGTATTAATACATGCAATTTCAAATTCAGTTATTCCCTTTTTCTAAGTTTACTCACCATTTTTTTCTTAATATGAATTTCAGGACTCACCAACTGGGTGCAGATGGTTCCGAAACTTAACGGGACCAACTATAAGACGTGGCGTGAGCAGTATGAATTAGCCCTTGTCATGACTGACAACGACTTAGCTCTCAATGAACCGTGCCCTCAGGAACCTGAGGAACCGGTCATTGCACAAAATGAGACTGATGAAGCGTTTGCTACACGCAAGCGTGAACATGCATCAGTGAGGATGTCCTATGATCTTGCAAAGAAAAAATGGGACAACTCCAATAAGAAATGTCTGACATTGGCTAAAGCAACTATTTCTGAGCCCATCAGAGGATCACTGCCTGAGTGCACCACCATCACTGAGTATTTGGAAAAAGTCAAAACTCAGTTTCATGGTACAACTAAGACTCAAGCCAGTGTGCTTATTAGAGAGTTTATAAATAAGAAATACACTGGTGGTGGTGTTAGAGAGCACATACTGAGGATGAACACCTTGGCATCTAAGCTCGCATCAATGAAGATGGTTCTTCCAGATCCATTTGTCGTTCATGTGATCATAGCTTCTTTGCCAAAGGAGTTTGAAGCCTTTGTTGTGCACTACAACATGGCACCTGAGGACTGGAACATTGAGAAGCTCCTTGGGCAAGCCACTCAGGAGGAGGAAAGACTTAAGGAATCACGGGGAGACTCTGCTCTTTTCGTGAAGCATAACAACAATAAGAAGTTTCACCATAAGAATGCCAGACCAAAAGGGAAACCAAAGTGGGATGGCAGCTCTTCCTCCAGCGCTCAGGCACCAAACTCTCAGGGTAAAGCCCCTCAGAACCCTCAGAATCAGAATTCTCAGAACAACAACGGGGCTCAGGACCAGAACAGGCCACAAAACCCACTCCGCAAGAAGCCCTGGCTAGCACCGGATCAGTGCATGTTCTGTGAGAAAACAGGTCACATGCAAAAGGATTGCCTTGGTTTCTTGAAGTACCTCAACAGGAATGGTGAGGATTTAGTTACATTTGTAGATGAATCCTTATATATTAGTTATACCAAATCTACTTGGTGGATTGACTCAGGTGCAACAATTCATGTTGCCAACTCTTTACAGGGATTCCATACGAGGAGAACCCTGCAAAGAGGCGAAAGAACAATTAAGGTGGCAAATGGAGTACAAGCTGACGTCGAAGCCACTGGCGATCTGACTTTGGCATTATTAGATGGTTTTGTACTTAGGCTTTCTGATGTACTCTATGTTCCTTCTTTGCATCGAAACTTAATAAGTGTTAGTAAATTAGATGATGATGGATTGGCTTGCCACTTTGGAAATGGCAGATGTAAGATACTTTCTAATGATAAGTGTGTTGGTCTTGCCTTCCGACAAGACAAACTTTATTTGTTATCAGTTTCTGAGAATATTAATGCTATATCTGTTGAGAATGAAAAAGTTCCATCGTCTACGAATGTAAATAGAAAGCGTAAGAATATTCAGATTGACTCTTCGAAACTGTGGCATTGTAGATTAGGCCACATTTCGAGGGGGAGAATTGATAGATTAGTCAAGGCTGAAATTATTCCGCCATTAGAACTCTCAGAATTAGATCAGTGCATTGATTGTATTAAGGGTAAGTATGTTAAGAAAGTTAAGAAAGATGCCAAACGAAGTGCAGGGAATTTAGAAATAATCCACACAGACATTTGTGGACCATTTCCTGTTAAGAGTGTAGATGGTTATGATTCATTCATAACCTTCACTGATGATTATTCGCGTTCTGGTTATATTTATCCAATAAGAGAAAGATCAGAAGCATTAGATAAGTTCAAGATATTTAAGGCAGAAGTAGAAAATCAGCACAATAAGAAGATTAAAATAGCAAGATTAGACCGTGGTGGGGAATATTATGGGCGACATACCCCGTATGGCCAAGTTCCAGGACCTTTTGCAAAGTTCCTTCAGAAAAATGGCATTGTTGCCCAGTATTCCATGCCAGGAGATCCTCAGCAGAATGGAGTGGCTGAGAGAAGAAACCGTACCTTAATGGATATGGTAAGAAGTATGATTAGCTACTCCACCCTACCAGTAAGTTTGTGGATGGAGGCGTTGAAAACCGCCATTCACATTCTTAATCGTGTTCCAAGTAAGTCGGTGCCTAAAACACCGTACGAGCTATGGACCGGAAGAGTACCCTCACTTAAGTATTTAAGGGTGTGGGGCTGTCCTGCTGAGGCTAAGATATTTAACCCAAATTTAGGAAAATTAGATCCTAAGACAGTTAGTTGCCATTTCATTGGCTACCCAGATAGGTCAAAAGGTTACTGCTTTTACTGCCCTGACAGGCATACTAAGTTTGTGAAAACCAGACATGCTGAGTTCTTAGAAGATGATTTGATAAGGGGGAGCAAGGTAGCACAAGAGATTAATTTAGAGGAGAAAAGGGTTTATGCCCCTACTCCAATGCTTCAGGAACAATTCTTTGTGCTACCCATAGCTGTTGCACCAACAGTGCTAGACACTACAGTGCCAGCACCGGTTGTTAGTCCTCCGTTGCCGACATCTAATGAAAATCTGGAACCTGTCCTTCAGGATCCATTAGAACAGCACGTCGAGCATCAGGAAGAACAACAACAACCCCAAATAGCGCCAAATGATCAGAATCTTAGAAGATCAGAAAGAGTTAGAAGATCAGCTATTTTAGATGATTATGAGGTTTATGAAACCGAAGAATTTCATATGGAGGATGATCCCACTACATATGAACAAGCCATGAGAAGCGAACACTGTGAGAAGTGGTTAGAAGCCATGAGAGATAAAATAAGGTCCATGGATTCCAATAAAGTTTGGGAACTGATGGAAATTCCTAAGGGAGCTAAGAAGGTTGGTTGTAAATGGGTTTATAAAACTAAGTATGACTCCCAAGGGAATGTCGAAAGACGTAAGGCGCGACTCGTGGCAAAAGGCTGTACTCAGAGAGAAGGAATTGATTACAATGAGACTTTTTCTCCGGTCTCATGTAAAGATTCTTTTAGAATAATAATGGCGCTAGTAGCATATTTTGATTTAGAATTACATCAGATGGATGTTAAGACGGCATTCCTAAATGGGGATCTTGAGGAAGATGTCTACATGGCACAACCGAAAGGTTTTGTCATGGAAGGAAATGAGAACATAGGGTGCCGCCTAAGGAAGTCTATTTATGGACTTAAACAAGCTTCAAGACAGTGGTATTTGAAGTTTGATAATACAATAAGAAAGTTTGGGTTTAAGGCAAATGTAGAGGACAATTGTGTTTATGTAAAGTTTAAGAATTCTAAGTTCATCTTCTTGGTCCTATATGTGGATGATATTTTGCTAGCAAGCAATGATGTCACTCTACTAATGGAGACTAAGAAGTTCTTGTCCTCGCATTTTGATATGAAAGACCTCGGTGAAGCCTCTTTTGTTCTGGGGATTGAGATTCACCGTGATAGAAATAGAGGGGTATTAGGGTTGTCACAAAAGGCATACATAGAAAAGATTCTTAAGAAATATAGTATGCACAAGTGCAGTCCATCACCTGCACCCATAGTCAAGGGCGATAAGTATGGGGAATACCAGTGTCCCAAGAATCAGATCGAGCTCGAGCAAATGAGATCAGTACCTTATGCTTCAGCCGTCGGAAGCTTACAATATGCTCAAATTTGTACTCGCCCTGACATAGCGTTTGTTACCGGGTTACTTGGCAGATATCAGAAAAATCCAGGTGCAGAACACTGGAAGTTAGTTAAGAAAGTCTTGCGTTACTTGCAGGGCACTAAAGGCTTCATGCTAAGTTATAATAAGACGGACTCCCTTGAGATAGTGGGGTTCTCAGATTCAGATTATGCGGGGGATGAAAGGAAATCCACGTCAGGCTACATATTCACCCTCGCAGGTGGAGCCATATCGTGGAAAAGCTCCAAACAGACTCTCGTCACGTCATCGACGATGTACGCTGAGTTTGTAGCATGTTATGAGGCCTCGGGGCAGGTGAGTTGGCTTAAGAAGTTTTTGCCCGGATTAAGAGTGGTAGATAGCATTGAGAGACCACTTAAGTTATACTGCGATAATAATCCCGCAGTTGAATATGCTCACAATAATAGGTCAAGTGGTGCTGCCAAACACATTGACATCAAGTATTATGTTGTGAAAGAGAAAGTTCAGGATCATGTTATAAGCCTTGAGTATATTAAGACGGATAATATGTTAGCGGATCCGCTCACAAAAGGCCTACCACCCAGCGTGTTTAGAAAACACCTAGCCGACATGGGGTTAAGGGAAAGCCTATGATTCCTGAACACTTAGGGCCCTTTAGTTAGAACTTTATCTCAAATTAGAGAGATGTACTGTAGCCGTCAAGTCCAACAGAAATTGTTTCTGTGACGACGAGACGCGCTCTACACATTTCTTTATAATGAGACGGAGTTAAGTATTTAAATTAAGAATAAGACAAGGTTAAGATAAGTTATTAGAAGAGATCAAGGGGGAGAATGTTAGGGTTTTGATCTCTGCTCCTATTGGACCCAACGGCCCATTAGAGACCTTGATCCGCTCCTTGATCGGGGGAGCCCAACCCACCTATGGTTGGAGGGCCCCTGTCACGTGCGGTAAATAAATAGTGGTGTGAGGCCGGGGCTCGGTAACCAAGGTTCACTGCCGCCACTGTTCCCACCTACAAACCCTAGACCCTACTCCGATTACAGGGACCGCACAAGTGACGGGAAGCCCTTCTCCGCCGCCACTGCGCCTCCAACCTCGCCATGGCGGACTCCAGCACCTCGGCGCCTAAAACTGACGGTCGACACTTCTCCCTATCTCCTTCTTTTCTCATCTTGCATAAAGGACAAACTCTTCCTCTCGTGTTAGTTAAGTATCGGTTAATCTCACTGTTAGTAGATCTAACTGTGGAATCAAACACTAATAAGTTGTAGATTGCAACTAGTCGGAACGGTTGGCTGACCGAGTGGCCAGTGCAGGCTCAGTATCTCCCCCTGGAGTGGTCAGAGTTTGTGTCCCAAGGGACTCACTCTTTATTTGTGCCTTCGACCGCAGTGACTAGAGAAAAAAAACCTCCCTCATCTGCCCTACATCCATAGCACAGGTCTGTGGCCGGCAGCCAGCTCATCTCACGAAGCTATGGTGTCGCTATGTATGGATGAGGTATGAGTTCGGGGTTTTTCTCGATCTGCGTGAGAAGATCTTCTTCTTAAGCCGAAATACCCAGGACTGTCTAGCCACCGCAGATGGTGTTTGTAGATTACAACTAGTCATAAGCCACCTACTATAGTAGTTTGCATGTACGATCTGTTCTGGGAGCGTGTTTGGATCATCATAGGTTCTAAAAACTAGTCCACCGTGTGATGCAATGAACTAAATGTAGACTAGTACTTTTAACAGGCTGTAACCATTGATTAGGCTTGTGTATGATTAGTCTATGTTTAGCCCTTTCATTTGACGTTCTAAACTTAGAAGTGATTTTTAGTCATGAGACGCAAGCAGTCCAAATTATTTGCGTTGTACGCCTAGACAGAACGTTAGCTGGAGACGGTTGGAGGAAGAAGAAGAAGAAGTACATGCAGGTTTTCGTCACCACCGACCGCAGCTCACGTCCGCATTCTTGACTTGTTTCAGTGATGATGAATCGATGATGACCACCGCGCCCACGCAAGTAGTACGTAGACAGAGATGGTGGTGGATGCATGGATGGATCCGACGCCGCTGACACACCGTGAGACAGATGAGAGTATGGAGTTCACACGGCCTTGGAGAAGACCAAGTGCTCTTCTCCTCTCTTCGGCAGTTGAGCGAACAGGTCGTCGGCAGATTAGTTACATAGTATATGGTTTGCTTCCCGAGATGAATGTCAAGCCAATTACAGTAATCACTACTCGAGTTCGTCGTCATCGTGCCTTTAATTGATCTCGTCAAAACTCTCTCTGTGTGACCAGGCCACAGGATCTCTTTCCTGGTTAACTAATAACGCTAATGGCTGATGCTGTCATGCACGCGCTGAACAATAGTAGACTAGTAGCAGCAACACAGCGCGGACCTCGTCAGCCGATCGAGTAATTTAATATCCTTTGATCGTGCTTCTGTTAACAAAGCTATACGACGCTGAACAATTGACAGAATCTCGCATGGTGCTTTGTTCTTGCACAAAGCTCCCACGGAATCCGCTCATTGTTAGGCCCCGTTCGGTTCTGCTGGATTGCACCAGGAATTATTCCAATTGATCAATGCTTATATAAATTTGCTAAGCAATCTAGGTAGGATTCATTTCAGGCAATGCTTCCCTGCCAAACGAACGAGCCCTTATTATTATCACCAGATTCCACTGCATTTTGTGCTAGTTGCCGCTCCAACCAACACCACCAGCATACCAAGAGGCCAAACAAAATAGAGCGGCCAAAACAAGGGTCTCTTTGGATCTCAGACCTCTATCGCAACCCATCCTTAACGGCTGCCTAGTCTAAACAAACCAACCGGCTTTCCAACACCTCCATCCAAACAGGATCTGAATGCGCCTCTTTCAATGTGCTTCCATCATCTATACAAAAAGTCGCAACCAACTCAACCTTGCATTGTGTCGTGTTTACAGGGCAAGGGCAAAGGGAGCAGAAGAAACTGACAGAAAAAAAAAGATCAATTACCATTTGATGATGATCTACCATCAGCATCATTAAAACGAACTACCCACTGTCTAATCTACCTACCTATAGTATAATTAAACCCATCCATATCGAGCTGATGAAGGTAGTTAAATTTCAGGTAAATAACATGAACGCTGGAGAGGCCTGGCCACGGCCACGGCCACGGCCAACTACGTACTCAGTCGTCGGTGGTCTGCCGTCCATGGGGCAGCAGCTTGAGCGCCTGGACGAAGGTGTTCTTGAGCCTGCCGAGGTGAGGCCGGACGTTCTGCTTGTCCAGGTACACGGCCTTGAGCGCGTCCCAGCCCTGCTTATGGATGGCGGCGGGGTCCTTGATCACCGGATCATCCTCGCCGTACTCCTCGCTCAGCGTCGTCTCGTCCTTCTGCACCACGTACTCGAGGTAGTGCACCTCCATCCCTTCCGCGGGCTCCCTGAACGTGCCGCGCGCCAGCCACTCCAGCCCGCCGTACGGCACCACCTGCACCAGCACGGCGCCGGCGGGGAGGAACACCATGTTGGTGAGCCCGTCGCCGTGCACGCCCACCATCACGTCCGCCGAGTTCACCAGCCGCGCGAAGCGACCCACGTCCGTGCTCACCTCCGGGTCCCCCGTCCGCACGTCGAACCCCAGGCTCGTCGCCATGTCCACCATGGCGCGCTCGTTCAGCAGCCGCCGCGAGGTCCTGCGCGAGATGATGAGGAGGCGCGGGCGACGGCGGATGTCCCACCGGTCCCCGCTCGGCGCCGCCGCCGCGCGCTCCAGCCCGAACGCGTCCCGCAGCATCGCGCGGAACTCCGGCATGGACACTCCCGGCGATGACGACGGCGACAAAGACGCGTCCACGCCTAGCTCACGGTGGAACGTCGGGCCCACCAACACGCGCGGGTAGCACCGGACCTCGGCGTCCGCGTCCGCGTCCACCACCTCGTGCCGGCTCAGCTGCTGCAGCACCTGCAGGTACTTGGTGGTCCACCACGGCTTGTAGCTGCTCACCAGCAGCTGCACGTCGCCGCCGTACCGCCGCGCCGTGATGAACGCCGGGATCAGCACGTCCGTGTAGTCGTGGAACAGGTTGCCCGTGAACCCGCCCGTCGACAGCACGAACGCCGTGGCCGAGCTGTTCACCGTGCACCGCGGCGCGTCCGCGTCCCCGCCCACCGGCCGGAGCGTCCACTCCTTGACGTGGGACAGCGCGAACGCGTCGTGCTTCCGGCAGTAGGGCTTCACCTTCCACTCCCGGTCCAGCGGGCTCACCAGGACCGTCTGCGCGCGCCCCACCACGCGCACGTCGCCGGCCGCCTCGCAGGTGTCCGACCGCCGGCTCGACTCGTAGCACACCGGCTTGCTCGCCCGCTCGGCGTGGTCGTCGCCGACCACAATGGCTGCGCCGCTCACGCTGGTGCCTGAGTTGGAGTCGGTGGGCTTGGACCGTGTCTCCTCTTCCTCCTCCTCTGCGAGAGACAGATCAAAAATCAGTTCAAATTCACCGGATCTGCTTGCTACCGCGTAAACGCGTATGCGTTCTTCTGACCCAGATTCCAAGAAATTGCCAAGAAATCTTGACCCCGAACTGTACAGCACGAATGGGAAAGGATTTGCAGCAATCTACGACTGAATCACGCGGTTGCTTAAATTCAGGTACAAACGCAAACGCGAGAGGAACTATTCGGAATTACCAGCTGCAGCTGCAGCCTCATGGGCGGTGCCCATCTCTTTCGCCATTGCCTGCTGCTCCTCTGCTTTGATGGCGTCCCCTGTTTTACCTGCGCATCCCAACCCACACAGCTCAGATAAGCGAATCAATCAAGAACACAAGAAGAAGCCGGCGGCAAACGCCATGGCAATCAGCGTACCAATCGGGGAGAACTTGGCCCTGATGAGGGAGAGCAGCAGGAGGGATCCGACCATGAAGGCTATGAGAGCCACATTCCCCAGCCTCCTCCCCTCCGCCCTCGACAGGTTCCGGTTGGACTTCATGGCCTCCCTCTCCCTTCCCCCTCCCCTCCACCACCTCGGTCGTCGGTCGAGCTCCCTCCCTGTCTCCACCCGGATGCTTCTCGCTCGAGGTGAGATCGTGAGAAAGAAATATATGCGGCGAGCGACACTGGAGTCTAGTACTAGGCAAATGGAGGAGGTGTGCTGCCGCACGCAGCCACGCACACGCACTAGCTGGTTGTTGCTGTCATGGCGTGGTTGAACAGGCCAACAAGGCAACTGGGGTGGGGTTGAAATGGTAGTGCGGTTGACCCGGCGACAGGCATAGCTCAACGCACACGATGCGGAGAGCGGGCCACCGGGAGAGGTGACGGGAGGGAGAAGAAGCAAGCGTGAGAAAAGGGCAGATGACTTGTTGGAGTAGGCTTGTACTACCTCGAGCGAGAGGGAGAGCACGTTGAAAGCGGCCGGAGGTGAGCTGTGAGCAGAGCAGCTGCGGTCCAGGTCGTCGTCGTCCACCGCGTGCCCACTCGTCCTTCCCTCGACGGTTACTGCTCCGCTCGCACCGGCGTGCATTTCGGCGATTTTGTTTTTGTTTTCATGATTTGCGTTGCCGGATTAGGACTAGTTTTATTGCTTCAAGACAAAGGACAAAGTCAAAAGGATCAAAACCCCAGCTGTGATTAGGATCTTGTTTGGATTCACTTGCGCTAATAGTATGCTAACTAGCTAAAAAATACCAACTATTAGCTAGGAGGATTGTATGGATTCACCAGCTAATAGGTGGTTGGATAGTTGGTTAAAATCGTATATTAGCTTTTATTAGCATCCATGTATCAACTAATGAGCTAATTGACGGCACTTTGACTTGATAATAGTTAGCAAGTCTATTAGCAGACCTAATTTCCAGCGAATGATATTGACATTTACGGCTCCAAATCAATTTAGTACGAAAATAAATTTCGTAGTTAATCTGATGGTATTTATTTGATATCATAAATATTGATATTTTATTTACGTTTGGTCAAAGTTAAGATACTAAAACATGATATTATGCTAGAATTGTATTCTTTCTTGGGTGGGGTATAGTACTTATACAGAATATATTGCATGAGATGTACGCTTTTTTATATGTAACTTTTTTTTATGTATTTAGTTAAGTTTGAGAAGGGTAGAGTCGTTGTAAAGTTAAATCATTTTAAAACTTGACATGGAAAATATCAATATTAATTGTAAATCAAAATTCAGTATGGAATATATTTTCATACGCCACCGTGTTATTGCTGGTTCAAGGGTCACGGACTCACAGCCAGCCAGCCAGGACTAAGGCTGGGCATTCGGGTTACCCGAAAAATTTGGGTCGAGTAATTTAGGTAGTTGAAAATTTGGGTATAAAAAATTACTACCCGATTTTTGTCCCAAAAAGTATTACCCGAAATTTTGGGTACCCGATAATTCGGGTTTGGGTTCGGGTTTTACCCGATATACCCGAAATTGACAAAACTAACCATTTTAAAAGAGTTCAAGTACCATTTTAAAGCAATAAATAATAGTCCGATAAATCACATGATGTCTTCATATCTGAGCATAAGCATGCCGTTTGATAATTAAGTTCCGGCCCCAAATAGACCCTAAATTGTATTGCTGATTTTTAAACTTGGCTCGAGGTGCCATCTAATTTTCCAAACTTCTAAAATGGACATCTAATCTCTAAACATACTAAGTTGATCCGTCCGTGTATCACAATTATTGCGTGATAACATACATGTGAGACCTGCATATCGATAAAAGGAAAGAGAGAGAGGCTAGCACGCACGCGCATCCTATTTGGGTAAATATGTCATTGTGCAAGAAGAGACATGGAGTCTGTAAGCCCGTGGTTTTTATTTGTACGTAGCATCAGGATGCCTGGCGCTATTTTGTCCAACGAAAAAAAAAATCAGTGGACGCGGTCCCATGTGGTAACCGCCATGAGTGCCTACCATAAATTCACGACACGTCTAAGTGAAATTATTCAACGTATGGGATTGCTGCATAAAATTTAGAGTAATGCTTTGTTTGTAGATTCTCACCAAACTAGTATTGTTATCTCAGCAGCCAACCGAACCATACTTAGCTGGCACGTGGTTTTAGCTTGGGAAACAGAGGAAAAAAATCGTGTTGGGTCACTCAAAAGTGAAAACAAGGAAACATGCAAGCAACGGTATGCCAACGGTGAACACAAGTCACTCTAACCGTCACTGCTTGCATGTACACAACACAGGTCACTGGGTTTAAGGTGAGACTATGGAACATTTTATCGCCGCCGTGACTGCATACCTCCAATAGTCCAACTCCAGCTGAGGTTGTGGTGACGGGCTCTCCTTTTCTGATGATGACAGTCTAGGTTCGGACTCACGCTCCTAGGCAAGGTTTAAAACAGCACTGAAAATTTGGCCAATATTTAGGAACTTTAGTGCTTTCGGTCAGAACCTATTAAAAAACCGCTGGCTAACACTTTAATTGAGGGCATATTTTTAGAGTGTTTTATGACCTCGCACCATTTGTATGTATATTCAAATCATGGTAATAAGTACTTATCAAGTTTCGAAAATACTCATAAGTCGGCATATTCTAGAAGGCATTACAGAAATATCAAGGAAATTTCAACCAAATTAAGGCTTATTGAACGCCGTCTCTCACACTAATTGCTTGCCATGGATTATTAATCAAACCAATATTCCTCAATGCCATACCTTTGAACACACAATTGAATGAACGATTATTCATAGCTAGTTTGGTTGTACCCAAGGTTGTCGAAATCGATTCTACAAATCAGAGATCTTTATATAAGTCGGATCGCGGAATCATTGAATCTTAGACATAAAAATAACAGAAACATACTAGTATCGTAGAATTAGAATCTCGAACTCTGATCATATAGAGAAGTAGAATCGAGATTTTGACAACCATGATTATTCCACCCAAATGCGCAGGTAATTTGAGTGTCGCTGGCTACAAACCTACGACGAGGCAGATAATGTGCAGGTAATAAGGTCTTCATGGCCCTAGCCTCCGATCCGTGATCCGTCGACGGCGTTCGCTCGCCGGCGGCGTACCTTCTACCTTGGAGAGGCGCGGAGCTGTCACCGGCTCACCGCCCGCCGCCGTAGCATGGGCACCAAGTTGTCGGTTTGGTCACAGCCGATTGATGAAGACGGGCCGGGCCACGGAGGCTTTGCTCCATCATGGGCTGTAGTGATGGGCCTCACGCGTTTGGGCCACAGGGCTCTTTCCATGGTTTACCTGTCTCCTCTGCTTCTCTTCTTTCTTCTCCATCCATCCCATCCATCTGTTCAGCTCCATCGAGGCGGGCCGGCACACCTGCACGCGCCGTAGCGAAGCGAGGCAAGGTTCGGGAGAGAGAGGAGGTCGGGCGAGGGCGAAGATGATCTACCGCAACTGGTCGCTGCTCTCGTCGACGGTCGTCATCTGGGGCGGTGTCGCCACCGCCGGCCTCGCCGGTATCTTCCTCTTCGGCGGCAAGGTAACGCCCTCGATTCCCTCCCTGGAGCGCCGTGTACGGTGTTTGTTTCAGCTGCTCCTTCTCCGTTTGATCGGTGGTGACCTTTACGAACCCTAGATTTGGGGTACACCTGTCGTTGGGTAGGGTTTGGACAAATCCAAGCGTGGTCAAGCCCAGACCCATCTGGCTGATCCCCGTTCCCCACCCTCCCCAACTGTACCCATGTCCATTTTCATTGGATGGTGGACAAGCCCATGGATGAGTAGACGACTGTCAACAAAATGGATGAGTAGACTGCAGTGGCAGAGCTTCACACAGGCCAATAGGGGCCCTGGCCACCCCTAAACTTCAATAAACTCCATTAGTTGCAGCCGTTTCCCTTGATAAATGTTAGTAAATGCTAGCCTTGTTCATTAATGATTGGCCCCTGTTGGCTTTAGTTCCAAGCTTCGCCACTGGTAGACTGAATCACTGAACAATTGATTAACCGGCCAGCTCTGGTGGTGGGCGCTCCTCTTCCCAGAATCATCACCATGGTGACAAAGCAGCGCATGACCGCCACGTGTTCCGTCAGGCCGAATCACACTAGCTGCAACTGTCTGCAAGCTAGTGGCAAACTCGATTCTTGCGGTCGCTGCCTCATCGATTTCTGCGATCTTCTTCGCCGATCGCCGAGTACTGAGCCACCGCTGGCGTCTCTTCCTTGTCATTGTGAAGAAAAGTTTGGGATGGGTAAGACTGGACAAACAAGTGATCCCCTCCCCATACCCTTTTACCAGTGGGTATACATGTTACCCTAATGGATAAAGGTTTTTTACCCATACCCTACCTGTTTGGTGTCGACGTGGATTTGGGGGACTGGGTATGAATGTCCAGTGACAGGTATAGATTTGGGGCAGACGTTGGGTGCGATGGAGTTTGTTGTCTGCAGGGTCAGATTTCTGTGGTTAGCTTAGGTCTATCGAGGGCTAGAAAGGCCTGATTCAGGCAGATGCTATGTAATTTTGGGTTGCCATTGCCAGGACGTTAGTATTTAGTAATGTGGTCAGGTTCCCAGGGCTACCAACTTGTCCAAGCTGAAGCCAGCTATTCTGTAGATGCTGCGTGGAATAGATATTTCTTTCTATGCATCCTTCTTCTTAAGGAATCAGGATTTTATTCTGACGTATTATTGTTTAACATGTTGGCAGGAGAAATTCAATGACTATCTTTGCCGCGAAGGCGAGAGGCTTAGGCAGCAGGACAGAGCCGCGATGGGCCGAAGCTAGAGAGGAAGTTGTAGCTTGATTGGTGTCAACGGAGCAATAACTTTTCAAATTTACAAGGAAGAATCCTGCCTCCCTACTAGAAAAGTCCCTGTCTAGGATGGAATCCTGCCTCCCTACTAGAAAAGTCCCTGTCTAGCATATAACAATAAATAAATTGACTCTGGTTTCTATTCGTTCTGCAACCTGCATGGAATTCCTTGACTTTGTTTTAAAATTTAAAGGGATACAACCTACTTCTGTTTTTTCACCTTCTGATTCTGATTATTTGTTTTGTAACACTCTCTGTATCAGTTCAGAATAAGCACAATGAAAAAGTTCCTTTGTGTGATTGGAGCTTCATATCCTATTTCAATGGTGAACCATTTAGCAATTTAGTCTACAATGTACATGTCATAATCCTAGAAGTGTTCGCCTTGGTTGATACTGACAATAAGTGACATGGTGACAAAACAAATGCGCTTAAATTTAGTTGTACAGGGTCACAGGCTTTAGACACCTTTTTTTCTAATTGATTTAAGATGACTGGCTGCAGAAGCGACGACCAATATTTCTGTGAGGCTGATTCATTGGTTGAATCCTATATTTTTACTGTAGTTTAAGATAGCGTTTTTTTTTATTTACTGCAACCTGCCTGGGATTAAGTCTTTGTTGTCACTGCTGCTGTAGATTGAGGATAACTTGTCTGCTTTGAAGTGGATTGTAAAGGTTTGTGATTGATTCAGTTTTCATCTATTTGTCTTCCTTTTTTTCTTAAAAAAAGGGCCCTCATTAGGCACAAGCAACCAAGACGCTATTGAACTGAACTTGGCAAAGCCTGTACTATATTCACATGCCACTAAGTGTGTCAATGTTTTGTGATTGTTTTTATTCCTTGAGGTACTCCAAATTGCATGAAAATGTTCATTATGTTTTTTTTGTATGTCATCTCTTTACATCATGCATTTCAGAGAAATCCTTTTGTAGAACTCTGGTATAATTGTAATATTATTTCTGCCACTGTTGCTGCATGGGATTAAAAAGTTGAAAACTTGCATCTGATTGTGGGTGAATTTTTGTGGTGTTGGGTGCTGTGTTCCTTTCATTTCCAAGGACGTGTCCTTCTCAAGCTTAGATTTACTTTTGTTGCAGTACAATGAGACTGAGCCACTGAGGCAAGGAGGGAAAGAGGTAAAAACTCTCTTGAGAGAGAGATGCATTACGGTGAGCACTGGGCATCCAATCAGACAGTACATAGCCCGGGGCAAGCTAAAAAATATTTGGCTTTCATTGAACTGCAACTGCAAGTATATGTCATTATATCTTAGTATGCGTAGTATTGACATTATATTGGTTATTGTTGTTAGTAACACAGGAAGAGGCAATCTTCCCGGTGCTAAAATCACCGGTAGCACAGGAAGTATTCCGGCCTCCAACATTCACCAGTAGCACAAACTTCTCGTAGCTTGGATTAATTCCTGGCTGTTATGGTGATCATATATATAGTATACAATGGCGTCTTGAACTGCAGTGCTATGGTTATATACAATCTGAACCAGTGGTGGTGGTGATGGATTACAGTTGGCTTTGTTCCCAGTGGTACGGTTATACAATTTGATCAGCTGTGCGGATCTTGTTTATCTATACAAGTCAGATGGCAACGGGTACGTACCCGACGGGCAGTGGCCACCCGCACCCGTAAAGTTGTACCCGTCGGGTTACCCACAACCGCACACGGGTAGGAAAATGCTCTCATACCCGTACCCGTGCGGATAAATTCTACCCGACGGGTAACCCGCATCCGACAACATACCTGAGAATTACATATAAATATCAAACATTCACATACAAAAATAAATCATTCCAAGCTTCTAACGAGATACAAACTAACATTCATATAATGGCATCATTGTAATATATATACTAGAAGGGTTTAGTTGGATTTGGGCCAAATTCATGGGCTGTATAGGCAAAAATGATGAGGGTGGCTCGTTCTTTCTGCGGGTGTTTTTTACCCGCGGGTATACGGGTATGGATAGTATACATCCACACCCGTACCCGCCATACCCGATGGGTATAGGATTTTGTCCAATAACGTACCCACGGGTAGAAAATTTATCCTATACCCGCCTCTTTATCGGGTAAAACCAGTCGGGTACTCGGGTTTCGGGTACCCGTTGCCATCTTGAATGCCAAGTGTACAATGCAAGAAAGAGGAGACCATGCATGTATGCACGATGAACCCGAACCACACGGCTAGTTCATTTCAGGCTGGGCTGCTTCGTCGTGTCGACCCTCTGTTGCCAAAGCCATTGCGAGCTACTGTACTCGCCTTCACAATGCCCGCTGGCCTCCTCGTGTAGTATTTGTTTACTTGGTTACACATTTCCTCAGCCAACAAGGATGATCGATCAACTGAGGTACATCAACACACACACACACACAAAAGACCTCAACAAGGAGGGAGATCTATCTCATCATGCCTGCTCCTTTCGCCTTTGACCAATCGAGTTTTTCCATTATTCCAAGAATTTTAGAAAACTCAGTGTCACCAAGACAGACAACCACCCTACTCTACTAGAATGCATCAATTCCCCCATCTCAAGCAAAGCAACCATCGTGCATTCTGCACATAGAAAACCAATCACAATAGCTTGCTGAGACACTTGATCACAATAGCATCATCAATTTCATTGTAGCTGGATGTTCTGCAGCAAAATTTGCCTATAATCTTTCTTGCATGATAAAATCATGTTTCGGTGTGAAGCGTGGGGGGTATATCCATCTAGGCCTCCAATACTGATACTGACATATTCAGTTTTTTATACGCCCATGCTTGACACTGACAGTACAGGCATGTAATGTACGCACCGCGTACGGCTGCTATTTGATCATGCAATTCGACGACTCGTATACTTAGGAGTATGTCGGAGCACTAGTATATGAGTGGTGCAGTAGTCAGTAGACACTGTCAGAGTGTCCGTTTGTGACATACGGACATGCATGATTGATGGAATGATAAATAAAAAAGAAAAGGGGAAAAGAAACCAAACGATCCACCGCTGGATTCTATTATTCAAAACCGTCAGCGGCACGGAGCAAACCGCCGCCTTTTTGCATATGCATCTTGTTTGCAGACTTTCTGAAGGCCGTCCTGCGTGGAACCAGCAACGCTAGCTTTAGGGAGTGGTGGTAGTAAATTATGACTGGGAGACTGCACCCTGCCGCCAAGATTATATATGCTCAACTTGTAAATTCCGATGATGAGTTGATGACACGATAACATATGTTCACCGGTTGCTGAATCCCGATGACTGAAATTTTTTTCACTCTGGTGAGTCCGTTCGTATCATGTTTATATTAGTTTACTCGATCTGTAGCATTAGGGATTTTCATTCGTACTCGTTTCTTCCCTGTAGGCTGTAGGAACTAGGAAAACCTTTTCTTCCAACTACTTTCATTTTATTGGAGTGAACAGTTTTATGAGTCTTATGAAGCATGCACAAAGTACACCATGACAGTAAGGGCTAGTATTTCATTGCTGCGATAGATGTTACAGTCTTACAGACAATACTAGCTCTAGCTAGCTAGTACAGAGCATGAATATAAAGACATGTTCACAGCAGACTGCACCACTCTGCCGAAGCTAAGCTATGCTTAAGCTCGCAGCAAGCTACCTGCTGGTCTGCATTGCAGGGGCCTGCTTATTGCATGAAGCATACACGGTATATTTATTATTATTACAGTAGATGGAAGTAGAGCTCGATTACACATACAGCAGGCGAACAAATCTTGCATGGCTTGCTTGTTTATATATCATCATCAAGGCCTGAAGAAGGCCGGGTGGGGACGGCCAGTGCCCTCGAAAGAGGTGTTTTTGAGGTGCTCCGGTGCGTTCTCGAACGAGTGCCGTCTCGCCAGTGATAGGATCTTCTTGTCGGCGGCGATGAAGTAGGCCATGCCAGCAACTGCATGTAAGGTTTAGTTGTTGACGTTGAGCAAGGCATGTTGTACGTTGCATCAGTACTACTACTAGGTTATTATCACGTCGTAGCATTACAAGTATTTTCAGAGGGCAGTGAATCTTGTTCAGGCGGAGGAAGAAATAAAAAGATGGTGTATTACTAGCTAAAAGATAAAAGAATATGCACCTGTGGAGATGATGAGAGCCTGGCCAGTGGGGTTGATGTTGGCCTTCGCCCACGGCAGCATCCTCACACTCGCCAGCTGAACAACAGAGATTACGGATCTCGAAATGGTTAGATATCCGTACAGCTTTATGGTACCACGAATGCTCGAATAGATGAACGACACTCACGGTGGGAACTGCAGAAGCGACTGTTGCTACAGCGGCTGCCTTAAACCCTGCGAGGGTCGCCTCTGCATGCATCAGACATGTACTCAAGCATCAGGCATGAGGCATCAATAGTAGTATAAAGCATTTTAGCTACTAAGCATCAGGCATGAGGCATCAGTAGAACGGCTAAGTAAGCAGACATCCATCATCGGAAGACAAACTGTAGCGACGGGCGTGCAGCGTAGTACTAGCTGGACGATCGGATCAGTGTTTGTGTGTACCTCGGGAGCAGCGCTTAGCGAGGGCAAGCTTCTGGTCGAGGGACGCACGGCTCACCGTCGACATGGTGTTCTGATCCTGTTCGTGAGGCTCGTGAAGCTAGTGGAGTGCGATGCGCAGCAATGGTTCAGAGAGAGACAAGCACGGCTGGTTGCTGGAAGAGGCAGGGGAGGCCGTGAATTTATAGTAGGCCGCAGCTAGCGCCGCATCGATGGGCAGCAGGGACGGCAAACGATCGGCGGTGGCCGGTGGGCGAGGAGGCGGATGCATGGAACCGGCGGACGTGGTTTCGGGGGCCAAAAAAGGCATGCCGACTGCGGACTAGAGAGTGGCCGGCGAAGGCGACGAGAGCCTAGCCGGGGACGTATCGACGTGTCGTGTGATTGGCCCCGGGCCGGACCACGCATTCCTATCCAGATCCAGTGGTATCCCACTAGTGGCGTGGCGGGTTGGAGATGGACGCGGCGGGCACGGGCACGGGCACGGGCACGCGGCCTCGCCCGTCGGGGCTCCGCGCCTCCTCTGCGTGCCCACCATTTTGCCGGTGCCTCCTGCCGTTTCGCTACCAGCTGCTGGAGAGAGAAACAAGGAATCTACGCGACGCAGCCAGTAGTTTTGGGCTTTTGGCCGTTTGGGTTGGGCACTCTGCCTGCCGCACGCACGCCACCACGTGGGCGTGCATCTGTGTGCTACTTAGTTTCTTTTTTTTTTTAAAAAAAAAAGAGTACTAAGAACAGTCCCAATCCAGAGACTATGAGATAGTTTCTATACTTGAACAGTCAAAAAGACCCTACTTGTATAAACCAAAATTTTAACATAGTTTATTCAATATTAACTTTTGTCCAATCTAATGTGTTTTCTCTCATGCCAGATACTAACCACGTATCTTAGTATCTTGGTTCTTATATAGAAATAGTTTTGCGTATAAGAAACTGTTTTCTTCTTTATCTTCATCAACTGTAATGCTACATAAGAACCCCCAATAAACGATGGAGTGATTCAACGAAAACCATGGGGGCTACTAGATGATGGTGGCATTTTGTTAGAGGACTGCCTTGGTCGCCGGGAAGAAGGAGGAAGGAATAGTAGGAGAAAAGGAAAAGCTACAAAGAAGAATGGAAACTTTATTCGTTGGAGGCGTTCACCTATTCAACTATATAGGTAGTGGAAAAACAGCAATACCTAGGGGTCAAAATTTTCAAAAGAATAAGTTCCACCCTAAAGAGGCCCTAAATTAAATTGCATCACCGATCCTTGAACTTGTCTCGAGGTGCCATCGAGGTTCCCGAACTTCTAAAATGGACATCACCCAGGTCCCTAATAAACTTACTAAGTTGATCCACCTGCGTGCTATGGTGATTGTGCGAGAATATAACACTGACATGTGAGCCCACACACCAGTACGGGGAAGAGATGAAACTAACATATAGGCCTCATATTTTGGAAAACTCGTCATCCTCCAAAACGAAGAAGCGGAGGTTGTTAGCCCGTGACTTTTATTTGAAGTAGTGGTAAACATCACTTCAAAGATTTAAGGCCTCCTCTCACTTGATTTTTTCTGCCCAATCCAAGAATGCCACGTGGTCTTTTTCCTAACTCCGGCAAGGTTAGAGTTTGGCATTCGGGGCTTACCTAAATCCGACGGGCTTAGAAGGATTGCTGGGGATCAGAGAAGGCTAGCCTGATGGTGGTGGAGGGCTTATGGGCAGCGTGGGGCGAGGTGGCACTAGTGTTGTCGGTTAGGTAGTTGGGGAAGGCGGTTAGGCGGGGCAAGGATGAGAACTTGACGACCTCCATCAGGTTAGCATGGTGGCGGCCGTAAACAACAACAGAGGCGGTGCGGGAACTCGGCTGGAGACAATGAAGATATAACGAGGAGGAGGCACATATGATGGATGTTAGTGAGGGACCGTGGTAGACGATGGTGGGGATGCCACCGGAGCCGAGCGGGGAGGAGGATGTGGTAGGGGCGAGCAGGCTGTCGAGGTCGGGTCAGGTTCAGGTGCAGGAGCACGGAGGAAAAGGAGGAAGGGAAGAAAAGACAGTGAAGAGAAAGATTTCATCTAAATCCTCCATTTTATATCTTTTAGCGATGGTTGCCCTTAGACTACTCAGTTGCTAACTATACATACTCGCTCTGAGCCTAGCTAGCCGCCTACTTGGCAATCTTCCTTCGTTGCGCTGCATTACCGTGGCTAGTTTGTTTGTAGATTTTTTTCCCTCACGGAATCAGTATTGGTTTCTCGGCGCCCAAACGAAGCATAGTGTCTGGCACGTGGTTTTAGCTTGAGAGTTGGGAAACAGAGGGGAAAATCTTGTGGGACCATGGGTGCTAGGTTCAGCATCTACATATTATATTCTAATCATCAAAAGTGAAAACAAGGAACCATGCAACACTGATCATCGACACGGTGCATGGAGCTCGGACACATTTCAACGGTCAACCAGTCAACCGTGCTGTCACTGCTTGCGTGTACCCAGCACTTGTAGTCGCTGGGTTTAAGGTGAGACTATGCAAGCGCTTACATACATATTATCGACGATGTAACTGCAGACCTCCAACTCCTTTAATTTCTTCTGTTTTGTACTTGGTGGCTCTTGGAGTGAGTTAGTATGACACTCCTAGATAGGGTTGAAAATATCACTCACCAGGATTTTGGTCAATATTTAGGAATTTTAGTGCCTTACACCAAAATCTATTGAAAAAGTGATATATTGAAGTCTACGTAAACCCTAGGACTAGGAGTTGCATCGCCTTTTATTTTCAACTGGATAGTTCTTGGGCATCTTTTATTTTTAGAGTGTTTTGTGGCTTCGCAAATCACGATAAGTACTTAGTTCGTGGATAGCGCTCGGACGTTCAGACGGATGCGCGTGTTCGGACGCTCGTGTAGCCCGCCCATGTCTGCCTCGCCCCAACCTGCATGCGCACCGGTACCCACCCCTATCGCTGCGCCTGGGCTCCTTCCTAGGGATCCCGCTCCTCTCTCCGCGTGGGCGGGACCCGGGAGCCGTGACGAGGACGAGCATGCCCCTGTCTACAGACCTAGGCGTGCCACGCGCCTCGACCGCTGCACCTGGCTCACTGTGCCCGATCCCCGGCACCTAGGCTATGCCCCCATGAATCTTTGAACACACCTCTGAAACATGAAACACTTGAATGCAACATACGTCTTAAGCAAATGAAACATTTGAGACATACACTTGAAACATGTGCGTGAAACATATGCAACATCCAGATAAAACGCTTGCAACTTGCCACATGAAAACACTTACTGCAACATAAGATTGAAACAATGAAACCATCGGAACATAATCTTGCAACATGAGTGAAACATATGCAACATCTAAATAAAAAACGCTCGCAAACATACGTCTGAAAACATATGGAATATTTTGAACAAACGCTTGCAATATGTCTCTGAAACACTTGCAATATCCTGATCTACTTTTACAACATTCACATGAAACACTTGCAACATATTTCTGGAACACTTGAAACATACGCTTGCACATGTCAGGTGCGGGACTTTAGTGGGTGGCGACCACCACCATGTCAGGCATGCTGAGGAACTCGTAATCGCCTCGATGGGCAAATCTAGGCTGGGAGGTAGCAGAGCGATGAGCACCACGGACTTGGCCCCCCGCGAGCTTCTTCCGCTACCGGGGCGTGAGGAGCCTTGAGGGCGGCACGTGTACGGCACGGCACGGCACGGCCGCGACGCCCTCGACATCTCTAGCCGCAGGAGGAGGTGATGAGGAGGACGCCGGCGGGCGAGAGGTGCGACTTCAGCGGCAGGGCGTGGCGTTGTGGAGGCGGGCGAGGGCCACGGGCTGAGGAAGCGGAGCAGAGCCTGTGGGAGCGCGTGAGACAGAATGAGAGATATATTTTTTTTTATTTGGGAAGACGGCGCCCGCCGGACGGACGGACGTCCTCACCGTATCACCGTATCATTATTGTAAGTACTTGTAAAGACTGAAAATACTCAAAACTTGGCATATGCTACAAAGCAATACAGAAAATATCACGGAAATTTAGAACCAAAATTTGGTATTTCGGTCGGGATCAATAAAGAACCATAGCGTCATAGCGATCGTAAACGCGGTTCCTAAGGTCTGTTTTGTTCAAATCGTTGCCTGGCCTAGATAACTCCCTCAAATGTCTTATTTTGGACATCTGGGGATTGCCGCTTCAACTAGCTAGCTAGTTACACGTTCAAACACAACTAATCATGGCATTGTGTCTATGGCTAGCTGCTGTCTGTATACGAGCTCTCAAAGGGATAGCTTTTTTGTTCTATTCGCACGAATTATTTCAGCAATACTTTTTACATAATTATTGGAGGGGCACATGGCATCTCATCAGTTTCTATCTCACACATTAAAGAGCCCACAGAGACGAATGCGCATTCAGTCTGAGATGGTGATAAAAAAGGGGTGATATAGACAAAAAAAAAAGTAAAGTGGGATGGACTGAAGCACCGACCAGCGTGCATGATCCAGCACGGTTTACACAACACGTGGCGTCTCATCGTAGTCGTAGGAGGCCAAACGGATGCTAGCTACTCCCTCCTTTTTTATCGGTCGCTTGGAAAAAATGTGGTTGTGAGGGCAACATATTTTTTAACCGACATATTAAGGGACAGATGAGTACATATAATCTTTGTCCAGACTAGCAGTATCAGCATGCCGGTTCTGTACCGTCTGATGAGACAAGGAGTTCGCCTCCCAATGCTGGATCACTTCACCGACCATCGGATCAGATCAACTCGCTCTATAATTATTAGGAAAAAGTTTACTTAACCCCCTAAAAGTCTAACCTACACCTCCAACTATAAAACCGTCCGTTTTATACCCTGAACTTTTCAAAACCGTTCAAATTACACCCTAGAGCGCTTTTGGATGACGGTTTGCTACAGTAACCATGGTTTTGGTACAATAACAGCGGTTTTGATTTTTCTTTTTCTATTTATTTCCGCTGAATCTTTAAAAAATCATAGTAAATTACAGAAAAATCATAAAATAGAAAATCTAATTTTGTTGGACTCCACATGAGTAGATCTACACAATGAATATATAATATAGTATGCTTTAGTATAATTTTTTTTTCTGTAACTTTAAATTAGTTAGAAAATCAAATTTTGTCTGTAATTAATTGGAATAATTCATAGCTACAGCTTTTATGGTCCAATTGTGGTTAAATTTTTCTAGTGAACTAATTATTATATGCTTGAACTGTAGTAAAAATTTCATACTGATTGGATCATGTATAATTTAGTTATAGATTTATTTATATTTAACAAGCATAAACCTAAACATAAACCTAAATAAATCTATAACTAAGTTATATATGATCCAATGAGTATGAAATTTTTACTATAATTCAAGCATATAATAATAACCTCATCATAAAAATTTCACCACAATTGGACCATAGAAGCTTTAGCTATGAATTATTCCAATTAATTACAGATAAAATTTGATTTTCTAACTAATTTAAAGTTACAAAAAAATTTGTACTAAAGCATACTATATTATATATTCATTGTATAGATGTATTCATGTGGAGTCCAACAAAATTAGATTTTCTATTTTATGATTTTTCTGTGATTTACTATGATTTTTCAAAGATTCAGCGGAAATAAATAGAAAAAGAAAAAGTCAAAACCGCCGTTACTGTAGCAAAATAGCCGTCCAAAACCGCTTCAAGGTGTAATTTGAACAGTTTTGAAAAGTTCAGGGTGTAAAACAGACAGTTCTATAGTTGGAGGTGTAGATTAAATACTAGCTGAGAGTTCAGGGGGTTAAGTAGACTTTTTCTATAATTATTATGACTGCACGTTTAGGGCCTGTCTGGGTAACCTAGTTTACGGAAACTATGGATCACAGAACTGTAGTTTTCTAAATCAAAGATATACAAAACCATAGTTTAGAAAAAAAGGTAATAAGTGAAGTTTTTATAAAATTCAAAAAAGACTATAGTTTTAATAAAACTATAATTTTAGAAACTACAGGGTTTATGGTATCAAAACACCTAACAGCCTTTAAAAACCAAAGTATTTTTGAAAATCATGGTATTTCTCCAATATACTTTGAAAATACTTTGTATCCAAAAAGGCCTTAGCTTGTTTGATTCATCGGTAATCCTTCGAATAGGGAGTCCATCTGTCCGGAGGCTCTCGTTGGTGGGCCACGACACCAGCCCAAACTACCTCCTATCCGCTCATCCAGAAGGCTCCCCACCAAAGTTTCTCAAAAAAAGCTGATCGCAACCGAACTTGGCTCGCACACAACTCACACTCCACCTGCGCAGCTCGCGGCGGCCGGTCAGGACAGAGGCCGCCCACGCACATCTCGTGCTTTACCTGCCCAGCTAGCACGCGGCCAGGATGGAGCTTGTTCGCGTGTAGCTCATGGCATCTCGGGCGAAACTCGCCCACGTGCATAGCTCGCGACGGACAGGATGGAACTCGCCCACGCTTGTAGCAGAGCTCACCCCGCGCACTGCTCGCGCTTGACCTGCACAGTGTGGAGACCCACTGTGGTCTTCTCCACCGGACCTGCTGCGGTCTTCTCCATCGGAGCGGCGATCTCTGCGCCACCAACGAGCTCTACACCCGTGAACTCAACATGCTGATGAGCTTATATTCTCCCAAGCAGTAAGAAGATGTTGCACTGAAACCTCATGTTGCAAGCGTTTGTTTCAAGTTTTTCAGATGTTTCAGAGGTATGTTGCAAGTTGTCGGTGTTTGGTCCCGAGGAGGTCCTAAACCGACGAGTAAATGCTGCGTGTCCCTTTCCTGGATGGTGATGCATGGAGAACACACAGGGGTTTATCCTGGTTCGGGCCAAAGGAGGCCCTACGTCCAGCGAGAGGGGGAGAGAGTTTTGTATTTCCTTGCATCGATGTGCTCGCGTAGGGGTTACAAGCTTGCGAGAGAGGACCGCGAGCCCAAGTCTCAAAGAGAGGAAAAAGAGTACAAAGGTGATTGCTTGAGATGTTAATCTCTATCTTGTGTCTTGCCTGTTGTCCGTTGTCTTTTGGAGTCCCCCGGCTTGCCCTTTTATAGGGCGAGAGGTGGCCAGGACGACGGGGAGCCTTGAGATGATGTTTTGTCGATCCCTGTTAAGGTGACTGTTGCGACGTGCCCTAGGAATGGAAGGCCATCCATGGACACCACGGTGACGTAGAGGACGAGACGCTGAAATGACCCGGAGCGCCGTGCCATGCCGTACTTCTTTTCCTGTTGAACTGTGCAGGGCATCGAGGTTGGGTCGAGGCCGGGTCGAGACCGGATGGATAAGTCCGAATCCCTGGGATTGCGGTATACAGACTTTGTCGTATCCTCCCGCGAGGGTAACTGGTGACGTACAGTGCGCGGTAAGGTGTGTACAGTGACGGGTTTCACTCCCCATCGCGGGATGGGTGGTAAAACAGTGAGGACTGACACTGGCATTGTTCCCACGTTGACCCTGATCGCAG
Organism: Saccharum spontaneum; assembly: GCA_022457205.1. Taxonomy (NCBI): domain Eukaryota; kingdom Viridiplantae; phylum Streptophyta; class Magnoliopsida; order Poales; family Poaceae; genus Saccharum; species Saccharum spontaneum. The sequence continues at coordinate 5,752,631 of CM039617.1, forward strand.
CCATGCCGGTAGGTGGTAGTAGGTAATCGCATTAAATGCCATAGCTTTTGTCCTGGGGTAGGTAAAGAGAAGGGATCGAGCGTCTCGACCCGGGCTCACGCGAGTCGGAGTTTTTCCCAGTGGGCGGACGAGCCTCGCGCGGGTCGGGGCGTTGTCGAGATACCTCGCTGTGCGGGACGGGTCGCGGTCGAGGCGCCCCCGTCGAGGGTGCCTCATACGAGTCGGAGTCGGAGCGCGGTCGAGGCACTCCGTCGAGCTGCCCTCGTACGAGGCGGACCCGGTGTGCGGCCGAGTTTGGGCGCGGCTTAGTCGTTTTGATTTTTATTATCGTTAAATGTGGGTACCCCTATACCATTGGTACCGACACAAGTGTCTCATATGGATGTTGGAAAAGTAGATCGAGATGTTGCATATGTTGCAACGGTTGTACACGTATGTTGCAAGCTTCTGTTCCCAATGTTTCATCTATTTTTTAGACATATGTTGCAAGTGTGTTTATCTAGATGTTGTATATGTTTTATACATATGTTGCAATTGTTTTATCTGGATGTTGCGTATGTTTACAATGGTTTCAGACACATGTTTCAGTGATTCATCTGTCTTCAGTCGTATGTTGCAAGTGTTGCATCTGGATGTTTTAAAAGTATATCGATTGTTGCATCTTCCTCCTCGCCTCCTGCTGCCTTGCCTCAGTATCTGCTCCTCCTCAAGACATTGGCTGGGCATCCGATACGATGCCACAGTCAGGGCACGCCGCGAGTCCTTCTGAACTAGAGACGCAGGCAGGCGCCGCCCTCTCCCCCCTCATCTCGATGCTGATGATGCTCGGGAGACATGGGCCCCCGTGTGGGGTGCACGAAACAAAGTGCAGGCACGGGCGTCCATCCGGACATCCGAGCACTAACAGTGCCGTTTATTAATACAGCAGACCCATGGTTGCAACAGCACAGTGCCCTGCCGTTGTGACCTGTGAGCGCACATACTGTATCTTTCTTGCAAGACAGATTCAATTTCTGCTCGCCTGTCAGTGTCAGGCTAAGCATGCATGGCCCAATACGTTCCGCCTCCAGGCATGCACTATACTAATCTTTAGTTCTTTATAGATAGAATTGCTCTATACGCGCGTGCGTACGGCTACTGTTCGCTGCAATTCGACGATTCATATGTTATGTATATTTGTGTGCAAGTCTGTGGCATATATACGTGCATTATTGCTGGAATGAAAGACCAACCGCTCGATTCTTCAATCAAAACCGTCAGCGGCACAGACCACAGAGCAAACCGCCACCTTTTTGCTTAGTCATAAGATAGGAGTAGAGTATCTTGGGACCTTTGAAGCCCATCCTGCATGAAACCAACAAGCAGACTATGACTAGGAGACGACGAGAATCCCACCAAACACTTAATGATTATTTCTGATTCTTGCTACCACCGCTTCAAAACTTTAAATTAGCACAATCGAGGATAAAAAAAATTCCTGCAGAACAGTGATTATAAACGAACTGATTATCGCCTCGTTCGGTTATTTGGGATTGATTCCCAGCCGAGCCTTTTCCTTCACTAATTTGTACTATCTCGGAACAGTTCTAGATGCGGAACGGCCCGTTCTAGAACAACCAAACAGGAGTAGAAACAAACAGGGTGCACCTACCTACCTGCAAGGTTACGCTCAACTTGTCGACTCCAAAACCTCACACTACCTGCATGAAGATATAGTCTTCACTGGTTTCTGATGATATGGTTTTTTTACTCTGTCAGCTCAAAGTTAAGCCATTTTGATCAGTTTGGTGTTGCATAGATAAAGTTCATAAATGAAGGAGTCCATCGTACAACGATGAGGCAATGGAGAGAAGGGGTACAAGTATTTCATTACTGGCGATACATGTCACTGACGATATAGTCGTACACAGCCTGAATAATGCATGTTCAGAGCAGATTACACCAACACTATGCTGAAGCTACGCTAATAAGCTCACAGCTACTACTTGCTGGTCTGCAATGCAGTCAGGGCCCTCTGCTTATTGCAACGAACATAGACGCTGCTATATATAAATGGAAATACAGATGTAGCAGGGCACATCACAACAGATGTTTGCATATCATTGGTGGTTTAAGGCCTGAAGAAGGCCGGGTGGGGACGGCCGGTGCCCTGGAAGGAGGTGTTCCTGAGGTGCTCTGGTGCGTTCTCGAACGAGTGCTGCCTCGCCAGCGACAGGATCTTCTTGTCCGCCGCGATGAAGTACGCCATGCCGGCAACTGCATGCATGATCCATAGTCGTTGAGCAAAACGTGTATGAGATCAGTTCAGTGAGTAGTTATGTTGGAAACACGTGTACTTGTTCAATGTTGAGTTGAAGAAGCAAAAGACGATGGAGATGCAGAGAATTAAGTGTGTGCAGTAGTTAGCACCTGTGGAGATGATGAGTGCCTGGCCGGTGGGGTTGATGTTGGCCTTCGCCCATGGCAGCATCTTCACGCTCGCCAGCTGAACAATAAACACTTACTATTACAGGGGAAAAAAAAGAGTTTTGAGTTTGATGATGAGAAGAACTCACAGTGGGAATCGCGGAGGCGACGGTTGCTACAGCTGCGGCCTTGGCCCCTGCGAGGGTCGCCTCTGCAGAGAAGCGTGCGGGAGAGAGATCGTCAGTAGTCCACTACAGCAATAGATCACTCTCTAGTGTGTGTGTGTGTGAGCACTGAGCAGCAGTGCAGCTGTGTGAATAACTTGTACAGTGACACGTACCTCGGGAGCAGCGCTTGGCGAGGGCAAGCTTCTGGTCGAGGGACGCACGGCTCACGGTCGTCGACATGCTGATGTTTTTGTTCGTGAATTGTAGTAGCTCGGAAGGAACGAGATACTAGTTAGGAACAGAAAGCAGACTGGAGTGTGCAGGGGATGGGGTTGCAAGAAGAGGAAGGGGGAGGCTGTGAATTTATGTGCACAACGCCAGCGGCAGGGACTGGCGCCGGAGATGGAGGGGGTGGAATCGGCGGGCGGGCCGCGGGGGCCGGACGTGGTTTCGAGGCGAAATGAAACCCATGTGTGCCGTTGAGTGCGATCAGGTGAGTGAGGAGGGCTCACTCATGTGTCCTCGTGTGATTCCACGTAGCCAACAACCAGTGAATAAACGTGAGCGGCATGACATGCTGAGCCAGCGTTCGTGGAAAGCAGGAAGGATATAATAGCAGTAGATAAAAGGGAGAGGCTTTTTCTCTATCTGATGCCAGCAAGCGAGGATTCAGGGCCCTCAGTTTTGGGACGGAATCAGGGTGGCGCTCCCTGTTTTCTCACTGCAGCAGTGCCGTGCAGGGCAGCAGGCACCAACACCCCATTCCACCCATGGACGTCAGCGTCACGGTGTGTCTCCGTCACGGTGTGTCTCCTGCAGGCTCCAGAGATGGGCGTTATCTGCAGAGATGTTTATCCAATTACCACTTATCCACTAACCACTGTACTCAGGGCTAAAATTACAGTAACTTCGTAAGAACAAAACTAAATATTCCAATTTTACTTTCAAATCACAGCATAGAAACAAACACTCATACGTACAAATACACTCGCCTCTATAAATACACACATACACATCCTACTATACAACCATAGTTTGTAGCAGAAAAATTCTTATAGATCTTCGATCATAATGTAACTTTCTTCGTGAAGGAGATTCTGTGCCAAGCTTCTTTCAGAAAGCAGGTCACTGTTGCTTTTGGCCTCCTTGCTTTTTGCCTACAAGACACAATAGAGACCCGCGACTATGACCCCGCACCTATAACTCTGTAAATGATTAGGGAAAAGAGAAAACAAATTTGTCAGGAGATTTGGTGAGTAAACACCAATTTGTTGCTGCTGCTGCTTCATGCCATGTATTATTATAATCACTCACAACTTTAATGGTGTGTTTTTTTACCCCCCAATGTAGAGTCTGTCACCAAGGAAAATGGAAGCCATGATGGCAACCATGACAGTTTGCAATGGTTGGAAGACAAACGAAATGAGGCCCTCCCTTATTTATGCACCAAATCATAATATACCAGGCAATATCGAGCACCACAATACCCTACATTCATTAGTACAAGCAAGAGATTATTCTACATTCACTCGCATATATAAGGTCTTCATTATCCCCAAGAAACATATCCTATATCTAAGCTTCTTTTCTGTTTACCCTTCCGAAATTCCATGTTGTCGATTGAGTCATTGAGATATCAACAACATAAATAAACAAGTATTTTAGAGTTCTTAGTCCAATAAACATAAGTCCAATTTCAGAAACATATTTCCACCAAAGCTAGCATTACAAAATCTTCATAAAACCCTCTTCAATTCATGTTTACTTTTATAAACTCAATGTATAAAATTTGTTGACCAAAGCCCTCAAGCTAAATAACAATATAGACTTCACTTTTAAAATGTATTGGCACAAAAAGTTTAAGAATCTGGTGTTATTACTCGTTGGGTCGGCATTTTGCTCCGTGAGCAACCCAACCCAAGCCGCCGTGCCCGAATTATCGCGCCTCCTGGCTGCCGCCGCGTCGCCCGTCCGTTGCTGCCCCATCTGTCCGCATCAGGTCCACTCCACCCGCATAACTCCCTAGGTCCTCTATCGACAGTCCTTCTCCACATCGATCTCTCGACCATGTCTCTACCGAGTTCCAGTTCAGAATATGATGGCACTTGAAGCGAGCCAGGCAAGACGTATCAGTATCACCATGTGTGTGCTCAAATGCTGAGTGTACAGTAGGCGCAATTTGCTCAATGTGGGGATCGAAATTGGGGACTCTCGAGTTCGTGAGGTCTCCTGTCTCCATATGGAGCTCCAAGGCCTCAGCCCCCGTCCGGGGCTTGGAGTTCAACCTGCCATCCGCCGGAGGTTTGGTCTTCCAGTTTCTTCTTTGCCGGGTTCTCGTGCTTTCTTCCTGGTCGCGTCTTTCGGTCGGTGCAAGTTCCATCTGTGCACCACCTCAGTTGGCTTGATCCTTCAAGCAACTCTGGGTGGTGTTGCTTTAGATTTTGAGGTGTTCCAGTTGGGTCCTAGAGTCTTTCGCTTCTCAGTTTCCTCTCATCTGGTGGGTTTTCACGTTTTCAAGCTTAGAAGTTTGGAGTGCTCTGCTTACAAGGTTTTCTTCCACCTTTGAGGCAATGGTGGTCCTCACTGGAAGCTTGAGCTTGCAGCGTTTAACAGAGAGGAGATTGCTTCTTGGACAACAGTGGGTCGATCTGTTGATGATAACCACAAGCCGTCCTTTGCTGAGGTTGTGAAAAGAACTCCCCTTTCAGGAGCCAACACGATTCCTCTCAGACGATCAGTTTTCGAACGCGTGATTTTTCCAAAGCAGTCCATGAAGCACCCCGCTTCCGTTACGAGTTTGCACCATCAGTCTGCTTTCAGAGTTACTCAGCAGAAAAAGCAGTTGTTTTTTAGTAAGAGTTTGTTGAATCAATTTGCATCCAGAAGAGTTCATCAGTCTCAGCCTTCTTCTGCTGCTGTTCTCCAACCTTCATTCCTTGGTCAACATGCATTTCAGTATGACAAGGGAGAAAGTCAAACTCATCATGACCTCTCAAATTTGAAGGTCTTAACTCATCATGACAAGGGAGAAAGCCAAACAAGGCCTTGGTGCTTAACCTGGGTCATCATGCTGCTTGGCTTGGCAGCAGTCAACAACGGCCTGAACAGTATCTTGCAAAAGACAGAGTGTCCAGGATATGCGCGCGTTGTCTCTCTGACAAGCATGCAAGGAGAGACTGTAAAAACCCGATTAAATATTTTAACTGTGGTGGTTGGGGACACATTGCTGACATTTGCCGCGGGCCTCAACGCATCAGTAATGCTACAGCATTGGCTCCCAATCCCTTTTGTAGTTGTGGGATTCTTGAGACTATCCGCACTCATGGACCTCTATATTCATCCTCTAAAAGGAATATTTCATCCTAGTCACCACAAAATATACAGTTTTCCCGCATCCATCCATCCTCTATATCATCCTCTATCCACTATGGGTCCACTTGTCACTTTATCTAAATATATCCATGTGACATCTTGTTTTGAAGTATCTATTGAAACGAATTTAATGGTGCAATCGAAATTTAATTTGGTTTTTTGGTTTGTGAGTTATCATATTTTTTGCAAGTTAAAATAGCCGGGTTAGTCAAACCCGAGCAGAGCTCGCGGTTGACCGACGGGATCTCGCCGTCGGCGAGGTGGCTGGCGACGAGGTCACCACCACCATGACCACCGTTTCAAGGCAGACACGTTTGTGAAAGCGACGAAGCCGGAGAAGCTCGAAATCGAGCTCGTCGTCGCCCATGGCGGCTCGGTGGCGCGGCTCACCGGCCGGAGCACGCCTCCGGCCACGGTGTGGCGCGGGGAGCGGCGTCCGAGCACCGGGAGACCGAGAGGGTTCAGATGCGTGCGAGAACGGGGCGAGAGGGGGAGCGGAAGAGCGAGGTCCACGGAGCGGAGTTCTCCGGCGAGGAGCGCTCAACTCCGGCGAGCCATTTCGGCGCGGTGGAGGCAGGCACCAGCTGCACAAGGACGAGGCGGAACCGGAGCGGAGGTGTAGTGGTTGTTGGTGGGCTGGCGTGGACAGAACATGCGTCTCTAGTGAACGCGCGTGCGGCGGAGCGGCGTTGCTGCGGCTGCGGACGCGCGAGAGGCAGAGAGAGGACAAGGCGAATGCGGGGTGGAGTGAGGTAGACGGGGCGCTGCGGTTGGCTTAAAGCCGGCGAGTGCGCGCGTGAGTGGGGCCACCGGGCGCCACCCGGCCGACGTCGCCGGCATGCGGCCGCCACACGGCGCCGAATGCCTAAGCGCGGTCCAGTGCGTCCGCGCGCTGGAGAGGGAGACACGGCGCAGCGTGGGCCTAGGCCGGGGAAGCCGCGATGGGCTGGAAGGAGGAGCGCGGGCGCGGCGTGTGGCGCGTGGGAGAGGAACCAGGCCGGCTGTGCTGATGGGCCGAAAGGGAGGCGAGGGCCTGGTACGGTGAAAAGAATGTTTTTCAATTTCTATTTTCAAATAAATTTCAAACAATAGTTTCAAACCAAATTTTGAACAAGAAAATGTCATTTTCTGGAAATGGCCCAAAAATAAAAGTTGCTTAGAATTTAATCCTCTACAACTTTGCTTTAGGTACCAACTAAAAATTCTGCATAGATTTTGAATTGGAATGCAAAAGCTAAATATGAAGGGTTTTTGACCATTTTTAGGAATATTTTTAAAAGGAAAATTTGACAAAATTTTGAATACCAAAGTTGCTCCAAAATGCATGATAAATATTTCTAAGCGATTTGCATCTATAACCAGACATGTTTTATTGGCCCAGCTAGCATAATGAGAGCAAAAAATTGTATTAACAAGCACATGCAACATTCATGTTTCAAATAAATGTTTCAACCAGTATTTCATGCAATGCTAATGAATGCATGACAATGCTCATGCTAATGATTTGCAGGTGCTAAATGCATGCGTAACACCGGGGTGTTATAGGGCCACCACCAAGTTCGGGCCACATTCCAGAGTCAGCTGAAGAGGTGAACTTAGCGCTTAACCTGGCTGCCCCTTCAGCTTCCACGAATAATATAATCACATCTGCTTCTCCCTTCCATACCCCACCTGGCCCCGGTCTCTCAGAAAACCCCACTCCTCCGAGCTCAACTCCACCTCCCATGGCGTTTCAGCGTGCCAACCTGACGCCCTTCGTCCCACATGGTATGGATTGGTTGAAAATCCCGAATAGAGTGTTGATGGTTCGTGCAGTGGCACACTCCAGGCCACAGCCAGGGAATGAGAACGTCGCCATTGCTACGATCGCTCCCTTGCCTGGTAACCCCTTGAATTTTAATGCCGTTAGAGAAGTGCTTAGAGAGTTCTTTGATGATAGAAATGTTGCGATTAGAAGCATTCAACCTACTTATTTGGGTCACGCTTATGTCAGATTTGGAATTTCAGAAACATAATGGCTGCAAAGCTTATCTCTCTTTTGAAGCAACAAAAGACCTACTGGAAACAAAGGGGGAAAATCAGATGGGTTAAAGAAGGGGATGCTAGAACAAAATTCTTCCATGCCCATGCCACTATCAGAAAACAGAAAAAACACCATAGCTACCTTGAAAGACAGTCAGGGAAACATTTGTCAGACCCATGATCATAAAGCTAAGATAGCTTGGGAGGCTTTTAAGGACAGAATGGGCAAATCTGAATACTATCACATGGTTTTCAACCTCAGTGATTTTTTTACAGCAGGTGAAAGGTCTTGATGGCTAGAGGGGGGGTGAATAGCCTTTTTAAAAAATTTCTACAAAGACAAGCTAAACAAGTTTATCAATATAACAAATAGCGAGATGCGTATTTTGCTTAGCCTACGGGGTGTTTGCAAGCCACCTATCCAATTCACAATTCTAGTATAATTGCACTCAACCGCACAAGTCAAACCGAGAAGGTAACTACAACTACAACTAGCAAGCTACACAAAAGAGCTACTCTAGCAAAGCTAACTAGCTAGCAAAGATAACTAAGAAAGTAATGCGGAGTTGAGTTAGGAGAGTTTCACCGAGGGACGAAGTATTGATCCAACCAATATGATCAACAATGAATACCAAGACAACCGAACACTGGGATCAATCAATCACAATATGAAAGTGATGACACGAAGATTTATCCCGAGGTTCACGTGCTTGCCGGCACGCTAGTCCCCGTTGTGTCCCTCTTCACCACATGGTTCGATGGCTAATCGGTCTCACACCGAGCCTCTCAAAAGGCACCACAAGAACCTACCAAATGGCAAAAGGTTGCAATGACACGAGCAATCCACTAACGTTGCCTTTGGCGCTTCGCCGAGGTAGGCACAAATCCCTCACAATCACCGGAGGTGGCCAAGAACAATCACCAACTCTTGCCAACGCCTCCAAACTGCTCCAAGCCGTCTAGGTGGCGGCAACCACCAAGAGAAATAAGAATCCCACAGCAAATCAACCACCAAATGCCAACTAGATGCAATCTCACAATGCAAATGCACTTGGATCACTCAATCTCACTTCGAAAATGCAAACAGGCAAGAGAGATGAGTGGGAGGGGAGTTGCTTAGCTCAAAGTGCTCACAAGTATGTCAAAAGTCCAAGAGAGAGAGAGAGAGCCTTGAGCTGGCCAACGAGTATTTATAGACGTACCCCTTCGAATATAGCCGTTAGGAACTTAAACAGCCGCAGTCGCGCTGACCGGACGCGCTGGTCGCGTGGACCGGACGCGCCGATCGCGCAACGGCTCTTTTCTCAAACCACCGACCGGACGCGCTGGTCGCGCGGACCGGACGCGCTGGTCACGACCGGACGCGCCGGTCCCGTAATGGACCAGACGCGCTAGTCAAGCCAGAGCAGCGCTCTAACGAAATGATGACCGGATGCGCTAGAGAACTGACCGGACGTCACAGTGCCAGCGTCCGGTTGGAGTCCAGTAAGCTCCCTGATCGACCGGACGCGTCCGGTCGACTGTGACCGGACGCGCTGCGCGTCCGATCAACCAACTGAAATACGCGCAGACGCTGAACGCTGACCGGACGCGTCCGGTCAGACAGTGACCGCGTCCGGTCCAGCGTCCGGTCACCACTGTGACCTCCGTTCGCCTCCGTTTCTTTTTCTGACTTCCGGCGTAGTGGAAAATAGGTGTTTCAACTCCTCGAAAACGCCTGAATCCCGCCTCGCAAGCTCGGCGGGAGGGAGAGAGAGCCCCAAACCCTCTCTACCGCTCAAACTCCACCGCCTTCGCAAACGTGCTAACATCACCAAGTGATCATCACCATGTGTATGTGTGTTAGCATTTTCACAATCATCTTTCGAGGCGTTATTAGTTCTATCCAAATGCATATGACATGAAATGCACACCTAGAGGCACTTAGGAGTTCAATAGCCGCGTCATTCCCCTCTTTATAGTACGGCTATCTATCCTGTAATGTAACCACACCCACTAGGTGTCTTGGTTACTAAAACACAACCCTTAAGCATATACCTTTGCCTTGATCACGTAGGGTTGCATCCAAATCCAAGTGTGGCCATCATGATCACCATGTCCATCTTGCCACCAACCTTGGAATGTACTAATCCTCATATGCTACATACAACTTAGGCATAGGATTAGTACTTAGGCATTGTCACTAATTACCAACACCTAACATAGGACTTTCAGCAGGTTGATGGCTTAGAACATCTTGAGGCTCCATTCTCCAAAGAAGAGATTGACAGCATTGTCTCAGAGCTACCAAATAATAAATCCCTTGGTCTAGATGGATTTACAAATGAGTTCCTAAAAGGGTGTTGGCCTTTAATTGCTCAAGATTTTTATAACCTGCGTGAAGATTTTTTTGAGGGGCAGATTTGCTTGAGAAACATTAATAGTTCCTTCATTACTCTAATCCCCAAAAAGGATGGCCCCCAGGAAGTCTCTGATTATGGGCCTATTTCACTTCTAAACACATCACTCAAACTTCTGACTAAGCTGTTGGCTAATAGACTGCAAGGCTGCATCAAGAGAGTCACCCACATCAATCAATATGGGTTCATAAAATCAAGAACCATCTAGGACTGCCTAGCCTAGGCACTGGAATACATACATATATGTCACAAATAAAAAAAGGATATGATAATCCTCAAATTAGATTTTGAGAAAGCTTTTGATAAGATAGAGCATGAAGCCATCCTTGAGATCCTAAGAGCAAAAGGATTTGGACAGAAATGGACTCGTTGGGTGTAAGAAATTCTGAATTCAGGAACATCTTCAGTTCTACTCAATGGAGTGCCTAGGAAAATGTTTCACTGTAAAGGGGGGGTCAGGCAGGGGGGACCCCTTGTCACCTCTACTTTTTGCATTGGCTGCTGATCTTTTACAATCTATGCTAAATAAAGCCAAAGACCAAGGTCTTCTGAAGCTTCCCATACCCTTGAGATACACTTCTGACTTCCCCATAGTGTAGTATGCTGATGACACCCTAGTAATCATGGAAGCATGTGCCAGACAACTCTGGACCCTTAAAGCTCTCTTGCACTCTTTTGGTGAATCAACTGGGCTTAAGGTGAATTATAGAAAGTCCATAATGGTCCCTATCAACACAAGTCAGAAAAAATTGCAGCACTTAGCAAGAACTGTCAATTGTGACAGGGGTAGCTTGCCTTTCACCTATATGGGGTTGCCTCTCAATCTCATAAAACCAATAGTAATTGACTTCTCACCCCTTGCCAATAGGTGTGAAAGAAGACTAGCTGCAACTTCAGCATTTCTAAACCAAGCAGGAAGACTAGAAGCCACTAATTCAATCTTCTCAGCCCTCCCAACTTTTTGTATGAGCACTTTTTTATTACAGCAAGCAGTAATTGAGCAAATTGACAAGTTTAGAAAACTATGTTTATGGAGAGGGGCTGATATCAATGCAAAACAAAAGCCCAAAGCAACATGGCCCATGGTATGTAGATCAAAAGAAGAGGGAGGGCTAGGTGTCATCAATATCAGAACTTAGAATGAGGCTCTTCTAGTGAAGCATATGCACAAATTCTTCAGCCGAGATGACACCCCTTGGGTCTCCCTGGTTTGGGAAAAATATTATGAATCAGGAAAGCTTCCTGGTAACTTCAAAAAGAGCTCATTTTGGTGGAGGGACATTATAAAGCTTCTGGACAAGTTCAAAGGAATAGCAAAAGTTGAGGTTAAAAATGGAAAGTTTTGTCAACTGTGGGAGGATGTCTGGGAAGATGATCTTCTTAAGCACAAATTCCCAGAACTATACTCATTTGCAAAGAAAAAAGAGATAGTGCTCGCGGATGGCATCAATCAAACTCTAATTCACAGTCTTTTTCATCTTCCTCTCTCATAGCAAGCCCATGGCCAAATGGTTCAGCTATAGTGGAATTTGGAAAACTTACAGCTTGACAACACACATGACAAATGGAGCTATATTTAGAACTCAGGGAACTTTTCAGTTAAAAAGGCTTATCAATGCTTTAGTGGTCACTCAATTCTCCATCCAGTGTACAAATGGCTTTGGCAATGCTCCTGCCAAAACAAGCACAAGGTCTTCTTCTGGCTTCTAATAAAGGACAGGTTGAGCACCAGGGAGCTGTTAAGAAGAAAAAATATGACACTACCAAATTTCAACTGTGTCTTATGCAATGGCAGCATTGAGGATTCGCTGATTCACCTATTTTTGGATTGCCCATTTGCCATTAGTGTTGGGCATGGATCAATGTCCAGGTGGATCAAAGTGCAGACCCCTTTCAAAACCTGGACAATTTCAAAGTTCAGCTGCAAGTAACATTCTTCATGGAGATTATCGTCCTGATGAGTTGGACAATCTGGAAAATAAAAAATGACTTGATCTTTCGACAAGAGAACCCAAGCTTCCAAGCAGCTAAAGATTTTTTCAAGTCAGAGCTCCAGTACCTTTTGCTGAGAGTTAGAAGAAAGTTTATCCCAGGGTTTACTCAATGGTTTGCAAATTTAGCTTAGCTCGATCTGTCTCTTTCTAGCTTTTATTTTCTTCTACTCCTTCTTTGTCTCCTAATTCTGTTAGGCTCTCTGCCCCAGCTTTCTGTTATTTGTATTTGTAAACCTGTTCTCTTTTTTTTTAATAAAAAGCCTGTAGGGGTGTAAACCCCTCCAGTTCCTTCAAAAAAATGTATTGGCACAAAACGACAAGATATGACTTTGATTTAGATAATAAGAATTGGAAAAGCCCAACATTTCAACTTATTAGAAAAGATAATTACAGCATATAAGATGGTGAAAAGCTTGCCTCCAAGTGGATCTTCCACCTTCCAATGTTGCGCTCAAAAAATGGTGCCACAACGTTGAGTTGGATAAACCCCAATGCCGATGTTAGAGTATGGCAAGAACCTATTGGGCCTGGGCTGGTGGTACAGCCCTGTCACACCCAGTTTTAAGGACAAAACCAGATATACACTATATGTGAAATAAAGAGGTCAAATCTCACATATAGCTGCAGATAGGTGTAATATCAAGGGACAAATGCTTAATAAACATAACGCAATAGTATAAGATATAACCTTAGAGAGCAACACAGCAGCAAGACAACTCCGAACACCAGGTGTAACCTTCACTCCAGGATCAAACTAACTGGTTGATCACAAGCCTAACAATTCCAGAACCTAGCAGTCTGGTACCCTTCCTGAGATATGGGGAAAATAGCAAGGGTGAGTCCATGTCGAACTCAACAAGCATAACATGGGGTTCATGAGGCTCAAGAGGCATGACACAGGTTCAACTGCATGTAGCTTTTAGTTGATCATATTTTAAGCAATTGAGTAGCATCAAATAGGTGATGTTCCCATAATAAACACATGATCATGCAAAGCGAATAATGAATAGCAAGAACAAGTAAATTAATAGTGATCTCTATTCCGTAAGGGTCTAAGGCCGCTCGTGTCCGTGAGCACGGCTGATATACCAGTTTTACACTCTGCAGAGGTTGTACACTTTCACTGTGAGTCGTGATCCCCAAAAGCCCGAGGTCATGACTCCCCATTGGACAATCAAGTTTCACTATGAAGTCTTTCCAAGGTTCGTCTAACAAGTTAGGGCCGCTAGGTTTCTGTGGCCTACAAATGTAGAGCCCCCTTCCGTATGGCACAATGACACGCAACCTATACTCATAGGGACAGGAGCCGCACTACACCCAACCCGGAACACAACCCCTTTTGCGCCATAAAGGTAACCACTAACAAGCTAGAAAAGGTCCTCTTATATGATTAAAGCCAGAGCCATGTAGCCCTCACAGCTGTACTATAAGTCTCGGATGTTCGCTTACAGATAAGTCCTTACGGAGAGGAATCTAGAGAAAACTCTAGCCCTCTTGTTCCCTGTTGCTAAAAATCATCTTTTAGAGTTATTGCATATATCATTAGTCAAATTACAAGATCATTGTTTATGTGAGCACTAGCAACTACCCAATGCTATAACCATAGGATTCAAGGAACAAGATCAATACTAAGGCATCCTTAACAAGGAGACACATGCATCATCAATTAAGTGAATTAAAGTGAATAGGTAACAAGGATAATCCCATGCTATACTTGCCTTGATCTAGCTGATCCTGTTGATCCGACTCGTAATAGTACTCTTGATCACCAACGAACTGATCACCGTCTATTCTCGATTAGCACATCAACAATAATCATCCAAGAGCAATCATGCAAAGAAAACAAAGCTACAATTAGAACAGTACACCAACTGTAGAAAAATAATATGAAAATTTTTTAAAATAAATCTACATCGCTCTAGGATCACACAGACGCGAAGTTCACGTAAATCGGAGCTAAAACGGAAAAGTTATGATTTAAACAAGATTTACTTTATTAAAGTAATAGATTAAATCTAACCTCAAAATTTAAAAGTGGAAAATCTACTACACAGCAGTACTAATAGGTAGAGTACGAAATTATGAACCTAACGCAACTTGAACGGATCAAATCGGAGTTAAAACGGAGATTTTATGACCTAAATAGATCTAGTGGCAATTCTGTAAATACCTGAAAGTGTATTTTCATCTAAACCGACGAGGTTTACGTTTTCAAAATAACAAAGCGTATTCAGCTCTTACGCCATGGTGAAAGTACTATGTTTGGTGTTGGTAATTAGTGACAATGCCTAAGTACTAATCCTATGCCTAAGTTGTATGTAGCATATGAGGATTAGTACATTCCAAGGTTGGTGGCAAGATGGACATGGTGATCATGATGGCCACACTTGGATTTGGACGCAACCCTACGCGATCAAGGCAAAGGTATATGCTTAAGGGTTGTGTTTTAGTAACCAAGACACCTAGTGGGTGTGATTACATTATAGGATAGATAGCCGTACTATAAAGAGGGGAATGACGCGGCTATTGAACTCCTAAGTGCCTCTAGGTGTGCATTTCATGATCATATGCATTTGGATAGAACTAATAACGCCTCAAAAAATGATTGTGAAAATGCTAACACACTCGCACATGACATGATCACTTGGTGGTGTTAGCACATTTGTGATGGCATTGGAGTTTAAGCGGTAGAGAGGGTTTGGGGTCCTCTCTCCCTCCCGCCGAGCGTGCGAGCGCGGGATTCAGGCGTTTTCGGGGAAATGAAATGCCTATTTTCCACTATGCCGGAAGTCGGGAAAAGAAACGGAAGCGAACGGAGGTCACAGGAGTGACCGGACGTTGGACCGGACGCGGTCACTGTTTGACCGGACGCGTCCGGTCAGTGTCCAGTGTCTGCGCGTATTTCAGTTGTTCGATCGGACGCGTCCGGTCGTCCAGGGAGCTTACTGGACTCCGACCGGATGCGGGCACTGTGGCGTCCGGTCAGTTCTTCAGCGCGTCCGGTCGCTGCTTCGTTGTGCGCGACTCAGTGTTGACCAGCGCGTCCGGTCAGTTACGGGACCGGTGCGTCCGGTCGTGACCAGCGCGTCCGGTCGTTGCGACCGGCGCGTCCGGTCGGTGCTTCGCGAAACTAGCCGTTACGCGATCGGCGCGTCCGGTCAGTTGGACCAGCGCGTCCGGTCAACGCGATTTCGGCTGTTTCAAGTTTCTAACGGCTATATTCGAAGGGGTACGTCTATAAATACTCGTTGGCCGGCTCAAGGCTCTCCCTCTTGGACATTTGACATACTTGTGAGCACTTTGAGCTAAGCAACTCCCCTCCCACTCATCTCTCTTGCTTCTTTGCATATTCGAAGTGAGATTGAGTGATCCAAGTGCATTTGCATTGCGAGATTGCATCTAGTTGGCACTTGGTGGTTGATTTGCTACGGGATTCTTATTTCTCTTGGTGGTTGCCGCCACCTAGACGGCTTGGAGCAGCTTGGAGGCGTTGGCAAGAGTTGGTGATTGTTCTTGGCCACCTCCGGTGTTTGTGAGGGGTTTGTGCCTACCTCGGCGAAGTGCCAAAGGCAACATTAGTAAATTGCTCGTGTCATTGCAACCTTTTGCCATTTGGTAGGTTCTTGTGGCGCCTTTTGAGAGGCTCGGTGTGAGACCGATTAGCCACCGAACCACGTGGTGAAGAGGGACACAACGGGGACTAGCGTGCCAGCAAGCACGTGAACCTCGGGATAAATCTTTGTGTCATCATTCTTATTGTGATTGATCGATCCCGGTGGTTGTATATTGTGGAATTCATCTCTTGATCATATTGTTTGGTTGGCTCAATACTTCGCCCCTCGGTGATACCCTTCTAACTCTCTCTTGTATTAATCTCTTAGTTACTTTGCTAGAGTAGCTCTTTTGTGTAGCTTGCTAGTTGTAGTTTCCTTCTCGGTTTGAATTGTGCGGTTGAGTGCAAATATTCTAGAATTGTGAATTGGATAGGTGGCTTGCAAACACCCCGTAGGCTAAGCAAAACTCGCATCTCGCTATTTGTTATATTGATAAACTTGTTTAGCTTGTCTTTGTAGAAACGTTTAAAAGGCTATTCACCCCCCCTCTAGCCATCAAGACCTTTCACATGGACTGTGGGTTTAAAAACAAAGAAACAGAGGGGCTCTTAAGCAAAATAACCAGGCGAAGGGGTATCGGCCGATCTCGTTCGTTAGATCTGAAACGGACGGCTGAGATTAACTTGAGGGAGAGAAGAAAGAAGGCTCCGGCCGGCTACAGTGCCAAGGCCGACGGAAGACATGGCCGGCGGCTAGGTTTCTCACCGGCGCACACGGTTAAGGCCCTAGAGGCCATGATTCGGCTCGGGAATAGCACGAGAAGAGAGAGGAGCTCACGCCGAACTCACCGGAGGCGAAAACGCGGCCGCGAACGAATCGGGAACGACGTGCGGCACAGAGAGGAGAAACCGGTGGTCCTGTGAACATCGGCGACTCATAGTGAGCTAACCAAGACGGAAAAAGAATTAAGAAAGGCCGTAGAAGCTCCGCAAACAAGCTACAAACCCCGTCTACCAACTTACGATGACAAAGACGCGGTGTAGCAGATGATTTCGTCCACCCGAGCCTCAAACAGCGGCGGCTTAGGGTTGCAGCGGCTAGCGCGTGATTAGAAGGCAGCGGCTTGCGGCTATGGTTGGGATGGAGGCGGTGGATACGCGGCCGCTATTTATAAGAGCAAGCCAACGTGCGGGACAAGGCAGGAAAAGGAATCGGGGCGGCGTCGGTCTCCTTGCTCGAGTCCGGCTCG
This sequence comes from Saccharum spontaneum, assembly GCA_022457205.1. Lineage (NCBI taxonomy): Eukaryota > Viridiplantae > Streptophyta > Magnoliopsida > Poales > Poaceae > Saccharum > Saccharum spontaneum. The sequence goes on from CM039617.1 coordinate 5,769,794, forward strand.
GTTACAAGCCAAGGAAGAAGACGGTTCTTACACGCGGGCCCGGCTGTCAGTGAAACGAAGAGAAGGGCGCGGCGGTCCGGTGCGGCAACTGCTGGCTGGGCCGGCCCACCATCGCGGCCCACGGCCAGGAGAGAAGGGGAATGCGGCTGGGCCGAAAGGAGAGAGGAGGGAAGCTGATTTCGGCCTGAAACTGTGAAAGAAATCATTTCCTTTTCCTTTTCTTTTTCTAATACTTCAAATACATTTTTCAAATGATTTTTGAAATAATTTTCTTCTGGAAATAAACCAAATCAAAACAATTAAAAATATGCAACGGCATGTATGCACAAACACTCATTTAACCTTATATTTGATTTTATTTTAAACAAAATATTATTTCACTAGGTTAAAATGCTCACAAAATTGCGTAAGTAAATCAAGTTCTCCTATTTTAAAATAATGCAAATTTTAGGGTGTTACAAGCCCATTAGTATTAGGGTTAATTAGAGATAAGGGTCGCTTGCTTAGAAGTCAAGTTAATCTCTCTATATAAGGAGAGAAGATGTATCAATCTAATCAACCAAGAAATTAGAAGGAAAAACCTTATCTCTTGCCGGCCGTGAGCGAAGCCCCACGGCCGGCGTTTCTAGCGCCTCTCGCAGCCCTAGCCGCCGGGTCTCTGCCTCTAGCTCGTGAACAGTACCCGCGCGGTACTGTAGCGTGCGGGTACCGTAGCACCACCACTCTCTTCCTCCTCAATTCTCCCTATCCCAACGACGTCCATAACAGCCGAAGTGATTGTGAAAGACGACAACTTAGCTGGTTACAGAGACAGAAACAAGTCGTATTCCTCCGTAGTACCTTGCACAGCGCAGAGTAATTAAGCGATTATTTTTTTTTGTTTTCAATCAAATGTAAGGACTTGTCATGCGTACAAATCAAATTAGCGTACAGATGGCAGAAACAAGTAGTTTTATTTCTGAAACAGTAGGCATGGGCATGTTACAAATAATGGAGTAAGGGGTGTCTGGTTCCCCTTGTTTTTTTAACACCTATCATAGTGAAGGTTTGAACACATGCATAGAATGTTAAACATAGACTAATTATAAAACTAATTGCACAAATTGAGATTAATTTACGAGACAAATCTATTAAGCCTAATTAGATGCATTCCAAATTTCAAATTTTTACACTCTCTCTCCATCACATCGAATCTTTAGACACATGTATGGAGCATTAAATAGAGATAAAAAAACTAATTATACAGTTTGGTTGTAAATCACGAGACGAATCTTTTGAGCCTAATTAGTTCATGATTGAACACTAATTATCAAATATAAATGAAAGTGCTACGGTAGCAAACTCTAAAAAAATTCATCTAAACACCCCCTAAAAATAAATGCTAAAGCATACTGTACTGTACAGTTGTGCAGGACTGCAGGTACGAGAGAGAGGAGAGATGAGAAGCAAAAATGTACAGTACGTAGTGCGAACCTGTAGAAACGACAAGACTCGCTGGAAAAGTCAAGGAAGCGAGCGCTGAGGATGCTTCTTAGCTGCTTCCTTCCTTCCTTCCTGGTCCTGGCGCGACATTGATCGTCATCGGAACGCGATTTCTGAGGCATGTTTAGATGTCTAAATTCACTCCTAAATTTTACTATGCAAAAAGAAAATTCTCCATTACATCAAAATCCGGCACATACATAAAGTAATAAATATAGATAAAATAAAAAACTAATTGTATAGTTTTATTGTACTTTGTGAAACGAACATTTTGAGTCTAATTAATCTTATTACCAAATAAAAACAAAATTGTTACAGTACTGCACAGTATAGTACAGTAAATTCGGTAAGTCCCGAATTAGGCATCTAAGGCTTTATGCTGATTGTAGGACGATGGTCGGCCTCGGTCATCGTCGCTGTTGGATTTAGCGCGTTCAGTGACTACAGAGCGGTGGAAATAATCATCATCTAGCTATATGGTTCTGATGATGTTGCAAATTAAATTAACTTTGCCGGGTCGTTACTGCCTTACCATCACACTCTTAATTAGATCATCACTTAATCAGCAATATGCTTTATTGGCAACTCTTTTTTTTGCTTTTATTTATTACAATGATTTGGGATGTACTGTGCAAGTCATGTTTGCTTCAGCCTTTTTCACTGTTAGGCTGACTCAGCTGTCCAGCCCAACGTGCTGAGCAGTGGCCATCCACGGAGTAGTTGGAAGGTTCAAGGAAATGCAGAGGCGGCTTCCCGTGTACTACAAGCGCACAACGACTTATAATATCCGCACTTATGGACCTCTATATTCATCCTCTATATTCTAGTCGTCAAGATTCTCTCCTCTACATTTAATTCTTTCGCACCTATCCATCCTCTATATCATTCTCTATCCACTGTAAGACCCACTTATTACTTTATCTAAATATATCCATGTGAGATCTTGTTTTGAAAAATTTATTGAAATGAATTTAATGGTGCAATCGGAATTTTATTTGGACTTTTAGTTTGTGAGTTATAGCATTTTTTATTGAGTAAAGTGCACCAGCGGTCCCTAAACTTGCGTTGCTGTGTCATCCCGGTCCCTAAACTCGTAAATTGACCATTTAGGTCCTCAAACTTGTTCATCTGTGTCATCTCGGTCCCTAAACTTATTCGGCTGTGTCATCCCGGTCCCTAAACTTGCAAATCGACCGTTTAGATCCTCAAACTTGTTCAGTTGTGTCATCTCGGTCCCTAAACTTGGTTTTCGGTCTCATCTGGGTCCAAACTGGGCAATTTAAAAACTTGATATCAAACAATAATTCATAACTTTTTCATATGAACTCAAATGAGGACAAACTTTATATTAAAATTGTAGCCCTCGACGCGATCTACAACTTTGTAGTTGAAAAGTTTTTGAATTAAAACTATTTAGAGTCCCAAAATATTGTTGTATGTTTATAGATTTTGAAATTTCAAATTTCAAATTATCAAACAATCTTGGATATTAATATGGTCTATATGAAAGTTGTAGTTCTCAATATTATCTACAACTTTGTAGTTGAAAAGTTTTTTATTTGAAGTCATTTAGTATTCTAAAATATTATTGTAAGTTTTTTATTTGAATTTTAAATTTCAAAATCTGTAAACTTACAATAATATTTTAGAATACTAAACGACTTCAAATAAAAAACTTTTCAACTACAAAGTTGTAGATAATATTGAGAACTATAACTTTCATATAGACCATATCAATATCCAAGATTGTTTGATAATTTGAAATTTAAAATTTCAAAATCTATAAACATACAACAATATTTTGGGACTCTAAACAGTTTTAATTCAAAAACTTTTCAACTACAAAGTTGTAGATCGCGTCGAGGGCTACAATTTTGATATAAAGTTTGTCCTCATTTGAGTTCATATGAAAAAGTTATGAATTATTGTTTAATATCAAGTTTTTAAATCGTCTAGTTTGGACCCAGATGAGATCCAAAACCAAGTTTAGGGACCGGGACGACACAACTGAACAAGTTTGAGGACCTAAATGGTTGATTTGCAAGTTTAGGGACCGGGATGACACAGCCGAATAAGTTTAGGGACCGAGATGACACAGATGAACAAATTTGAGGACCTGAATGATCGATTTACGAGTTTAGGGACCGGGATGACACAGCAGCGCAAGTTTAAAGATGACACATAAAATAGTGAGGCCCGCACTCTCTCTCCTCTGCTCCCTCCCTCCCTAGCGCTGGTTGTCCACGTGGCATGCTCGCTGCTGCCTGCTCTCACGCGCATGCTGCTTCCGCGCGTGGGCTCTAGCTACTAAAGGACGACCACTAAATGACACTGTGTCTCCTATATATGACGGACGTACTCGCGATGGTGGAGCAGATGGAGGTTCCGGTGCAGCATATTTTCTCCTCTATACACCGACGTTGCCTGATAGCGGATGCCAATGCCGGACACGGTGCAAGCAGTCTTAGGTCCTATTCGCTTGTTTTATAAGCAGTACTTCTTCATTTAACGAACAATGTTTTTTCTCACAATAAATCAGCGAACAATACTTTCAATCTTGACTTTTCAGCCAAACGAACAGGTCTACCACATGTTCACAATGGAGCTAGAGCAAGAGCTAGTAGCTTCACTACAGCACATTCTGAAAGCATGCAATGACTTGCAAGGCTTTGGTCTAGGCTGTGTTTAGATGCCCGAATTCGGGTCTGAATTCGGGCATGAACAGTGTCCCAGATACTGTAGAAATTTTATTTTTATTTGGTAATAATTGTCCAAACATTGATTAATTAGGCTTAAAATATTCGTCTCGCAAAGTACAACAAAACTGTATAATTAGTTTTTAATTTCATGTACATTTAGTACTCTATGCATGTGTCGATATTTTGATGTGATGGGAGAATCTTTTTTTTATATAATAAAATTTGGGAGAAATTTTAGGATGTAAATAGGGCCCTAGTCGTAGCCTCACCGTACCATGCATTATTAACTGTAGTACGTTCATTGTCGGCACATGCGGATTGCAGGGATGTGTATCCACGTTAATGCTAGGGTGTCTTTAGTTCGTGAAATATTTTAGCTTTGGTTATTATAGTATTTTTGTTTATATTTATTAATTAGTGTTTAATTATGGACTAATTAAATTTAAAAGATTTGTCTCGTGATTTTTTACCAAATTGTGTAATTAGTTTTTTATCTATATTTAATGTTTTATACATGTGTCTAAACATTCGATGTGACGGAAAATCTTAAAAATTTTTAGAACTAAACGTGGCCTTACTACTTACTGTACCATTTATAGCCCGCAGGCCGCAGGCCGTGAATTTATAGTAGGCCGGACGTGGTTTCGGGGGGCAAAAAGGGAAAGGCGATGAGAGCCGAGCCAGGGACGTGTCGTGTGATTCCACTCCTGGCCCCGGACCACCACCCTATCCTATCGAGACCCAGTGGTATCCCACTACTGGCGGTCTGGCGTGGCGGGTTGGAGATGGACGCGGGACTGGGCACGCAGCGTCGGGGCTCCACGCCTCGTCTGCCCACCATTTTGCCGGTGCCTCCTGCCGTTTCGCCACCCGCTGCTGGAGAAAAAACAAGGAATCCACGTGACACAGTCACACAACCAGTATTTTTGGCCTTTTTGGCCATTTGGGTTGGGCATGCATCTGTGTCACTGTGTGCTACCGAACTAGTGTTAAAAAAAATTTGCCTGTGCACGGGGCCATTGTGTGTCGGTGGGCTAGGTGGTAGAGGACTAATATTTTTTTAAGAAAAGGGCAGTTCTAACAGAGTCAAGTGGACACAACATATATAAACCACGTTTTCAATGGATAGTTTATTCAAACTTAAATTTTATCCAATTAAATTTGTTTTGTCTCATACAGTTACCAATCATGTCTCTTACTATTTTGGTTATTGTATAGACATAATTTTCTATACAATTAAGAAACCATTTTTTTCTCTATATTTATTAACTACAATGCCACAACAACATTTTACTTAGTTGAAACACTACTTAACAACCATAGAAACCATCTAGTTTATGTTTTGGGAGTAACCTAATATACGATGGAGTGGCAACGACAACGAGAGAAACCAGGGATGCTACTAGATGGTGGCAGTTTCTTAGAGGACTAGCTTGGTCGGGTAGTGGGGGAAAGCGGTTGGGCGGGGCAAGAGCGGGGGCGTGACAGAGATAGCCTCGTGATCTCCATCGGGTTAGCGTGGTGACGGTTGTAAGCAGTGGCAAAGGTGGTGGGGGAACTTGGCCGGAGATGAAATAAAAAAACTTAGAACACATATTTGGGACACTAAACGACTTCAAACAAAAAAACTTTTTAATTACAAAGTTGTAGATTGTATTGGCAGCTATAACTTTAGTACAGACCATGTCAACATCTGAGCTTGTTTGACAATTTTAAATTTCCAATTTCAAAATATATGAACTTACAATAATATTTTGGGACCCTAAACAGTTTCAATCCAAAAACTTTTCAACTGCAAAATTGTAGATCCCTTCGAGGGCTACAATTTGATATAAAGTTTGTCTTCGTCCGGGCTCATATGAAACAGATATGATTTTTTTTGTAAAAGTCAGCGTGCCACGTCAGTGTATAGAGTGGGTTAGGCCCTATTTGGATTCAGATGAGACTCAATGTGGCAGAACCGTCCAAAATAGCACACTAACGGAGGTACTTGCCTTCCTCTAGGCACTAAGTATTCCGCCAGCGGCTATTCCAGCCGTTTCTGTCGAGCACACCCAATGGGAGAACTCGAAACCATCCACATTTTCATCCAGGATCCAATAATGAAAACGAGTACAATAATTAGTTTATTCCATACAACATAGTCTTCAGAAATAAGTTATTACAATACCAAGTTCAGAGTGCGGAATTAAAACAGCGGAAGTAAATATCTAGCGAGCGTAGCAAAGATCCATCTGAGCCCAGCAGACGATCCTCCACACAAAGCCTCAAGCAGCACCTGCAACAGGGGTAAAATAAACCATGAGTACACAATGTACTCGCAAGACTTACCCGACTGGGAATAATTTCCCGACTCCAAGGATCATGATAGGCTTTTTGGCTACTGGTTCAAGTTTGCAGAAAAGCACTACTACTAGTGGATCCTTATTGCAGTTCTTTTATTTGCCATCTTTTAGTTTATCAGCTAACCGTCTATGTAAGCACTTATGCTATTTTCAAACAAGAGTTGGTCAATACAAATCCATCCTTATTCACCTTTTCTCTTTTAGTTCTTACTACGATGTCCGGATCAAGTCATATCGGACCGCTTACGCGTCGATTCGCGAATCAATGTAGCCCAGCTGGGTACCCCGAAAAACACACGCCCCGCCCGTACCGAGGTACAAACGGGACCAACCCATTATCCTCCTGTCAAGAGAACCGAGTCCCCGTCCATACTGGGACTCCAAGCCCCCGCCCTCTCGCGGTGCTTAGACCTCCTAATACCCATATATAATCCACCTTCAGTTGGTCCGGATGGAGCCGGAACCCATGACAAGAGAATAACAAGTCTTTCTAGCCCCCATCCGCTAGTATATGCTCGGGATAAGGAGATCTGTGACCTGACAACCATCCAAATGCAACGATCGGTCCTTAATCGACTCGGACAGGGAAACAATGTAACCCAGTGATGCCCTGTTGGCCGCAGGACACCCCTTGTCACATCCACCAATACCAAACCACATCCCTGTCCGGTCACCATTTCACCTGCCTTTATTTCCATGTTAACCATAGTGATAATAATGATCACCTATCGTGAACAACACCATGTTGTTCACGCTAACGAAACCTAAGCATGGCACTACACGGCCTAAACTAGTAAGACTCTGGGTAGTAATATTTATGCAAGTGGGTTTCAACAGAACTCCTGAAACGTAAATGCACATATAACATAGATATCATATTATCATTTTAAAATAAAGGTTATGCACCGGGGCTTGCCTTGGGCATCCTGGTGTGCAGCAAAGTTAGTGGTTGATGGCTCCGGGGCTCCTTCCTGCACGGGGACCTCCTCCTCGTACACCTCCACGATCTCCTCGTACTCCGGCTCCTCCGCAGCCACGTACTCCACTACCTCGTGATCTATATGCAAGAAATGATGACATGACTTAATGCAATGACAACAACAGCTCTTAAAATAACAACAACTATTACTAAGCTACTGAGCTAGCTCTAAAGACTAACATACCAGGCTGTCTACTATTCTTACTAAGCAAGAGTAAACTGATCCAATTAATCTTTACTCATTAAATTGCATACTCTTCATTTGTTTCCGATTTAATATTTAATACGGCTAGGGAAACTTAGCTATCACATCTAGTAAGCTATTCAAGGACTACAAAACTACAGCAAGCACCTAATAAAAACATGAAGCTACCGCAAAAGTTTCAAAGCTAAAGCTATTATCCATTTGCTACAAAAATTTCAACAAGATTTACCATATTAATATTAAGCGCTTTTGATTGATTTAATAGACTTTAGCATCATCACATATAGGTATGATCTAACTATACTAAAAGGTAGATAATGATTTTAGAAAGAAGAATCGAGTGATTCAGAGATCATATGGTGAAGATATTGATCGCACAAGGTGTTTGTTTAATTAATTCCGAAATAAACAAGGAATTAATTAGCTCTTGGTCTGGTCTCTTGAGACTTGCTCAAGAATGTGAGGCTTTGGTCTTCTGACTTGTCAAGTGGCTGGTGGGATGAATTATCAAGAAAAAGCAAGCAATGAACCATGAACACGGAAAGCATATGTTCAAGTTGTCTGTCATGGTTAGCTCCTGACTCTAGAGCAAATGCGATACTGACAAGGAGAATAAAGAAATTCGTATAGACTAGTTACCTCGATCGATTACAGCTCGGAGAGAAATCGATAGACGCAGCTTTCTCAGGCAAGATGAGAGGAAGTTGATTTTGGAGAAGCGAACGATCAACTGAACGGAACGACTCGATGGCTTGGTTTAAAAGACAGGAGACGCGGCTGGAGGCAGTGCTCTAAATAAACTCGCAGCCTGCCGGAGACAAAAATTTCTTCGGATAAACAGTATTCCATGCTGCTACAGTGATTTCTGCAGAATCCGACTTCCGTGCGTGAACAGTATTCTGCGCGCTACAGTGTTTCCACGCGTCTACAGCGGTATCTGCGCGCTACAGTGTTTTCCTGCGCGCTACAGTGTTTTTTCTGCGCGCTACAGTATTTTCTTCGTGTTCTCTGGTTTGCTGCGTTGATTTATGCGTGTTCTCTGGTTTGCCTCTCAGCGCGACGTGCTTCGGATTCTGGTGCTCAGCACGACGTGCCAGTAAGTTCTACGAGCTGCAGTCGGTCGTCGGGCAGGGTGAAAATTTTGCAACATACTAATAAAGGCTCGTGTACTCTGGGAGTAGACTTGACAGAGACGAAATAATTTGGACATGCTGCACACTCTCCCCTTTCTCCTTCGTGCTCGGTTGAGCAGCTTTGATTACTCGACGTGAAGACCGGCTGAGGAGACAACATGCAGCAGCTTTGATTGCTTGACGTGGAGACCGGTGAGGAGGCAACATGCAACAGCTTTGATTGCTTGACGTGGAGACCGGTGAGGAGGCAACAGGCAGCAGCTTTGATTGCTTGACGTGGAGACCGGTGAGGAGGTAGCAAGCAAGCAGTAAGCAAGCAGTATGTGCATGTCAGGCGTGCAAGTGGCCGGTGACTTGTGTCAAAGCGTGTCATTCACGAGTAATTGATCTTTCCCGCTTTGGTTAGATAAAATTCGTGAATATTCGCACTTGATAAAATTTAGTTAGCGAATTCTTACTGATCCAGGTTTTATATTATTCGTTTTTCTGTTTTTCATTTCCGAGACTCGAATCGCATTTCGATTTTTATTTCCAGCTCATGCACTTTAACTAAATGCAATGCTCATGAATATTTTTAACCTGTGATTTACAACGTAACACCAAGGGTGTTACAACTCTCCCCCCCTTAAATAAAATCTCGTCCCGAGATTTTGACGTACAAAGAGTGAGAGATAAAGATACATTATTAATGATCAGACCTTAATACACTAGGGATAAAATGGGGATAATGCTTCAAGATATATCTCTCTTGCTCCCAAGTTGCTTCAGCCTCTGTGTGATTCTGCCATTGGACTTTGTAAAATTTCACCACACTATTTCTAGTCACCCGTTCTTTCTCATCTAAAATTTTTATAGGGTGCTCAATATAAGACAAGTCCGGTTGGAGAGGTAGCCCTTCAATTTCCACAACTTCTTCAGGGACCCTCAAACATTTCTTTAGTTGAGACACATGAAATACATTGTGGACTGCAGATAAACTATCTGGAAGTTGGAGGCGGTAAGCAACTAGGCCACACTGTTTCAAAATCTTATAAGGTCCGACATAGCGAGGGGCTAACTTTCCACCAATACCAAAACGATGTACCCCTCTCATGGGAGATACCTTCAGATACACATGGTCTCCAACGGTAAACTGCAACGGTCTCCTTCTCTTGTCAGCATAATTTTTCTGTCGGTTTTGGGCTGCTTTTAAATGCTCCCGAATGATGCTCACTTGTTCCCGAGTTTTCTTGACAAAATCAGGCCCAAAGTAACCACGGTCTCCCACTTCAACCCAGTTAAGTGGAGTCCTACACCTTCTTCCATACAGAGCCTCGAAGGGCGCCATGCGGATACTCTCATGGTAGCTGTTGTTATAAGAAAACTCAGCTAACTTCAAACACTTATCCCACTTTTCAGGGAAAGAAATCACACAAGCCCTCAACATATCTTCTAGCACTTGGTTCACTCTTTCTGTTTGACCGTCTGTCTGGGGGTGATAAGCTGAACTATGGAGCAGACGAGTACCAAGACATTTTTGAAGTTGCTGCCAAAAGTGAGACATAAAGACTGACCCTCTGTCCGAGATAATAGTGAGAGGAACTCCATGAGAGGTCACAATCTTATCAAAGTACAACTGTGCATAGTCTGTGGCTGTATATTTTGTACTCACTGGCAGAAAATGAGCGGACTTGGTGAGACGGTCTACAATAACCCAGATGGAATCATGTCCCTTGGAGGTACGGGGTAAACCCACAATAAAGTCCATAGAAATATCCTCCCACTTCCACACAGGAATGGGCAAAGGCTGCAACATTCTAGGCGTACGCATGTGGTCCGCCTTTACTCTTCCACAAGTGTCGCACTCTGCTATATGCTTAGTGATGTCCTGCTTCATATTTGGCCACCAATACAAGTGACGCAAATCATGGTACATTTTATTACTTCCAGGGTGAATGGATAGCTTGGAGTTATGTGCTTCTTCCAAAATTTTCCTTCTCAACTCCTCACTCGAAGGGACCACTAACCGGTTTTTAAACCTCAAAACACCTTGCTCATCAATGCAAAAATGCGGACCCCGACCTTCCTCAAGCAACTTCTTAATGTGTGGGACCTCTAATGCATCTTGCTTTTGCTCACTAATTATTTGTTCTTGCAACTCTGAGACTAAGGCAATGCTGGCTAGCACTTCTGCATGATGGAGAGATAAAGGTGCTTCTTCTTCCTGATGCGCCTTCCGACTCAACGTATCAGCCACTACATTTGCTTTTCCCGGGTGATAATGGACCTCCAAATCATAGTCCTTAATCAACTCTAACCATCTTCTTTGTCTCATGTTCAACTCAGCTTGAGTAAAAATATACTTGAGACTTTTGTGGTCGGTGAAGAGATTGACTTTATTTCCCAACAAATAATGCCTCCAAATCTTGAGAGAGTGCACCACAGCGGCAAGCTCTAAGTCATGGGTGGGATAGTTAACTTCGTGCTTTTTCAGCTGGCGTGAAGCATAAGCTATCACACGCCCATCCTGCATAAGCACACATCCCAACCCCGTCTTTGAGGCATCACAGTACACATCAAAAGGTCTCTCAATGTCCGGTTGGGCTAGAACTGGGGCAGTGGTAAGGAAAGTCTTCAGCTTTAGAAAAGCTTGCTCACAAGCCGGACTCCAGACAAACCTAGCATCTTTTTGCAAAAGCTTGGTCATAGGCTGGGCTATCTTAGAGAAATCTAGGATAAAACGCCTGTAATATCCTGCTAAGCCATGGAACTGACGGATCTGATGGACAGACTTAGGAGACTTCCAGTTCAAGACATCTTGCACTTTACTCGGGTCTACAGATATTCCCTCGGGAGTTAGCACATGGCCCAAAAACTGCACTCGGTCTAACCAGAACTCGCACTTGCTGAATTTAGCATACAACTTATGCTCTCGAAGTCTGGTCAATACAACCCGAAGATGCTGGGCATGCTCTTCTTTATTCTTAGAGTAGATCAGAATATCATCAATGAACACCACTACAAACTTGTCTAACTCCGGCATGAAGACTGAGTTCATGAGATACATGAAGAAAGCAGGAGCATTGGTAAGACCAAAGGACATGACTAGGTACTCATACAACCCGTACCTAGTAGAGAAAGCAGTCTTGGGTATATCTTGAGGCCTAATTTTAATCTGATGGTAGCCTGAACGAAGATCAATCTTAGAAAAGACCTTAGCACCAGCTAACTGATCGAACAAAGTGTCTATGCGAGGCAATGGATATTTGTTCTTAATAGTTACCGCATGGAGAGGGCGGTAGTCTATGCACATCCGTAGGGTGTCATCTTTCTTCTTTACAAATATGGCTGGACATCCCCAAGGAGAGGTACTAGGCCGAATAAATCCCTTTTCCAACAGTTCCCCTAATTGCTTCTTCATCTCTGCTAGCTCCGGTGGGGCCATCCGATACGGACGCCGAGATATCGGAGCTGTGCCAGGCTCTAACTCAATAGTGAACTCAACTTCTCTATTAGGAGGCAAGCCAGGCAGATCCTCAGGGAAGACATCTGGAAACTCACAAACCATAGGGATAGAAGCAAGGTCTGGGAGAGCTTCCGTGTGAGCCAAGACTGAATGAGTTGTTCGAGAGGGAATACGAAGAGACATCCTATCTTCGGACGAAGGTAGCCGAAGCTCAACAACTCTGTGCCTAAGATTTAGTGTAACCCCATAAGCCTTCAACCAATTCATCCCAAGAATGGCATCAATGCTCTGCCCTGACAGTACCAGAAACTGGAGTCGATAGATGTGGGTAGCTAACTCCAATTTGACTGTATCTGTCCGGGTATTAACACATAATAATCCCCCCACAGTACTGATCTTAAATGCAAAGGGCATAGCCAATAGTGATATATCATGCTTCTCGATGAAACTCTGACTCATGAATGAATGTGATGCACCAGAATCAAATAACACATAGGCTGGATGGGAGTTGATGGTGAACATACCCGCCATCACTGGATCACACTGCAATAACTCCTCAGCAGTGGTGAAGTTGACCTGTCCGGTATGACTCACAGGTGCCTTCTTGGTGACGATAGTCCTTTTCACCAAGCGTGAACTGGCGGACTGTGGAGCAGATTGAGCTGGTTGATTCTGCGGATAGTTTTGAATGAAATGGCCCTCCTTGCCACACTTGAAGCAAACATTCGGGCCAACCCCCGGACCTAGACGCGGTTGAAACTGCTGACCCTGCGACTGCTGCTGACTCTGCTGGACAGGAGCACGGTAGAGAGTGGAAGGTGCCTGGTGAGACTGCTGCTGGTGACGGTAGGGATGCCCGCCGGTGGATTGATAGGGCACCCTACGAACCACCTGCACCTTCTGAGCCTGCGGATGTCTAGAAGGCCCGCCAGAAGACCACTTACGCTTGTGCTGAGCGTAAGAGTCTCGCAGAAGCCCCTCCATGGTGATGGCAGCATCCATCAGGGCACCAAAAGTCTGGTAGTGCCCAGTGAACAACTTCTCCTGCAGCATGCAAGAGAGGCTACGGTAAAAGCGGTCCCTCTTCTTCGTGTCGGTGTCCACGTGGGTCCCTGCGTACTGTGCCAGTTGGTTGAACTTGTTGGCATAGTCCAACACGGACATGTTCCCCTGAGTCAGTTCCAGAAACTCCGTAACCTTCCGGTTGATTAGCCCGGCAGGGATGTAGTACTCCCTGAAGGCTGCAGTGAACTCCGGCCAAGTCACACGATGGTCCACCGGCTGCATGGCGTTGAAGGTGTCCCACCATACACTGGCGGAACCCAGCAGCTGTTGCGCTGCAAAGCACACCTTCAGCTCCTCAGTGATGTCGAGAAGCAAGAACTTCTGCTCCATGACACGAAGCCAGTGCTCCGCGTCTAGAGGCTCCCTCGTCGGCGTGAACGTGGGTGGGTGAGTCTTTAGAAAACCCAATGGGAGAACTCGAAACCATCCACATTTTCATCCAGGATCCAATAATGAAAACGAGAACAATAATTAGTTTATTCCATACAACATAGTCTTCAGAAATAAGTTATTACAATACCAAGTTCAGAGTGCGGAATTAAAACAGCGGAAGTAAATATCTAGCGAGCGTAGCAAAGATCCATCTGAGCCCAGCAGACGATCCTCCACACAAAGCCTCAAGCAGCACCTGCAACAGGGGTAAAATAAACCATGAGTACACAATGTACTCGCAAGACTTACCCGACTGGGAATAATTTCCTGACTCCAAGGATCATGATAGGCTTTTTGGCTACTGGTTCAAGTTTGCAGAAAAGCACTACTACTAGTGGATCCTTATTGCAGTTCTTTTATTTGCCATCTTTTAGTTTATCAGCTAACCGTCTATGTAAGCACTTATGCTATTTTCAAACAAGAGTTGGTCAATACAAATCCATCCTTATTCACCTTTTCTCTTTTAGTTCTTACTACGATGCCCGGATCAAGTCATATCGGACCGCTTACGCGGCGATTCGCGAATCAATGTAGCCCAGCTGGGTACCCCGAAAAACACACGCCCCGCCCGTACCGAGGTACAAACGGGACCAACCCATTATCCTCCTGTCAAGAGAACCGAGTCCCCGTCCATACTGGGACTCCAAGCCCCCGCCCTCTCGCGGTGCTTAGACCTCCTAATACCCATATATAATCCACCTTCAGTTGGTCCGGATGGAGCCGGAACCCATGACAAGAGAATAACAAGTCTTTCTAGCCCCCATCCGCTAGTATATGCTCGGGATAAGGAGATCTGTGACCTGACAACCATCCAAATGCAATGATCGGTCCTTAATCGACTCGGACAGGGAAACAATGTAACCTAGTGATGCCCTGTTGGCCGCAGGACACCCCTTGTCACATCCACCAATACCAAACCACATCCCTGTCCGGTCACCATTTCACCTGCCTTTATTTCCATGTTAACCATAGTGATAATAATGATCACCTATCGTGAACAACACCATGTTGTTCACGCTAACGAAACCTAAGCATGGCACTACACGGCCTAAACTAGTAAGACTCTGGGTAGTAATATTTATGCAAGTGGGTTTCAACAGAACTCCTGAAACGTAAATGCACATATAACATAGATATCATATTATCATTTCAAAATAAAGGTTATACACCGGGGCTTGCCTTGGGCATCCTGGTGTGCAACAAAGTTAGTGGTTGATGGCTCCGGGGCTCCTTCCTGCACGGGGACCTCCTCCTCGTACACCTCCACGATCTCCTCGTACTCCGACTCCTCCGCAGCCACGTACTCCACTACCTCATGATCTATATGCAAGAAATGATGACATGACTTAATGCAATGACAACAACAACTCTTAAAATAACAACAACTATTACTAAGCTACTGAGCTAGCTCTAAAGACTAACATACCAGGCTGTCTACTATTCTTACTAAGCAAGAGTAAACTGATCCAATTAATCTTTACTCATTAAATTGCATACTCTTCATTTGTTTCCGATTTAATATTTAATACGGCTAGGGAAACTTAGCTATCACATCTAGTAAGCTATTCAAGGACTACAAAACTACAGCAAGCACCTAATAAAAACATGAAGCTACCGCAAAAGTTTCAAAGCTAAAGCTATTATCCATTTGCTACAAAAATTTCTACAAGATTTACCATATTAATATTAAGCGCTTTTGATTGATTTAATAGACTTTAGCATCATCACAGATAGGTATGATCTAACTATACTAACAGGTAGATAATGATTTTAGAAAGAAAAATCGAATGATTCAGAGATCATATGGTGAAGATATTGATCGCACAAGGTGGTTGTTTAATTAATTCCGAAATAAATAAGGAATTAATTAGCTCTTGGTCTGGTCTCTTGAGACTTGCTCAAGAATGTGAGGCTTTGGTCTTCTGACTTGTCAAGTGGCTGGTGGGATGAATTATCAAGAAGAAGCAAGCAATGAACCATGAACACGGAAAGCATATGTTCAAGTTGTCTGTCATGGTTAGCTCCTGACTCTAGAGCAAATGCGATACTGCCAAGGAGAATAAAGGAATTCGTATAGACTAGTTACCTCGATCGATTACAGCTCGGAGAGAAATCGATAGACGCAGCTTTCTCAGGCAAGATGAGAGGAAGTTGATTTTGGAGAAGCGAACGATCAACTGAACGGAACGACTCGATGGCTTGGTTTAAAAGACAGGAGACGCGGCTGGAGGCAGTGCTCTAAATAAACTCGCAGCCTGCCGGAGACAAAAATTTCTTTGGATGAACAGTATTCCATGCTGCTACAGTGATTTCTGCAGAATCCGACTTCCGTGCGTGAACAGTATTCTGCGCGCTACAGTGTTTCCACGCGTCTACAGCGGTATCTGCGCGCTACAGTGTTTTTTCTGCGCGCTACAGTATTTTCTTCGTGTTCTCTGGTTTGCTGCGTTGATTTATGCGTGTTCTCTGGTTTGCCTCTCAGCGCGACGTGCTTCGGATTCTGGTGCTCAGCACGACGTGCCGGTAAGTTCTACGAGCTGCAGTCGGTCGTCGGGCAGGGTGAAAATTTTGCAACATACTAATAAAGGCTCGTGTACTCTGGGAGTAGACTTGACAGAGACGAAATAATTTGGACATGCTGCACACTCTCCCCTTTCTCCTTCGTGCTCGGTTGAGCAGCTTTGATTACTCGACGTGAAGACCGGCTGAGGAGACAACATGCAGCAGCTTTGATTGCTTGACGTGGAGACCGGTGAGGAGGCAACATGCAACAGCTTTGATTGCTTGACGTGGAGACCGGTGAGGAGGCAACAGGCAGCAGCTTTGATTGCTTGACGTGGAGACCGGTGAGGAGGTAGCAAGCAAGCAGTAAGCAAGCAGTACGTGCATGTCAGGCGTGCAAGTGGCCGGTGACTTATGTCAAAGCGTGTCATTCACGAGTAATTGATCTTTCCCGCTTTGGTTAGATAAAATTCGTGAATATTCGCACTTGATAAAATTTAGTTAGCGAATTCTTACTGATCCAGGTTTTATATTATTCGTTTTTCTGTTTTTCATTTCTGAGACTCGAATCACATTTCGATTTTTATTTCCAGCTCATGTACTTTAACTAAATGCAATGCTCATGAATATTTTTAACCTGTGATTTACAACGTAACACCAAGGGTGTTACACTCAAAACCAAGTTTAGAGTCTGAAATGACACCACTAGCCAAGTTTAGGGACCGACAATGAACACCTTGGAAGTTCATGGACCGGGATGGCATCATTGGCCAAGTTTAGAGACCCGCAGATATCACTTTGAAAGTTCGAGGACCTGTACCAGCCAAGTTTAAGGATCAACGGTGAACTTTACTCTTTATATGTAAGGATAACAGAATTCGAGTGATATAGTTGCCCTTAGATCGTTCAGATGTTGAGTATATAGACTCGCTCTGAGCCTAGCTAGTCGCTTAATAGGCAATCTTGCTTTCGTTGCGCTACACTGCCGGGGCTACTTTGTTTGTAGATTCTTTTTTTTTTCTCACGGAATCAGTATCGTTTTCTCGGTGCCAAAACGAACCACACTAGCTGGCACGTGGTTTTAGCTTGAGAGTTGGCAACAGAGGGAAATTAAAATCTTGTTAGATCATGGATGCTAGTGCTAGGTTTAGCATCTACATTCTAATAATCAAAAGTGAAAACAAGGAACCATGCAACACTGTAAAGATCGTCGACACGGTGCATGGAGCTCGTACACATTTCAACGGTCAACAAGTCAACCGTGCTGTCACTGCTTGCGTGTACACAGCAGACAGCACTTGTAGTAGTCGCTGGGTTTAAGGTGAGAGTATGCAAGCGCTTATACATATATACCTCCAACTAACCCCTGCTGGGTGGGTGCGACAGGCTCTCCTTTTCTTCTGTTGTACTTGGTGACTCTTGGACTGAGTTGTTATGGCCGAATGGCACTCCTAGATAGGGTTGAAACTATCACCGGAATTTTTTGGTCCATACTTAGGAATTTTAGTGCCTTCTACCGGAAACTATTGAGAAAAAATGATATATTGAAGTCTAAACCCTAGTAGTTTGCATCTCCTTTTCAACTGGAGAACTCTTGGGCATCTTTTATTTTTGGAGTGCTTCGTGGTCGTGGCGTCGCAAATTATAATAAGTGCTTATAGAGATTGAAATACCCCAAACTCGGCATATATATATATATATATATATATATATATATATATATACACACACACTATATAGCTAGCTATAAAATAACTTATTTTGTAGCCACCTCTATTTACGATAATTTTATATACTAATTTACGATAGTTGAATTACTATAACACATGGGGATATTTACCATAATGTTGTAGTAAATCACATAGTAAGGAGTTACTAAAATCTCGTAAATTAGCATAGCAATTATCGTAATTCAAAGTGGCTACAGAATAAGTTATTTTGTAGCCAGCTATAGGGTAGTATATATATATATATATATATATATATATATATAGGGAGAGTATAATCTATAGCTAGCTACAAAATAAGTTATTCTGTAGCCACCTCCATTTACGATAATTTTATATACTAATTTACGATAATATTAGTACATATTTACGATAGTTGGGTTACTATAACACATGGGGATATTTACCATAATGTTATAGTAAATCACATGGTAAGGAGTTACCGTAATCTCGTAAATTAACATAGTAATTATCGTAACTCAAAGTGGCTACAGAATAAGTTATTCTGTAGCCAGCTGCACGGTAGTAGTTCTATATATATATATATATATATGGAATAGGAATCCTAATCTAAATAGATTCCTCAGACCTGACGATAATACTGTGCATTTATTTTCCTTCAACGGGATATATACCGTAGATTATAGGGACCGATTTCTTTTTTTAATGCTGGAAATATTTACGAGATTTTGCATTTACGAGAATTTGCACTAATAATATTTACGAGAATCTACACTAATAATTATTTACAAGAATTTGCACTAATAATATTTACGAGAATCTGCACTAAGAAATATTTACGAGAATTTGCACTGAGACATTTTTATGAGATTTACGAGAATCTGCATTAAGAAGTATTTACGAGAATCTGCACTAAGAAGTATTTACGAGAATCTGCACTAAGAAATATTTGCGAGATTTACGAGAGTCTGCACTAAGAAATATTTACGAAAATTTTGTATTCCACTAATCCAACTTCATTTAAACAAATAATACAAAGCCAGCAAATTACATAGTAAAATATTGGCTCAAATTCTAAATAACAGTACTAGATACAGTACGCAAAATACAACATGACATCCCTACACATTGTGAAACTACATATCATCTCAAAAGTAACCGAACATTGCACAACCTAAATTTTGTGGCTTTTCTTGTACATTCTCTATCGAGCACTACCCCAGCATGTGCATCCATCAATAAGTCATGTCTGTTTGGATCTCTGTAAAGTAATTAGCTGCTATCGAGAAGTCTCATTCCTGAAATCGTAAAAAATATGAACAATCGTAAATAATATGATGCTTTAACACAAACAGGTATGAATAAGCTGGCTCAAGATTGATCTATGTAATTTATGGGAACAAAAAATTACATTAAGACAATGAAAAATGGAGCTTCTCCCTAAACTAAAAACGAAATATGATGAGCTAACAAATCACGTGTTTGACATGCATGTCAAGGCAGTAAACATCAGATCTGAAACAAAAATGTTTCGTTCAAATAAAAAAGATCTAGACATTTTGCATGGTGAAAATATTTTTTTCCCTCTCAATCTGCAGTATGGCTGACCGCATGGTGGAACTGCTTGCGCAAAGGAAAATAGAAAATAGGATAATAACAGATTTAAAACCACAAATCAAATGAGACAGGAAGATAGCGCTCATCTCATTTTGCATCAAATGGGTCTACATGCTCTGCCTCGAAAAAGATCAGATCAGACTAAAATCTTCGATCTCCCCGCTCTGCTCACAACAGGAAAAATTTTTGTTTGTAAATAGTAAATCCGCAGGTGCCGGATACTTTATACGCATGAGAAGCCGCTGCAAATGCATTAGTCCTGATCCAAAATGCTATAGAGTAAATCAACAAATCTAATTAATCTAATGGGAACTGGCTCCAGTCCAATAGAAAAATAGGACAACGATGCTTACTTTTTTTTGCTAATAGGACAACAATGCTTACGGGCAGCTTGAACTACATATGATTTACGGGTAAAAGAATTAATAAGTAGGTACTGTGATCTTCGTAATTTTACTATATTGGCGATGCGATCATACCAGTGTCCCATCCCATGCGCAGTACTAGTAGCAACAGTCCTGGATTTGCATGGATAATGACGAACTAAATCGTGACCGCTTCAAATGTTGCGGGCTTGCGGCAGCAAATCGAGATACTAACCAATTAAATAATCGAGATCTAGAGAAGCAACCAAACCATCTGGGACGATTCGTACCTGCAGATGAGCCTCGAATTGCCGGATGGCCGGACGGAGATACTAGTCGATTCGTACCTGCAGATGTGGCTGGGATGGAATGGAATCACCTCTAGGTGACCTGCCGCTGCACGGCCGGATGGAAGCAGGAGGGCGTGCGGCACTGGCGTCGCCGTTGCGGGCGCCAGGACGCCGTTGCTCCCCGAGGATAGAACCAGGCGCCGTCGACGGAGATTTGGACGTCCAGCTGCGTAATAAAGTGACGTGATTTGGGGATATAAAGCCACGTGATTAGGGGGGATCGGGGGATTAACGAGCTGAGCGGTGGGGAGGCTGTCTGGTTGTATGCTTGGCTGGGTCGGACGTGGAGGTTGGGTCCAGCTACAAAATAAACTATTTTGTAGCCAGCTATAGTGTAGTAGTTATATATATATATATATATATATATATATATATATATATATATATATATATATAAAAGTTTCGACCAAATTTTGGTATTTCAGTGGTAACCAGTAAGAAAAACCCATAGCGATCCTAAACGCAGTTCCTAGGCCTGTTTGGTTCAAATGTTTGCCTGGATGTCTGTCTCGGTACCTCTCTCTGCACTGATACCCACGGCCATGTGCCTCGCACGCCCCACCTGTGCCCCGTGCCTCGTGCCACGCGTCGCTTATGCCTCGTGCTGCACTCCGCCACACCTCGCGCGCCTCTTGCCCGGACTTGCGCTGCACCTAGCCGAGGTCCGACCTCTGCGCCATGGCATTGAGCTCCGTACCGGTGCCAAGCTATGTATAAACGAGTGTTCATTGGAGGGCAGCGAGTAGATAAGCACATGGTGCAACCATATGTTTCATACGTTTCAGATGTATATTGCATATGTTTCATCTGGATGTTACAAAAGTAGATCTGGTGTTGCATATGTTGTAATGACTATACGCGTATGTTGCAAGTGTATGTTTAAATGTTTCAGGTGTTTTAAATGTATGTTGCAAGTGTTTTATCTGGATGTTGCATATGTTGCACTGGTAATGCACGTATGTTGCAAGTGTATGTTTAAATGTTTCATGTGTTTGAAACGTATGTTGCAAGTGTTTTATCTGGATGTTGCATATGTTGCACTGGCTATACACGTATATTGCAAGTGTATGTTTCAAATGTTTCAGCTGTTTCAAACGTATGTTGCAAGTGTTTTATCTGGATATTGCATATGTTGCAGTATCCATACACATATGTTGTAAACATATAATATAAATGTTTCATCTGTTTCCGACGTATGTTGCAGCAAATGATTTATGTTGCATGTGTTTCATGAGCAGGTGCAGCAAGGGGGCGCAGGCGAAGGTAGTCCCCTTGGACGCAGCGGTCCCCGCTTGCGCGCGGGAAGCAAAGTGGGCACGGCAGCAGACGCGGAGCACAAAGCTATATCCATAGGTGACAGTAGGCGCAGAGCACGAAGCTACATCTAAAGACGGGCAGCAGGCACGGAGCACGAAGCTATATTTATAGGCGCCATGAGGGTATCATTATTAAAAACAGGCAAGCAGCATGCACTGACGTCCGTACGGATGCCGCATCCAGACGTCGGGGCGCTGGTCTCCCCGGTAAAAAATTCTCGCAACACGGTGATTATAAACGAATTGATTATAAGTAGAAACAAACCGGGCACACCTACCTACCTACCTGCAAGATTACGCTCAACTTGTCGACTCCAAAGCCTCACACTACATCCATGATAGTCTTTAGTGATTCCTGATGATAGGAGATTTATTTTTGACTCTGTCAGCTCAAAGTTAAAGCCATTTTGATCAGTTTGGAGTTGCATAGATAAAGTTCATAAATGAAAGAGTCTATCGTACAGCGACGAGGCGATGGAGAGAAGATTTTTTTTCCAATAATATTATTTTAATAAATAATTGCAAATCTCGATGTCATTTTTAAAAAATTGCAAAATCAGTACGCTGTCGGCTATCCAGTTGCAATTAGCTGGCCACTGGGTTCCTATCGGCAGTCAGCAGCCAATTGGTGTAGTTGGCTTTTGGTTGGCCGGCAGGCATATCGGTTGGTAACTAACCGACTAGACCCAACATACAAGCAAGTCACGTTAGGACCAATTTATTCTTATTTTTTCGGTACTTTCTTGTTGATCCTAGAAAAAATATTTAAATATCTCAAAAATATTGTAATTTTTAAAATAGATGCTAAAAATCAAACTCATAACTGTAGTAGTTTCTGATAGATTTTGGTTATTGTACACCTGGTAAATGTAAAGAGCAACAGAGTTTAATCGGAAAAGAATGACTTTTGTTGATTTTGAACACTTAACCCATTTTACTCTTTTTTTGCAATGAAAGAAAAAGTATATTATATTAGATAATAACCGGATACAACAACACGCTACAAGCACTCTGTATTACATTACAAATATCCAAAAGTTGATTTTCATCTAAATTGTACCCACGCCGTGAAAAACTCCAGATCTTAAAACTAAACATGTACGACGCTTTGCAACATGGATGACCGCATAGGCAAACACTCGGCAAAAGGCCTGAGAACAGATGCCCAATGAACGACGGCCAACATTCATGCAGGCGGAGTTACGAAACTTCTTCTTTCTGAGATTGATCTAAAACTTATTCTAAATTATGAAATTAATGATATATCCATGTAAAATGGGTTGCATTTGCTTTTTTACATCTCAATTGACAATATTTTTAGAGGTCGATACTTTATTTGTAATTTTTTAAATAAAAAAATTAAAATATCAAAACAGTCTGGCAAAAATAGGGGCCTTACTACTCATTGCGGTTTCTGACACATGGTGGTTATCGGCTAGCCCATATCGGCGTCCGATTAGCCGATAAGTACGTTGTCGCTACTTACGTCGTCCGTGGATGTAATTTGATACATGTGGCATAGCATGTCGGCCATTGAGCAGCCGATAGGAGCCTATCGGTCATTGGCCAACCGATTAGACCCCTATCGGCCATTGGACCACCGACAGGATCCTATATCCACATTTTTTTTTCATTTTAGCTCTTAGTTCTGCAAATTATTTATTAAAATATTACTATTTCAGAAAAAAAATCATGGAAACAAGGGGTAGAAGTAGTATATTTCATTACTGCGATACATGTCGCTGACGATATAGTTGTACACAGCATGAATAATGCATGTTCGTAGCAGATTACGCCACTCTGCAGAAGCTACGCTAATAAGCTCACAGCTACTACTTGCTGGTCTGCAATGCAGGGGCCTGCTTATTGCAACGAACATACATAGATGCTTACTATATGCCAATGGAAGTACACATGCACATCATAAACAGACATCTGGATTCTGGACTGCATCATTTGGGGGTTTAAGGCCTGAAGAAGGCCGGGTGGGGACGGCCGGTGCCCTGGAAGGAGGTGTTCTTGAGGTGCTCTGGTGCGTTCTCGAACGAGCGACGCCTCGCCAGCGACAGGATCTTCTTGTCCGCCGCAATGAAGTAGGCCATGCCGGCAACTGCATGAGTCGTCAATTGTTGTTGAGCAAAACGTGTATCGGATCAGTTCAGTGAGTAGTTATGTTGGAAAACATGTAGTTGTTCACTGTTCAGTTGAAGACGCAAAAGATGGAGATGCAGAGAAGTGTGTGCGGTAGTTAGTACCTGTGGAGATGATGAGAGCCTGGCCCGTAGGATTGATGTTGGCCTTCGCCCATGGCAGCATCCGAACGCTCGCCAGCTGAACAACAAACACTTACTTATGATTATAGGAAAGAAAAGAGTTTTAAGTACGATGATGAGAAGAGAACTCACAGCTGCTGCCTTGGCCCCTGCGAGTGTCGCCTCTGAAGAGCAGCACACGAGAGAGCTCGTCAGTACAAGCACTGAGCAGCTGTGTGAATAATGCACAGTGAGTCAGTGACACGTACCTCGGGAGCAGCGCTTGGCGAGGGCAAGCTTCTGGTCGAGGGACGCACGGCTCACAGTCGACATGGTGATCTTTTTGTTGGTGAATTGAAGCTCGGAAGGAACGAGATAGTACTAGTTAGGAACAGAAAGCAGACTTGGAGTGTGCAGGGGATGGGGTTGCAAGAAGAGGATGGGGGAGGCCGTGAATTTATATGCACAACACAGCGGCAGGGACCGGCGGCGCCGGAGAAGGGAGGGGATGGAATCGGCGGCGGGCCGCGGGGACCGGACGTGGTTTCAGGGGCGAAATGAAAACCCATGTGTGGGATCAGGTGAGTGACGAGGGCTCCATCTCTCCCATGCCTCACCTGATCACCTGAGTCCTGACACCTCGTCGGCTCGTCCTCGTGTGATTCCACGTAGCCAACAAGTGAATAAACGTGAGTGTCATGAGTCATGACAAACTGAGCGAGCGTTCATGGAAACCAGGAAAGATACTCCCTGCACGTCGGTAAAAGAAGTCGTTTTGGACAATGATACAGTCTCCAAAGTATAACTTTAAGTTCTTATTTTTATTAAAGTATTTATTGAAAAGTGTTATATATATATGTTTATGAAAGTATTTTTCAAGATAAATCTATTCATGCGGTTTTCACATTTTCAAACTCAACAACTTAAAAGTTATTCATGATTTAGATTCCCAATGTTTGATCCAAACCTTGTCTAAAACGACTTCTTTTTCCAACCCAGAGGAGTATACTCCTAGTAGTACGTGTTCAGTTCCTGAGGTGAAAGTTTTTTTTTATCACATCGGATGTTTTATGAGATATTGGAAGGAGTGTTCGGATACTAATAAAAAACTAATTACATAACTCGCTTGGAAACCGTGAGACGAATTTATTAAGCCTAATTAATCCGTTATTAGCATATGTTTACTGTAGCAAGACGTTGTCAAATCATGGGTTAATTAGGTTTAAAAAATTCGTCTCGTAAATTTATCGCAATCTGTGTAATTAGTTATTTTTTATCTATATTTAATAATTTGTACATGTGTCAAACATCTAATGTGACAGGGTAAATTTTTTTTGAGATAAAACTAAACACCAGGCTTTTCTCTATCTGATTCTGAGACAGCAAGCGATCAGGGATTCAGAGGCCTCGGTATTGGGACGGAACCTGGCGCTCCCTGTTTTCTCACTGCAGTAGTGCAGCGCAGGGCAGCAGGCACCAACACCCCAATTCCCACAGACGTCAGCGTCACGGTGTGTCTCCGTCTCCGTGGGCCCCGATTATCTCCTGCAGGCTCCAGAGATGGGCGATCAGTCTGCAGAGATGTGTAGTACTCCCTCAGTCAAAAAAAAAACATATAAATCTCGTTTCTCGAAAAATCAAATATTTTTAATTTTGACTGAATATATATGACAAAGTATTAATATTCATGATACGTAATAAGTATTATTAAATTAATTATAGAATATATTTTCATAATAAACCTAATTAAAGATATAAATGTAGATAATATCTTCTAGAAACTTAGTCAAACTTAAGATTCTATTGACTCCTCGTAAAACGAGATTTATATGTTTTTTTTGGGACGGAGGGAGTATCCACTTACCACTTATCCACTAACCACCGTACTAAAATTACAGGAACTTCGTAAGAACAAAACTAAATATTCCACTTTTATTTTCAAATCACAGCATAGAAACAAACACTCATACGTACAAATACACTCACCTCTCTAAACACACACATACAAATCTGGCTATACAATCATAGTTTGTAGTAGAATAATTCTTATAGATCTTCGATCATAACGTAAGTTTCTTCATGAAGGAGATTCTGTGCCAAGCTTCTTTCAGAAAGCAGGTCACTGTTGCTTTTAGCCTCCTTGCTTTTTGCCCACAATACACAGTAGAGACCCGCAACTATGACCACCGCACCTATAATGCTGTAAATGATTAGGTAAAAGAGATAAATTTTGTCAGAAGATTTGATGAGTAAACACCAATTTGTTGTTGTTGCTTCATGCCATATATTATTGTCATAACTCACAAGTCAGAACTTTGATGGTGTGTATTTCTTACCCTCCAATGTAGAGTCTGTCACCAAGGAAAATGGAAGCCATGATGGCAACCATGACAGTTTGCAACGGTTGGAAGACAGAAACGAAGTGAGGTCCTCCCTTATTTATGCACCAAATCATAATATACCAGGCAATACCGAGTACCACAATACCCTACATTCATTAGTACAAGCAAGAGATTATTCTACATTCACTCTCATATATAAGGTCTTCGTTAGCCCCAAGAAACATATCCTATATCTAATCTTCTTTTCTGTTTACCCTTCCAAAATTCCATGTTGTCGATTGAAATATCAACAACATAAATAAACAAGTATCTTAGAGTTCTTAGTCCAATAAACATAAGTCCAATTTCAGAAACATATTTCCACCAAAGCTAGCATGACAAAATCTTCATAAAACCCTCTCCAGTTCATGTTTACTTTTATAAACTCAATGTATAAAATTTGTTGACCAAAGCCCTCAAGCTAAATACCAATATAAACTTCACTTTTAAAAAGTATTGACACAAAGAGAAAAGGTATGACTTTGATTTAGATAATAAGATCTTAACAAGATCTTGAATAAGATATAGAAATGCACAACATAATCAACTCATTAGAAAAGATCATTACAGCATATAAGATGGTGAGAAGCTCGCCTCCAGAGTGGATCTTCCACCTTTCAATGTTGCTCTCAAAAAATGGTGCTACAACGACAAGTTGGATAAACCCCAATGCCATAGTGATAGTGAAAGATGACAACTTAGCTGGGTATTTCTTCAAAACTGGGACCTGTTAAAAGTTAATAAGTTACAAGAGTCTTGAATACAAATTATGTACGGCTGCAAATTTGTTGTTGAGAACTTGAAATTTGAAATAGATTTTGGAGGAAAAAATTGTAAAAAAAAACAACGAAAATTCAAGCAATGACCCCATATAACAAAAGCCAGGAATTGTGCTATGGACCTCAATTTAAAATCGATACATACATTTATTGAAATTAGTAGAAACAACATTTTTTTTGTCTCTATGTTATAGTGGGGAAATGGCTATAGCACATTGCATACCCAGTCTCATTTGCTAGATATCAGTATTATTTGGTAGAAATGATAATGTAAACTGCATAAACTACAAATGAATATGCCAATACATAGGCAAACACTAAAAGAAGTTAACTAGAAGGCGAAATAGTAGTAACAAACCTGCAGAACCATCCATCCAGACAAACAAAGACAATTCACAAACATGATGAGACATCCTGCGATCCAAGTAAATCTTGGACTCAGGATAACTTTAATGTCTTTCAGTTTGTGGGTTCCCTCTGAATGTGTTGTCGTTAATGGCATCCCTTTGTAGAGGGTTATGATGGTTGCCCCTGCTATGGTAATCACCGTGCCTGCTATTTTTGCCAGCCCATGTCTGCTTTTAATATTTACCTGTTCAATTCTGGATAGGAAGATAGCAAATCTTAATGAATATTACTAACTAGAGGCCTCCGATGGAGCGTTAATTTTCATGAGACGCTCTAGAAAAATATAAGTTCTAAAAATCCTCACAATAATTAGAAACATCTAGATTTTAATTTGGTAGACTCTAATCATCATCATCTCCAATAATAGCGACCATAACAAGTATGTATATTAGAGAACGTCTGAAAAAACATAGCTAATAAGCTGGTCAAATAATTTCCGTGATTTGGGATTTCAGATCCAGCTAGCTCAGCCAAGTAGATTTGGTTCCGGAGAATAAGAAAATACATATGGATCTTCGTACCATTACTAAGTCTTTGTTTTTAGTTCATCAACTGTTATGCCTCCTTGGCCACCATGGAAATTCTATATACAATTGCTCGTTTTAATTTCATCAAAGTTTGCTTTAGATAACATATTTTTCATTATTTGTAAATACAAATTAGAAAATGAATAAAACATCACATTTGCTATTTACCTCAAAACAGCAGCCATCACAAATGTGATTGCAGGGACAGAGTTTTGGATGACGGAGACATAAGTTGGTGACAAGTAGTACAAACCAAGAATATAGAGCCCCTGTGTGAATGTAACCCTGCGCGGCTTATATTATAGTTAGAAACTGTACTAACTTGTACACAAGTATCTTAAAATGACCAATACGAATGCAATTATTGTACACCTTACCCAACTGCAGCCAACATGAAGAAGTCAATCATCAAACGTAACGTGAGGGGTGGCCTCTCTTTCCTGTAAGTCAATCAACACATAATTAATGAGGTAAGTTTTTTCTGGACTGAGATAATACCCAAAATTTTGCAAAACTTAGATTCGAGTGTTAATTAAACACCTAACAATACCAAGTACTACTAAAAAGGAGTAGCATGCATGCTCGTAAAATTTGGGTGCTAGGAGTTCAAAAACCACAAAGTAAAACTGATAATCACGAACAGTTTGGCGGCTATATATGTACCCATGCTTTATCAGTAGCACTTTTGAAATGAACTTCTGTAATAAGAACTCTCTAGAGCACTAGGAGATCAGCAGTAACCTGTGTGTAGAATTTACATATACTCACTTCTCGAGGAAGTAGGCAACAGGAGCAATCACAAGCAGGGCTGAGCCATTCCTGTAGACGAGGAACGCCATCTTGCTGACGCCCATGTCGAGCGCCGCCCTGGACACGACGTGGAAGCCCGCTATGAGCATCTCCAGCACCACCACCGCCGCTACCAGCTTCGCCTTCGCCATGGCACCCTCCTCCATCGCCATGGATCTCTTCTTTCCAGACAAATCTCGCTGCAGTTGTAGGATCGGTTCGGAAGAGCTAGAGGAGAGCAGGGCGGAGGAGAACGAGACTGTACAATAATGAAGCTGAAGCAGCGCTGTTTCGGTAATGATTGTTGTTGTGTGGACTGGAAAGCTGCCAGCAGCAGCAGATTAGATGGCGCTGTCAATGCATGTCTCTGTTCATGTTGCCGGTACGGCAAAACCTACCCGGGCGTTGAAAGTCAGATTTGGATACGTGGCGATTTACGCACCTCCAGTTTGGCGCAGAGTTCTGTCTCAGTTCGTTTACGCGGGATTTTTTATGCTTAATGACGCTGATTTGATAATACAGATTTATGACGATGCCTCAAAATGTATGATGAAAGTAGCTGAAATGACACTTTTTTTAGACTAACAAGCAAGATACGTTTGCTGCGAGAGATGATGCCCTGCGGCGATTCCCCTATACTTTTCGATGGGCCTCTGTATCCATCCGCTTCTCGATTGTGCGTCCGGCTCACGCTTTTCTATCTTCTCGTACTACTATCTACTCGCAGCTCGCAGACAACAGGTAGCGGTGGGGGTGGCGGCGTAGCGATCCGGCGGAGGCCAGCAGGTAGCGGTGGCCGGCGACAGGGAGAGAGCGGTGAGAGAGAGCGCGAGGAAGAGGAAGTGCCGAAGCGGTGGATATTTCACGACCTGTCGGCCGCCGGAACGCCGACAGGTACCTATCGGCCGCTGGGAAGCCGATATGTGTCCAGACCTACCTACAGGCCTCATCGGCTGGTGGACGGCCGAGAGGCTCTCATCAGCCCTCAAGTTGCCTATCGGCCCTCCAATGGCCGACTGGATACTACGTTTACAATTTTTCCCAAACAAATGCTGCATTTGCAATAAATCATTAAAAAAATATTATTTTTAAAAAAATTCCAGCGTACCCAAACCGACTCCGCCAGCTGTCTATGACACTTCACGGAACAGTAACGCCTATCAGTCGTTTAGCAATTACAAGGCACAGCTGCCTAACGGCACGGCATAGCCTGATGGCCACAGTAGTGAGCAGTGATACCGCCTCACGCTTCTCTGTCTTCTACTCTCTTCGTCCTTAAAAAAAAGTCATTCTCGCTTCAAAAAGTCAATAACTTATAAGTTTAACTAAATATATTTAACAAAGTATTAATATTTATGGTACATAATTAGTATCATTAGATAGATCGTTGAATATATTTTCGTAATAAACTTATTTAGAGATCTAAATATTACATGTATTTTCTACAAAGTAAATCAAAGTTAAAAAAGTTTGGCACCACAATTCTCATAGCGACCATTCTCGAGGGACTGAGGGAGTATCTACTCGCGTCATGCAGACAACAGGCGTCTGAAACTCTGCAAATTGGCCGGGGCTGTGCTTTCTAGACAAGACAACCAGCCTTTTGCTGCGCTACACTATACACTGGCTAGGTAGCCGGTTTGCATATTCTCACGAAACTGCTTTTGCTTCCTCGATCGGTTGCCCAATCCCAAAACTGAACCGGCGAACCTGTCCGTGTCGGCACGTGGTTTAGTTTGGGTACTAACGGGGTGTTTAGATGATTTTTTTTTTTAGAATTTGGCTATTGTAGCACTTTTATTTGTATTTGACAATTAGTGTCCAATCATAAACTAATTAGGCTTAAAAGATTCGTCTCGTGATTTACAATCAAACTGTGCAATTAGTTATTTTTTATCTACATTTAATACTTCATACATGTGTCAAAGATTCGATATGATAAAAAAAATGTAAAAATTTGGAATTTAAAATGCATCTTAACCGGGCCTAAAATACAGGAGGAAAATCTTGCAGGGTGCTAGCTAGCTAGGTTCGACGTACTCCTCTGTCTCTTTTTGTTTGTCGCCCGGGAAACGTGTCTGTGAGAGAAACACAGTTTTCTAGAGACAAACATTTAGGGACGGAGGGTGTATGTGTGCTACCAAACTAGTGTCAGGAAATAAACTCAGGCCATGTTTAGTTTGCAATTTTTTTTGAAAAAAGCACTGTAGCACTATTCGTTTGTATTTGATAAACTTTGTCCAATCATGGATTAACTAGGCTCAAAAGATTCGTCTCTACATTTACAGACAAACTGTGCAATTAGTTATTTTTTTACCTACATTTAATGCTCCATACATATGCCGGTATATGCGATGTGACGGGAAATCTTAAAAACTTTTTGCATTTTGAACTAAACTAAACATGGCCTCAAGCTACTGTCACTGGCTCACTGCCTGACTGCTCTGCAACATATATAACCATATAAATCACTGTTTTACGGT
This sequence comes from Saccharum spontaneum, assembly GCA_022457205.1. Taxonomy (NCBI): domain Eukaryota; kingdom Viridiplantae; phylum Streptophyta; class Magnoliopsida; order Poales; family Poaceae; genus Saccharum; species Saccharum spontaneum. The sequence goes on from CM039617.1 coordinate 5,801,036, forward strand.
ACAAGTAGATGCAAAAGCCTCCTTATTAGGTCTGGTTTAGTTCCAAAAAGTTTTCTCAAAAAACTATAGTAATGAATTTTACGGCACATGCATGAAATATTAAATGTAGACGAAAAAAACGAATTGCACAGTTAGGTGGAAAGTTGCGAGACGGAACTTTCAAACCAAAGTAGTCCATGATTAGACACAATTTGCTAAATAAAACTAAAACATGCTACAGTACATTTTTCACCCTTTTCACCATAACTAAACACCGCCTTAGGTCAGCCAGCGCTGTAACTGCATGCTTCCACTGTAAACAAATGCGAGCGGTAAGTAACTCAGACAGGGAGTTCATGGATACAGGTAGAAGGTGTGGCATTTAAATTTATCATCATGTTTCCTTTTAGAGAAAAAGAGAGGGATCTTTTCTGCTTTTTTTTTAGCAAAAGGGGTCTTTTCTGATGATGTCTTGGTGTCGATGGCTCTTCTCTTGAACTGAGTCGGTGACTCGGCCTGGCAGCTAGTTTCGGGCTTTCGGCTGGGCTGCAACAAAGGCCGGACGGCTCCATGGCATGGGTACAAGTACAGACCTCCTCCCCCAATGTGGACAATACTTGTAAGCGTATTGTTGGTAAATTCTGAACCAAAAATTATTTGGAAACATTTTCAGAAAAAAGGATGTTTGTAAGTACTTACAAAATGAAGTACTGTGTATTAATTTGCAAAAAAGTTGTTAGAAAAAATAAAAAAGAGTGAGAAAACACTACAGAAGAAAAACAAATGAAAAGTCAAAATTCAGAAAAAAAAAATATTTGATGGAAACTACATATAGTTTATGAAAGAGAGACTAGGGCATTGCCACCTTCTAAGACGTTTGGTTGAAAGGATCACATGCCGCAAACGGAGGTTAGCTTTTAAAGCAGAAAATTAAACCTTGACCTATTCTACTTCAAACATTAATTCTTCAAAGAACTTATCCTAGAACCTAATATTGCGGGAAACAAATATTAAGGTCGGGTGGGGCTAGGAGTATTCATTCAATACCTTTTTTTTTTGCTAATCAACAGTATAATCAATTATACATGTCAAAAAATGGCGTTGAAGCTGTCGTTTTTTGAAAATTTGAGTACACGTTCTTTAAATTCTAGGTTTGACTCAGTTAAGGTTTGTTGATGCAAAGATTGGTCCCACAACGGGATAGAACACTAGCTACTTTGCAACATGACCTAGCCAAGCTTCCTAGATTTTGTCCGGGAGGGTGACTATTATGCTTTTGTGATGAAGAGCGACTACAAGAAAACAGGCAAAGGATGACTGTCGCGCTTATGTGTTGAAGAACGACTACTTTTTGCGCAAAATAGCAAAGGAATCGTCGAAGCTCTCGCCTAGGAGGTAGTCAAAGTGAGGACGTTGGACGGGTTGCCCTAGGTTGACCAGCAAGTCTTGGTCGTTGGATCAAGAGGAGAGCAACGACATGGGGTTGGAAAAAAAAACTAGGGCAAAAGAGGTAAAGAGTATATTGGTTTGTGTTTGGTTCGATTGGATACCTCATTCGGCATGGATTCCCTTGTATTTACATGTAGGGGTGGTCTTATCCCATGGGAGGCCAAAACCTATTACAAACCTTGTTAAAATGCAACTTCAAACTTTGATTTGTCTGCGAAAAATGGCCTAACTGGTTTCAAAACCGTCCTAGCCGGTTTTTGCTGGGTGAATCTTTCCGAGTCATAATTTTCTCATCTAGACTCCAAATTAGATGTTCTGTGTTCTTCAATCGCTTCAACGAGAGGACCACGATGGAGAAGTATATATACTATGCATTTTGACAACATTGCAAAACTCGCCCTAGCTGACTTTGGAACCTGTCTCTTGTGGTTGCTTGACACGGCGTGCATCCTAGAGAGGGAGATCTCAGTCCACACGGGTTGGAGGGCCTTCCTAGATGTCAAATGTGGATCCCCTGACCTCACTATGATCGAGTCTACTGAGAGCGAACCCAGTGGGTGTAGCCTCTGAGCCTATGGCTAATTGATCGAAGTCAGGTAGGTGCTTAGTGATCTTTAGTGGTCATGCCTTGTTGATGAGGATACCTGAGGCAGGTACACATCAATGAGTTTTCTAGAAAATTTGTCTGGAAAACTCATTATTGGAGATGTTTTCATTAAAATGTTCCATGAAAAGTTTATGAGAAACACTACCTGGAAAAAATAGTGAAAGAGAAAAGTTCCTATGAAAGTTTGCAAAAATGGTTTATGGTATGTAGAGAAATGTTACCAAAAAAGAGTAATGTATGGAGCAAGGATACATACGTTTCCGCACATGTGGGTGGCTGGTTACGGTGTGTAGGGAAGTAGGGAAGGTATTTGTCTCTTGTTGTCAGCGCAGGTGTATGTGTGGTCCTCTGATGTAACATAACTATAAGCAATAAATAATCGGTCAATAAGGCACCTTTTTTGTGTCTATATTAGGTTTGACCCTACATTCCTAAAGAAAAGTTTCTATGGAATTTTCTAGAAATGGATTTGTTACGGAGACAAATGTTACCTAAAAAGAGTAATGTTTGGAGCGAGGCAACGTACGTTTCCGCACATGTGGGTGGTTTATGGCGTGTAGGGATGTACGAAAGGTATTTGTCGCTTGTTGTCGGAGTGGGTGCATGTGTGGCCCTTTGTCATAACATAACTGTAAGCAATAGTTGGTCCATGAGGAACCTGGTGTAAGCAATAATTGGTCCATGAGGAAGAAATGATGCATGCATTGTTAAAAAAAAGTTTGTATGAAAGTTTCTAGAAATGGATTATGTTACAGAGATAAATGTTACCAAAAAAGAGTAATGTTTGGAGCAAGGCTACATACGTTTCCACATGTGCGGGGTGGGTTAACATTACAGGGTGTAGGGAAGTAGGGAAGGTTTATTTGTCGTTTGTTGTCGGAGCTGGTGCATATGTGTCATTTGTCGTAACATAACTGTAAGCAATAGTTAGTCCACGATGCACTTCTTGTGTCCGTTTCATGTTATTGTTAGTTATTTTCTTTGACTTTGTTGCTTGTTGGGGTGAGTGAAGGGTTCCTGCTTTGTTAAAGAAAAGTTCCTATGAAAGTTTCTAGAAATGGATTATGTTATGGAGAAGAAACTCAAAAACTAATGTTTAGAGCAAGGCTACATACGTTTCCGCACTTGTGGGGGTGGATTACGGTGTGTAGGGAGGTAGTAAAGTGTTTGTCTCTTGTTGTCGGGGCGGGTGCATGTGTGGCCCTTCGTCGTAACATAACTGTAAGCAATAGTTTGATGAGACACTTTTTGTGTCTATTTCATGTTTTTAAATTATTTTTGTTGTTTTCGTTGCCTGATGAAGTGAGTGATGGGTTTGCCCCTAGGTCATTAAAGAAAAGTCCCTATGAAATTTTCTAGAAATATATTATATTATAGAGAGGAAACATTACAAAAAGAATGTTTGAAGTGAGGCTACATATGTTTCCATGCTCGCGGTTGTGGGGATTAGGAGGTGTACGGAAGTAGGGAACATTTTTGTCGCTTGTTGTCGGGTAGGGTTCATCTGTGGCCCTTTGTCGTAACATAACCACAAGTAATAGTTGCCATGAGGCAATTTTTTGTGTTTGTTTAATTTTCCTTTTAATTATTTTATTTGTCTTCGTTGCCTGACGAGGTGAGTGAGGGGTTTGACCTTGAGTTGATAATTTTGATGAAGTGTTGGTTGTGCAAACTTGATTGGATGGAGTGACATTTTGTAGAAATAGAACGGTCGATGAAAGAAGCAAAGTTTTGTTAGGTTGATCGAGTTGATCTAGAACATATGTACACTGCGGTTTGCCGTTTGGCACTTTGGCTTGAGCTTGTGTGTGCATAGTTAGAGAAAACCGGCCACACTTGTGCATCTAATTAGTGGTGTGAGAATGTATATCTCAATGTATGATCGAGTGTAACTAAAAATCATGACTTCGTGAATTTCGAGATTTGTCGGCTCAGTCCTTCGAAGGTGCCCATAAGGGTAGGGTTTGTGTACGTGTGCTCATAGGGGTGAGTGTACGTGAGTGTTGGACGTCTGCGTTGTACTGTATAATTAAAAAAAACCATCGTTGTAACAAAAAGTTTCAGTTATTCTTAAACCGGACATGGATAGACAGTACAATTAATTGTACTATGTCGACCACTGATCTGAAGAGGAAAGGCTTTTTGCCATCACGTTTTTCACGGTCCTGTAGCGCACAAAGTTGTATACTTATTAAATAGGAGGGTATATGTATTAATATATAATGGAAGGTACATACAGTAAACTGGAGCGCTAAGCTATTACAGTTTCTCCATGCACATCGATCGCCGATGTCTACTAGCTAGTAGTATAGTATATAGGCTAGTAGTAGTAGTAGTAGGTTATTGTTGGACATGCTGCATCGACGGCTGAGAACTAGTGCTTCCAGGGGTAGCTTGCTCGCTCACGGCCTGAAGAACACTGGGTGGGGACGGCCGGTGCCCTGGAAGGAGGTGTCCTTGAGGTGATCAGGTGCGTTCTCATAGGAGTGCTGCCTCGCCAGCGCGAGGATCTTCTTGTCTGCCGCGATGAAGTACGCCATGCCAGCAACTGCAGGATCCAGTTTTCGTGGAGCAAAACAGGCATCAGTTATATGTAGAACATGTTTATTTCACTGACATGTGAAGGCATATCTAGGTTGTAGGGGAGTGAGATGTACCTGTGGAGATGATGAGGGCCTGGCCAGCGGGGTTGATGTTGGCCTTAGCCCATGGCAGCATCCTGACGCTAGCCAGCTGAACAACAGAGAGGATATCAAAATCACATACAGGTTTATTATGCTATATGACGATTAGATTTACATGCTGAGAGCCTGAGAGAGAGAGAGATTATAGATGAACACTCACGGTGGGAATTGCAGAGGCGACGGTCCCGATAGCTGCTGCCTTGAACCCTGCGAGGGCGGCCTCTGCATGCAGACATGATGTACTCAAGCATCAGTGCACAAAGAAACCGATCTTCGTCTAATAAGCAAAAGCATCACCAAAGTATTCAGTCTTTGTGTCCACAGTGTAGATGCGTCTGCTTGAATCTATATATACCTCGCGAGCATTGCTTGGCGAGGGCAAGGTTCTGGTCCACGGACGCGGAGGTCACGGTGTTCGGCATGGTGATCCTGAGCGCAGAGCTAGCTAGTCGCTCTCAGTTGTGATGACTGTTGACTGATGAGTATACAAGTGCCGAGGAAGATGGGATGCAGGAGACGCTGGAACGGACTGTCCATTTATAGGAGGCGGCACAGGTCCGGTAAACTATCGGCGGGCAAGGGAGCCGGTGGGCGCGTCGTCGGCGCGGCGGACGTGGTTTTGGGGCCCAGACGAAACGCACATCCGGAGAGCCGGATCGCGGCCTGAGAAGGCGCTGGGCGCGCGCGGGGCGTGAGCAGAAACGGTGGTAGCCCGCCCGGACGAGGAGGGTGCGCGCGCGCGGTTCACGTCCTCTCGGCCACGTCCGCTGCACACTTTCCGGCCTATCAGTGGCACTCGCCGGTGTGCTCTGCTCTGCATGCGTGCGTGCTGTTTGTTTGCATCGCCTCACGAGATTATGCTGGCTTCTCGGTCGGTTGCCGAAACGAAACCTAACCATTGGGACGTACGTGGTTTTGATTGGAAAAAAAGGAAGGTGAATCTTGTGGATTCGAGCGGCGGCATCTGTGTGCTAAAAGTATCAGAAAGATAAGCGACCATGAAGCTTCATCTGCAAGATGTGATGACGCGCGGTGCATGCAACAGGGGAGACATGCCAACAACAGCCAAACGAGTCGTGTTGTCGCTACATGCGCTCTGCATGCAAGCGTGAAGTGCCGGTCTACACACAGGACAGGCCACTGGTGTAAAAGGTAAAGAAGTATGCAAATAAACGGCGGTGAATTATCAGCGCTGTAACTCCACACTTTGAACTGTATGAACAAATTAAATGTGAGCAGACTCAAATGGAAAGGTAAAAAAGACATGATTTTCTCATGTTTCTTAATCTATCTATTCCTCCTAATAACAAAGAGGCAAAATTTCCGCCAAGATTTTTTTCCATCTCTTTTTCTTCCACTCCAGGTTCTATTAATTTTAATACTAAAACGTGGCCTCTCCCCACTCCGTATCCGTAACAATCTCCACTACGAAATCATCCAGATTTCCTCCGTAAAATTTCTCACCCCTGATTTTGGTTTCTCTCCCCCTGATTTTGGTCCGCACGTCAACTCGGATTGAGGGCTTTTGGGCCATGCAACCCCAACATACGTACGCACACATGCGGCCTCGATTTCGATCAACCAGCCCACGGAGTTAGAGAAAGGGGTGTGGCCTTGTTTTTCTTTGCGTTGTCCCATATTGGAAAGTTGGAGAAATGTAACACCCTAAATTTTGAAGAGAAGAAAAATAGGGAAAATGTGATTTTTATATTTATTTTTGGTGAAGCATGCAACTATAGAATAAAAATAATTTTATAAATTTAAAATCAAATATAAGGGTAGAAACATGATTGAGCATTCATGCTGCTGCATCTGGAGTTTTGTATTGAGTGGTTTAAATCAAATTCAAATTTGATTTGAAAATCATTTGAAAAATGGATTTGAAAAATTGGAAAAGAAAAAGAAAAGGAATTTACTTACCAGGCCGCATTCCTCCAGCAGCCCAGCTTCCCGGCCTGCTTCGGCGGCCCAGCTTCTCTCCTTCCCCGCGCGCGCCGCATCCCTTGGGCCGAGCCGGCCAGCGGCCCGCCAGCCTGTCTCCCGCACGCGCGGCCCGCGTTCCGCCGGTGTCGCTGACGCGTGGGTCCCACCGGTCAGTGACCGTTCTCACCTTCCTTTCTTCTTCTTCCTCCGGCCGACGCCGTTTCCATCGCTCCCGATCCGATTCGATCCTCGAATCTCCTCCTTTTCTTAGCTAGCGACCTCTCTAGACTATAAAACGGAGCCCTCGGCCCTCCCCGCTCCACATCCCACCCAAAGCCGCAGCCAAAACCGCCTAGGGTTGGCTCGCCGCGAGATCGAGCTCCACCGCCCGCCATACCAAGCCGCGCACGTTCTTCTCTTCATCCCCGGCTCTATTTTTGCCCTAGGTGAGTTCGCGTTCGAGTTCTCTACCCGCAGGTGTTCTCCGTTCGCGTTTTTGTGCACCGTAGAGCGAGATGATGTTCTCCGGCGATGGCGCCGCCGCGCGAGTCGCCGTCGGGATCAAATCCGGCCGGCGCGCCGCCCGTCTTCCTCCCCGATCGATCTGGACCGTCAGATCTAAAACGGACGACTCAGATTAGAAGATACCGGTTCGCTGGTGTTTTTGCTAAAGAGTCCCTGGAGTTTTTAAATATGTAACCCGCAGTCCAAAGCGTAAACCGGGAAAATACATTTTGCTTAAATAAAAACGTAATTCGTTTCGGAAAAAGAAAAATACGCTTTCTCATATTTATAGTTTTGTCACTCAGATTGTTTTAGCCGTAGAATCTTCGTTTTAACTCCGATTTGATCCATTCAAATTGCGTTAGATTCATATTTGCGAACTCTATCTAATGGTGTAACTGTACAGTAGGTTTAGATTAATTTATTTTCGAGTTTTAATTAAAGTATTTATTTTTCTATAGAAAATCTTTGGAAATTCATAACTTTGTCGTTTTAGCTCCGTTTTTCGTGATCTTCGCGTCAGTGTGATCCTAGCGAGTTGTAGATTCGTTTTAAAGACTTTTTATCTTATTTTCTTACTGTTGGTGTATTGTTCTAATTATAGCCTTGTTTGTCTATGCATGATTGCCTCTGGATGTGTGTTGTTGATAATGGTTGATCGAGTATAGACGGTGAGCAATTCGTTGGAGATCAAGAGCCTTACTACGAGCAAGATCTTCAGGACCAGTTTGAGCAAGGCAAGTATAGCATGGGATTATCCTTGTTGTCCTATCCACCTTATGAAATTAATGTCATTATGCATTTATTCCTTGTTAAGGATGACTTAGTGATTGATCCTATACCTTGGTACCCATTATGATGCATTGATTAGTATGACTAGTGCTTAAACATGGACTATGATTATGTAAATTGATTTGGGAATATGCAATAAACATTAAAATGTGATTTTGATTATTGTATAAAGGGGATTAGAGCATGTGTGTTGTTTTTGATGCTCTAATTGCTCTCCATAAGGACTCATCTATAAGCGACAATCCGGGATTTACAGTACAACTGTGGGGGCTATATGGCTCTGGCTTTAGTCATATAGAAGGACCTTTTCTAGCTCGTTAGAGTTAACCTTTTTGGCGTAAGAATGGCTTGACGAATCGGGTATAGTGCGGCCTCTGTCCTTATGTGTATAGGCTGCGGGTTATTGTGCCATTTGGAAGGGGGGCTCTACGTCTGTTTGCCGAGTGAATCTAATGGCCCTAACTTGTTAGACGAACCTTCGAAAGACTTCATAGTGTTTACCCTGCCTACTCACCTTGGTAGTGTTTTGGGAGTAATTAACCCGGGCATTTGGGTAACATGACTCACAGTGAAAGTGTACAACCTCTGCAGAGTGTAGAACTGTTATAACAGCCGTGCTCACGGTCACGAGTGGCCTTGGACCCTTATGGAATAGTTGAATAATTGTTTATGTTTATGTTTTTTCTATTCATTAATCATTTCACATGGATCATATGTTTATGGTTTTACATTGAGACCTATTGATGCTATTGATATGCTAAAATCATGTTAACTAAAAGCTGCATGCTGATAAACCAATGATTATGCCTATTTGAGCCTCATGAACCCCATGTTACACTTGTTGAGTACGAGATGTACTTACGGTTGTTTATTTCTCTTATTTGGATAAAAATCCCGGATGGGTAACAGATGGAGGTAATAGCGACTACTACGCCTACTTCCCTGAGGATTACTAGTCTTGCTGTCAACCAGTCAATGTACCTGTGACTGGAGCTACCACGAGAGAGAATTTTTATTTATACTTCCGCTACATTTGTGTTAAGACTAAGTGTTTAAATATCGTGATGTAATAACATTTGCCATGATACTTCTGTTATAATTTGTGAACTTATGTGTGATTGATCTCTGGGCGCACATAAGGGTAAGCATTCCATTTGGTCGATAAATGGGTGTGACAAATTGGTATCAGAGCTCTTGTTGACTGTAGGACGCAAGCCTAGCTAGCAATGGTCGAAGTAGTGTCATCTTTACACTATTTTTATGCTCACTATCTTGCTCTTGTTATTTGATAAATTTTTATGCTTCTTATGTCTCATTCTATTACGAAATTTTGCCTCTATTCTAACTTCATCTAAAAATTCTGTAGATGACTCGTGACCGTAAGACTGCCCGCATCAGCTTTGGAGGATGCTACCCACCTCGTGCCCTGCTTGCAACTGAAGAGCCACAAGAGCCAGAACCTCAGGAACAAGAGAAGACCCCTGTAGCACCAGTCTAAGCACCAGCACCTCCCCAGGAAGAGACTGAGCCTGAAGAAGATCCAGAAATCGTTGAGATTGAAGATGGTGAGGAGGAAGCTAATGGAGGAGTACAACCCCCGTCTCCACCACATGAAGCTCCTGAAGATATGCCACCTCCTCCAATGGGGTGGACTGTGAGGATCTACCACAGGAATGGAGGGGATGCTGTCTCTCATATTCGCCTAGTGGGGATGCTCACTGCTTACTTCGCGGATTGGCATCCAGCTGTGGAGTACGTCTGCTGGGAGTACACTCATCCACTAGAGAGCACGTACTGGAAGGCAAGGGCAAGCATCTTTGCACACAAGCAAGACAAGGGGGCATATCAGCTGGACAGGATGTTCTCTCATGTGGGACATCGAGCTACCATAGAGGATAGTATTGAAGATGCTGCTTTTGAAGCATGTATGGGTCTTCGCTATCTTCGCTTTAACCTCATGAAGCATGACATTCATCGCTTCCTTCCTCGTGCACACCCCGAGCTTGGATGGGCTATGACAGATCCAGTGCAGCTAGAGCCACTATCTCGGGTGATGGTGAACTTTGTCTATGACATGATGGACAGGAAGCTGCAACTAGAAGAGATGGTGAGGACACAAGGGAAGACTATCAAGAGGTGCCAAGCAACCATTGATGAGCTACGAGCAAACCAAGGCATGCCCAAGATCTACGAGACATTAGAGCATGAGCCACTTCCTTAGGAAGTAGGAGTCCTTTATGTAATAAGAACGTTCTTAGTAACGTCAGTTGAGTCAGTCGAGTCTGCCGTGTGGTTTGAACCTTGGTGTGCTAGTTGCTTTATTATTATGCTTATGTGTGAGTTGGATCTTTGTTTGAGTGTCTGGACTTGTAGGCATGTCTACAAGTTCCATTATTAAGAATAATAAGTTTATTAGTCAAGGAATAATAGTTGGGTTTGATCTTATCTCGTTTCTGTCCTTACTGTTTTCTGGAGCAGTCTATAATGTTTCTGCTATAGTTTAAAAACGGTTCGTGAAACATTTATGAAATTTTTATGAGAGAAACTAGACTCAAGCATATTTCAAATGCCACTGGAATCACCTTTTTATCTAATCTGGTTCGAGAGATATAATTTTCACAAGTTAAAGTTTCTGCACAGTCTGGAATCTGGAACAGTTTCTGTTACGCCTTATTTTTCATAGATTTAACGACAGAATCTGGTCTTGAGGTCTGAATAGAAATTGTGGATAATTTCATAAGCTTTCCAACCATATAAAGCACGCCTCTTTTGGACTTCTGTAGCCCGAGATATGATTGAAATACCGAACTATCAATATTGCCACTCGTCCAGAAAACTTACAGATCTCATTCTTAATCTTATAAGTGGTTGATAACCTGGATTTCTTAAAGTTTGCATGTTTGTGGGTGGCAGATGGCTAGAAGAGGAAGAGGCAGAGGTCGTGGAAACATTCCCCCAAATCCACCACCACCACCGCCACCAACTATCGAGCAGTTGCTGGCAGTATAGACGCAGTTGATGCAACAACTGGTACAGAATCAGCAGAATCAGCAGAATCAGCCAGTTGCTGGGATTCAACCACGTGATAAGCGTGGTGAATTTTTGAAGGGTCGTCCCCCAGTGTTCACACATGCTGCTGATCCTTTGGAGGCCGATGATTGGCTTCGTGCTGTGGAGAAACAACTCACCATTGCACAATGTGATGACCGACAGAAGGTGTTGTTCGCTTCTGGGCAACTTCAGGGAGAAGCTCAGGATTGGTGGGAATCATATGAGTATGGTCGTCCTGCCAATGCTCCTGCAGTCACCTGGCAGGAGTTTAGAGAGAACTTCAGGGCTTACCATATACCTGAAGGGATGATAGAATTGAAGGCGGAGGAATTCCGGAACCTGACCCAAGGGTCAATGACTGTAGCTGAGTACCGTGACAAGTTTGCTCAATTGTCACGATATGCTCCACATGAGGTGGCCAATGACAATGATAAGCAGCGCCGCTTCTTGAAGGGATTATATGATGGACTACAGTTGCAGTTGATGTCCAATACCTATCCCAACTTTCAGACACTTGTGAACCGCGCTATCGTGGTGGATAACAAGCGCAAAGAAATGGATGCTAAGAGGAAGAGGTTACAGGGACAAGCCTCCAATAGCAACACCCGTCCACGCACTGGCTTCCAACAGAATACTCAGCAGAGACCTCCTTCTGGACAGTGGAATCGTGGTCAGACCCCATTCCGTGGACAGTTCCCTCAACGTCCCCCATTTCAGCCACAGAGTAGCAACCAACGTCCACCACAGCAGAATGGGAATCAAGTGCAGCGTCAGGGTCCTTCCAACAACATTCCTACAAAGACCAGTGCTCCCAATACTCTCAATAGGTGTTTCCGTTGTGGAAAAGAAGGTCACTTGTCTTACAACTGCCCGGAGAAGCCCAACCAGCAGACTCCCCAGAGACAGAGCAGCCACCAGAAGCCCGCACTTAACTCGGGAAGGGTGAATCATTTGTCCCAGGAAACTGCAGTGGAGGAGCCAGAAGTTATGCTTGGTACGTTCGATGTCCACTCTACTCCCGCCACTGTTCTTTTTGATTCTGGAGCATCACATTCTTTCATATCACAATCATTTGTTAGAATACATAGAATCCATTTGTGTGCCATGAAGAACCCTATCTTAGTAAACTCACCTGGTGGAAGCATGCCAGCATCTTATCGCTGTCTTCCCATTAGTCTCAACTTAAGGGGGTAGAGTTTACAGTTAGCCCTATAGTATTGAGGACAGCTAGGATTGATCTTATTTTGGGAATGGATTGGATGATGCAACAACAAGCAGAGATTCAGTGTAAGGATAAATCAGTTGTGCTGACAACACCAAAGGGTGATAGAATCAGGGTTGAAGTAAAAGTGCAAAAACAAGAGACCGCTACAGTGAACCAGCTCAATGATGGTGCCAACCAGGAAGATCCAGTTGTGGAGGAGTTCCCAGATGTGTTTCCGGAGGAATTGTCAGGTATGCCACCAGACCGTGACATTGAATTTATTATTGAATTATTACCTGGAACTGCACCTATAGCTAAGCGTCCATATAGAATGGGAGTAAATGAATTAGAAGAACTTAAGAAACAAATTAAGGAGTTGCAGGATAAGGGTTTTATTCGTCCTAGTTCTTCACCATGGGGTGCACCAGTGATTTTTGTGGATAAGAAAGATGGAACTCAGAGGATGTGTGTAGATTATCGGTCTCTTAATGAGGTTACTATTAAGAACAAGTACCCATTGCCTAGAATTGATGACCTGTTTGATCAGTTGAGAGGAGCTTGTGTATTTTCTAAGATTGATCTTCGCTCTGGATATCATCAATTGAAGATTCGTGCCAGGGATATACCCAAGACAGCATTTACCACACGTTATGGGTTATATGAGTATACAGTGATGTCCTTTGGTTTGACTAATGCTCCTGCATACTTCATGTATTTAATGAATAAAGTGTTCATGGAATATCTGGACAAGTTTGTAGTGGTATTCATTGATGATATACTAGTGTTTTCCAAGACGAAGGAAGAACATGCTGAACATTTGAGATTGGTCTTGCAGAAGCTCAGAGAACACCAACTATATGCAAAAAGGAGTAAATGTGAGTTTTGGCTGAAGGAAGTTTCTTTTCTGGGTCACATCGTTTCAAACGGAGGAATATCAGTAGATCCTGGCAAGGTGAAAGACGTATTGAATTGGAAACCACCTATCAATGCAAGTGAGATCCGTAGCTTTTTGGGATTGGCTGGTTATTATAGGAGATTTATAGAGGGATTTTCCAAGCTTGCAAAACCAATGACTGCATTGTTGGAGAAGAATGCCAAGTTTGTGTGGTCCGATAAGTGTCAGGCTAATTTTGAGGAATTAAAGAAAAGATTGACTACTGCACCCGTCTTAGTTTTGCCAGATCTGAATAAACCTTTCTCTATCTATTGTGATGCATCTCGATTGGGATTGGGATGTGTTCTGATGCAACAAGGTAGAGTTGTGGCATATGCATCGAGGCAGTTAAGGAAGCATGAGTTAAATTACCCTACTCATGACTTGGAATTAGCTGCAGTAGTTCATGCATTAAAGATATGGAGATATTATTTGATTGGACACAAGAGTGATATATACACTGATCACAAGAGTCTAAAGTATATCTTCACTCAAACGGATCTGAACTTGAGGCAGCGTAGATGGTTGGAGTTGATAAAAGACTATGATCTAGAAGTGCACTATCATCCCGGAAAGGCCAACGTTGTTGCTGATGCTCTTAGTAGGAAGAGTTATGCAAATGAAATACAAGTAATGCCTATGTCAAAGGAATTGTGTGCTGAGTGTAAGCATCTGAATTTGGGATTTACTACTAATGCAGTGGAACTAGTATTGGAGCCTACTCTGGAGCAAGAAATCCGTAAAGGTCAGCAGAAGGATGAAAAGTTGAGAGAGATAGCTGAAAACATAACGAAAGGAAAATCTCCAGGATTTCGTAAGGATGAAAATGGTACGCTATGGTTTGGGAAAAGGTTGTGTGTGCCCGAAGATAAGGATATCCGAATGGCAATTCTGCGTGAAGCTCATGAGTCAGCTTATTCCATACATCCGGGGAGTACTAAGATGTACCTAGATCTGAAAGAGAAATATTGGTGGTATGGTTTAAAGAGAGACGTAGCTGAGTAGGTTGCCTTGTGCGACACTTGTCAAAGGGTGAAAGCGGAACATCAGAGGCCTGCAGGATTGTTACAACCTATGCAGATACCCGAGTGGAAATGGGAAGAGGTCGGTATGGATTTTATAGTTGGGTTACCACGGACTCAAAGAGGATATGATTCAATTTGGGTGATTGTGGATCGTCTGACTAAGGTTGCTCATTTTCTGCCTGTGAAGACTACATATAGCAGTGCGAAACTGGCAGAGTTGTATATGGAAAGAATAGTGAGTTTACATGGAGTTCCTAAGAAGATTGTGTCTGATCGAGGTACTCAGTTTACATCTCATTATTGGCAAAAGATACATGAATCATTGGGGACCAAACTAAATTTTAGTACAGCTTATCATCCTCAGACAGATGGGCAAACCGAGAGAATTAATCAGATATTGGAAGATATGTTGAGAGCTTGTGCTCTACAATATGGTACTAGCTGGGATAAGAGTTTGCCATACGCAGAGTTCTCTTATAACAATAGTTATCAGAAGAGTCTTCAAATGGCACCGTTTGAGGCTCTGTATGGACGAAAGTGTAGGACCCCGTTGTTCTGGAATCAAACAGGGGAGAGTCAAGTGTTTGGGCCTGATGTATTAAAGGATGCTGAAAAGAAAGTGAGAATGATTAGAGATAATCTAAAAATAGCCCAGTCTAGACAGAAAAGTTATGCTGACACTCGCAGAAGAGAGTTGACTTTTGAGGTAGGAGATTATGTCTACTTGAAAGTGTCACCCATGAGAAGTGTGAAGAGATTTAACATGAAGGGTAAATTGGCACCAAGATATATTGGACCTTTCAAGATTATAGAGCGACGTGGTGAAGTGGCATATCAATTGGAATTACCCGAGAGTCTGGCAGGTGTACATGATGTGTTCCATGTGTCACAATTGAAGAAATGTTTACGAGTACCAGAAGAACAGATTCCGATAGAGGAACTCACTGTTAAGGAGGATCTTACATATGAGGAGTTTCCGGTTAAGATTTTGGAGACTGCGGACAGAGTCACAAGAAGTAGAACAATCAAAATGTGTAAAGTACAGTGGAATCGGTATACCGCAGAAGAGGCTACTTGGGAACGAGAAGAGGATCTGAGAAAAACCTACCCGCAACTGTTTAAGTAAGCACCGGTCGAATCTCGGGGCGAGATTCATTTTAAGGGGGGTAGAATTGTAACACCCTAAATTTTGAAGAGAAGAAAAATAGAGAAAATGTGATTTTTATATTTATTTTTGGTGAAGCATGCAACTATAGAATAAAAATAATTTTATAAATTTAAAATCAAATATAAGGGTAGAAACATGATTGAGCATTCATGCTGCTGCATCTGGAGTTTTGTATTGAGTGGTTTAAATCAAATTCAAATTTGATTTGAAAATCATTTGAAAAATGGATTTGAAAAATTGGAAAAGAAAAAGAAAAGGAATTTACTTACCGGGCCGCATTCCTCCAGCAGCCCAGCTTCCCGGCCTGCTTCGACGGCCCAGCTTCTCTCCTTCCCCGCGCGCGCCGCATCCCTTGGGCCGAGCCGGCCAGCGGCCCGCCAGCCTGTCTCCCGCACGCGCGGCCCGCGTTCCGCCGGTGTCGCTGATGCGTGGGTCCCACCGGTCAGTGACCGTTCTCACCTTCCTTTCTTCTTCTTCCTCCGGCCGACGCCGTTTCCATCGCTCCCGATCCGATTCGATCCTCGAATCTCCTCCTTTCCTTAGCTAGCGACCTCTCTAGACTATAAAACGGAGCCCTCGGCCCTCCCCGCTCCACATCCCACCCAAAGCCGCAACCAAAACCGCCTAGGGTTGGCTCGCCGCGAGATCGAGCTCCACCGCCCGCCATACCAAGCCGCGCACGTTCTTCTCTTCATCCCCGGCTCTATTTTTGCCCTAGGTGAGTTCGCGTTCGAGTTCTCTACCCGCAGGTGTTCTCCGTTCGCGTTTTTGTGCACCGTAGAGCGAGATGATGTTCTCCAGCGATGGCGCCGCCGCGCGAGTCGCCGTCGGGATCAAATCCGGCCGGCGCGCCGCTCGTCTTCCTCCCCGATCGATCTGGACCGTCAGATCTAAAACGGACGACTCAGATTAGAAGATACCGGTTCGCTGGTGTTTTTGCTAAAGAGTCCCTGGAGTTTTCAAATATGTAACCCGCAGTCCAAAGCGTAAACCGGGAAAATACGTTTTGCTTAAATAAAAACGTAATTCGTTTCGGAAAAAGAAAAATACGCTTTCTCATATTTACAGTTTTGCCACTCAGATTGTTTTAGCCGTAGAATCTTCGTTTTAACTCCGATTTGATCCATTCAAATTGCGTTAGATTCATATTTGCGAACTCTATCTAATGGTGTAACTGTACAGTAGGTTTAGATTAATTTATTTTCGAGTTTTAATTAAAGTATTTATTTTTCTATAGGAAATCTTTGGAAATTCATAACTTTGTCGTTTTAGCTCCGTTTTTCGTGATCTTCGCGTCAGTGTGATCCTAGCGAGTTGTAGATTCGTTTTAAAGACTTTTTATCTTATTTTCTTACTGTTGGTGTATTGTTCTAATTATAGCCTTGTTTGTCTATGCATGATTGCCTCTGGATGTGTGTTGTTGATAATGGTTGA
This sequence comes from Saccharum spontaneum, assembly GCA_022457205.1. Classification (NCBI taxonomy): domain Eukaryota; kingdom Viridiplantae; phylum Streptophyta; class Magnoliopsida; order Poales; family Poaceae; genus Saccharum; species Saccharum spontaneum. Next base: position 5,817,790 of record CM039617.1, read on the forward strand.
TCGAGTATAGACGGTGAGCAATTCGTTGGAGATCAAGAGCCTTACTACGAGCAAGATCTTCAGGACCAGTTTGAGCAAGGCAAGTATAGCATGGGATTATCCTTGTTGTCCTATCCACCTTATGAAATTAATGTCATTATGCATTTATTCCTTGTTAAGGATGACTTAGTGATTGATCCTATACCTTGGTACCCATTATGATGCATTGATTAGTATGACTAGTGCTTAAACATGGACTATGATCATGTAAATTGATTTGGGAATATGCAATAAACATTAAAATGTGATTTTGATTATTGTATAAAGGGGATTAGAGCATGTGTGTTGTTTTTGATGCTCTAATTGCTCTCCATAAGGACTCATCTATAAGCGACAATCCGGGATTTACAGTACAACTGTGGGGGCTATATGGCTCTGGCTTTAGTCATATAGAAGGACCTTTTCTAGCTTGTTAGAGTTAACCTTTTTGGCGTAAGAATAGCTTGACGAATCGGGTATAGTGCGGCCTCTGTCCTTATGTGTATAGGCTGCGGGTTATTGTGCCATTTGGAAGGGGGGCTCTACGTCTGTTTGCCGAGTGAATCTAATGGCCCTAACTTGTTAGATGAACCTTCGAAAGACTTCATAGTGTTTACCCTGCCTACTCACCTTGGTAGTGTTTTGGGAGTAATTAACCCGGGCATTTGGGTAACACGACTCACAGTGAAAGTGTACAACCTCTGCAGAGTGTAGAACTGTTATAACAGCCGTGCTCATGGTCACGAGTGGCCTTGGACCCTTATGGAATAGTTGAATAATTGTTTATGTTTATGTTTTTGCTATTCATTAATCATTTCACATGGATCATATGTTTATGGTTTTACATTGAGACCTATTGATGCTATTGATATGCTAAAATCATGTTAACTAAAAGCTGCATGCTGATAAACCAATGATTATGCCTATTTGAGCCTCATGAACCCCATGTTACACTTGTTGAGTACGAGATGTACTTACGCTTGTTTATTTCTCTTATTTGGATAAAAATCCCGGATGGGTAACAGATGGAGGTAATAGCGACTACTACGCCTACTTCCCTGAGGATTACTAGTCTTGCTGTCAACCAGTCAATGTACCTGTGACTGGAGCTACCACGAGAGAGAATTTTTATTTATACTTCCGCTACATTTGTGTTAAGACTAAGTGTTTAAATATCGTGATGTAATAACATTTGCCATGATACTTCTGTTATAATTTGTGAACTTATGTGTGATTGATCTCTGGGCGCACATAAGGGTAAGCATTCCATTTGGTCGATAAATGGGTGTGACAAGAAACATGGGTCGATTTAAAGGCTAATCAAGCCATGCTATTGACGTCCGGTGACATGGGTGTGGCAAGCACACCTTGGCATCACATTAACAAACAAAGTTATATGGTTCACCGGACCTTGTCCTGGGAAAGAAGTCTAAAGTGGTTAGAAAAAATACAGAAATATGACCTAGGTGGTGGAGAGGACCAGCGGAGGACTGGGCAGGACGGACGGCGCCGTGCTGATGCCAAGCATGACGTGCCAGCCGAGGTGGAGCGGCAGGCTGGCAAAAGCATTTACACCAAAACTGGAAGTCGGTCACCCTCCGTCAGAAATAAGGCGTTGGTGGTGGCGAGGACCAACGGAGGGACTCAGGCAGAACGGACGGCACCTCAGGCAACAAGCACGCCAACAACCTGGAAGTCGGTCAAGGACTGGTCCATGAGAAAAACCATCCAAGACGAAGACAAAATCTTCGTCATGCAAGAAGCACGCCGACAATCTGGAAGTTGGTCAAGGACTGGTCCATGAACTAATCAGGTCGATGCTCTGACGACAAGGTCCAACTAATTTACTCCCTTCGTCCCAAAATAACTATCATTTTTTATTTTCGTATCAAAAATTTAACTAGATTTATAGAAAATACGTGCAACATTTATATCTACAAATAAATTTGTTAAAAAAACCATGCAAGATGACGATAAGATCTTCATCATGCAAGAAGCATTCCGACAACCTGGAAGTTGGTCAAGGACTGATCCATGAACTATTTAGCTCGATGCTATGATGATAAGGTCCAACTGATTTACTCCCTCAGTCCCAAAATAACTGTCGTTTTCAGTTTCCGTGCCGCAAGTTTAACTAGATTTATAGAAAATACGTGCAACATTTGTATCTACAAATAAATTAGTTAAAAAAACTTGCGTCCCAAAAAGCTAGAAAATACGCGTGTACTACACGCCGTCCACAAAAACAACAAAGATCGAGTTAAAACATGCCATATGGAGTTCCAAACAACACGCAATGCTATAGTAATCATAAAATATTTTTTAAAAAATTTTATAAAAAATGATAAAACATAATTAACAAATATATAACATTTATATTATTGTTTGCCACATGTTTAGTAGTTTTTTCCTCCCGTTGCAACGCACGGACATATTTACTAGTACATAATAATAAAGAGACAAAATTTCTGGCTATTTTTTCGTCCATCTATTTTTTCTTCCACCTTCCCCTAACTATCGGTAGTCGAGAGTTTCTTCCGTCTAGACTTATATATATAATCCGTGCTCATACGAATTAGAATAGCTCTTGTCTAGCATGATACAGAGTCCAATTCCAAAACGTATTGGGTTGTGTATCGTCTATATTTAACCAAATAGTTCATACTCATACGCAAAAAAAGAACATACCCAATACGATTACTGTATATATATAGTAAGTTTGGTTTTTCTTTTTCCTATTCCGTCATCTGTTCGGCCTTTTTTGTTTTTTAAACTATCTCTGATCAGTTACCGTATCAGATCTATTTTTCATTTTCGTATTCGTTCCATTTCTTTTCCTGATTTCCTCTTTTTGTTTTTTCTTCTCCCTTTTCTCTTTTTTTCTTTTCTGGACTATCAGGTCCTTTTCATGCTCTTTCCCTTATTATTTTGCATGTCATTTTTGTTTTCCTGATTCTCTCATGATTTTTCTTATCAACATAAAAATAAATAATAAACTCAATATTATGGATCTTTGGATCCATCGTCCTTCCCTAATCCTTAATAATCAAATATTCCTACTACTAAATTATTATGTAATTTGATTAAGAATAAAAATTATTCTTATTATAACCTAGATCACCTAATGGTCTAATTAATTAAATCATGAACAGAAATCTTGGGCACATTATTGTTCAATTTAACCGGGAAGCAGCAATGGGGGTTGTGCCGCCAGCAGATGTGGCGTCACAGGAGGCAGTGGTGGCCGGGCGGCGAGGCGGCCACGACGACCTATTGGGGGTGGGGAGGCGAGTGGAGAATGAGAAGGGGGTGGGGAGGAGGTGGCGGACGCCGGCGGCAGCGACGGCGAAGTGGACCTAGCCGCTAGGGCAGATAGCGAGCGAGGCGGGCTGCCTATAGGGATTTCTCTTTTCCACTAAACTTTTCCGCTCTTTCATGGATAATTAAATATATTTATATATTTGATTCAAAAACAATATATGTTTATATATTTCTACTTATTTTGCATGACATAAGGAATTTGCTAATTTGGCTGGCGTTACTTCAAATTGCACTTTTATAGACGGTCAATGTTCTAATGTAATTATTGCTTCATTGCAGATGTATTAAATGCAAAATATACATATCTTTAGTAACTAAGTAGAGATATTAGTTTTGATTTTTCTACCGTTGCAACGCACGGGCATATTTACTAGTAGTAAATAAAAAACAGGCACTCGTTTTCTGATGACAACAGTTCTGTATATGTGACGTGAGGACAAGCTTATAATCCTTGTCACAGGGTTGGTCACAGGGTGTAGGGAAGTAGGCAAGGTGTTTTGTCGCTTCAGAGCGGGTGCATATATGTGTGCTTTGGTCAGTACACGAGGCACTTTTTTTATCTATCATGTTCTTTTTGGTTATTTAATTTTCTTTGTCATCGTTGCGTGATGGGTTGAGAGTGAAGGGTTTGCCCCTGTGCTTAAATTACTATAATAGTTTCTAGAAATAGATTATGTTATGGTGGAGAAGAAACGCTACCAAAAAAATAATGTTTGGAGTGAGGTTATATACGTTTGCGCACTTGCTGGGGTAGGTAAGGAGGTGTACCGACGTAGGGAAGGTTTTTGTCGCTTGTTGTCGATGAGGGTTTGTGGCTCTTTGTCGTAACATAACTTGTTGTCGGAGAGGGTTTATGTGTGGCCCTTTGTCATAACATAACTGTAAGCAATAGTTGTTGACGAGACTTGTTTTTTGTGTCTGTTTCATGTTCTTTTAATTATTTTCTTTGTTTTAGTTGCCTAATGAGGTGCACGAGGGGTTTAACCTTGAGTTGATTAATAAGTTGATTACGTGTTGGTTGTGCAAACTTGTTTTAGCTCATACTTGTGTACTTTTGATGGTGTTTTTGGGTCTAATTTTAGGATGTGATGGTTCATGTGGTCGAAGAGATGGAAGATTATTGCATGTGTTTCATTATATTAATAGAATATGATAATATATTTGTTGTTTCTTTGGTTTTGAACATTACTAAAATGTGACGGAATATGTTAATAATTTATTTAAACTATTGATTAGACATACGTCATAGATTTGTCACGGCAAATACATAAACATGACAGAACGTGGTTAGAAACGCATGATACGCGACATACATTTGTTATCATACGAATGTCACATATGTTGACCTGTGGCATAAATTCTAGGTACTATGACATAAATGAAATGTTATAGAAGACCATGTGTGTTGTAGTGCACCAAGTGGAAAGTTAGCTTGTTCGCAAAAAAAAAAAGGTGGAAAGTTAGCTAACAACATAAATGAGCTAAAGGCTGACAAGACTCAAAGGGAGAAAGAGAAAATTTGCACCGACGAGCTCAATGATGCAAAGCCGAGGATCGTGTCTACATTGTGGGCCGGCAACGCTATGGATGCAAGAAAAGGATTCCATAATGGCCCCATACAATTTTGAGTATGTTTAGTTCCATCAACTGCACTGCACCTGAAGACATATTTTGTTACTAAGCAATATCTCTGTTACTTGAGACACTATACCTATGTAGTATCTATATATTCCTGTAGCACACTCAGGATTTGCATAATGATAGATGTTAAGGACGACATACTTTGGGTTCTTGATCCACAAGATTAGGACCCAACTACGTACTAAGACTTCATACAAATTCTTCAGAATTAAGAACCATCCTAATCAGTCATTATGCTGAGTAAATACTAACTAGGGTCGTTACATTCTAATAGGACCTATAGGTGGTACATTACCAAATATGGGTAGTATAGTCCAGACTGAACGGAACAGATGACAGCCCAAACACATTTTGGGGTACAACTAATTTTAACATGCACGCACCTCATTACTCGGTAATAACACATTTAATTAACTACAAACATGCTTAATATTAAGGGTTTAATACCAGAATAAATTGAATAGTCGCAATGCCATGAGCAACATCATGACAACGTCCACTATGGTTATTATATACATGAGGATAAGGAAGTACAAAATGACCCGAAGACTCAACGGTGCGTTTGGTTCATGGGGTGACTCCATCTGGAACCATCCGATGGAGAGACCGAACCTAGATGCGGCGTTGTTTGGATTGCAAAGAGCTTCCTCATATTGCTTCTGCAGGAGAGGTCCATTCCAAGAACACGGTAATGCTTTGGTTAGGGCATCTGTCTGTCCAGACGCTTGCTTGCTGAACCTACGGACTGGCCCAAAACAACCTGCCTATTGTAAATGCACATAACATGGCCCTGTCTCCACCATGCACCGCTCCTCCCTCGTAGCCTCACGGCTGAACTATACATTGCGCACGCTGAACTGTACATTGTGCACGCTGCTCTAGTGCTTCCCTCGGCAGGTGAGATGCGGGGGGGTGGCATCTGTGAAGGCGGGGAGCTGGCCGCCGTGGCTTGGGTTGGGGTTCCGGTTCGTGCTCTACTCGTAGGCGCTCAAGGTCTCACTTGGTGCCGACCAGAGCTGCCTCATGCTGCTCGGGGTCGCTTGCGACGTCGGCGAGAACCTCAGCCTGCTCCCGGGGGTGCTTTGCAACCGGCTCCACCCTGCGTTACTCCTCACCGGTGCCGGCGCGTGCCTTCTCGGGTACGGCACCGTGTGGCTCCTCGTCTCTGACGTCGCACCCGTGCTGCCTTACTGGATGCTCCAGCAACCAGGCGAGGGGAGGAGCTCCATGTGACGCCACCCCGCCAACGAGTTTCCCGCGCCGCGGTCGCACCGGTGAGCTCCATGCGTTGTAGCCAACCTCTGCGATGGCGTTGAGCTCCTAACGACTTGCCTCCATTCGTTCAAGCAGCAAGGTGACATTACGCTGAAAGCGTATGTTGCAAGCGTATATTTTAAGTGTTTCAGATGTTTCAGAGGTATGTTGCAAGTGTTTTATATCGATATTGCAAAAGTAAATCGGGATGTTGCACATATTGCAATGGGCTATACACGTATATTTCAAGTGTATGTTTCAAATGTTTTATATGTTTCAAACATATGTTGCAAGTATTTCATTTGGATGTTGCAAAACTAGATCGGGATGTTGCATACGTATGCAAGTTTTTAGTTGTTTTTTCATATGTATGTTGGTGTTTCATCTTGATGTTTGTATATGTTTGCAATGACTACATATGTGTTTTCAAGTTTTTCTGATGTTTTGCAAGTGTTTCATCTAGATGTTGTAAAAGTAGATCGGGTGTTGTACATGTTGCAATGAACGTGAGAAGTGGAGGAGCGCAAGCGGTCCCTGCATGTGGTCTGGCGGCGCGGGCGTCGTCTGGGCGGTGCGGGCCAAGCATGGGCGCGTGAAATGTAGGCTCGAACGGGACGTGCTGGCCCGAATGTGGAAAACAATGTACAGCGCGGTCATCCGGGCACTAGCACAGCCAGCGACGAAGCCAGCAGGGGGGCTACCCGTGCTCTAGCCCCCTCTACCGGCCATGGCAACACAAAGCCCCCCCCTAAGCCCTGCCTACTGCCATGAGGAGGAAGAGGAAGGAAAGGAGAGGCGAGAGGAAGAAGAAGAGGTCGCTGAGCACAGCCGTTCCAGAAAAGAGACAGACAAACCCATTCTACTTGCATGCGGGAGCAACTGATACCGAATGGCCTATCCGTGAACCAAACACGCTGGTGATTCGATCACCTCATCGTAAATAGGACTGACTTGTACAGGTGGTGTCTTCTTTTAATAATACTCGATATAGAAAAGTGAAAAGGTTGATTCAGTAGCCTCTATTGTACAGTGAGAGATTATGAAGCCGTAGAGATCAATGAATTCATTCCATTTGATTTGATGACTACTCGGTTGCGATTTTTGTAATATCTGGATGGTCCAGATTGACAAATAAATTAAGAAAAATTGGGATGAATCAGCCTGCCCCTAGGCTCTTTATTTCTTCCCTTTTCCCATGTGTGCGACCACTCTCCCTCCCTCCACTTAAATTAAAAGACATGCGAAAGCGCCGCCATGGCGACGCCGAGGAGCACAAGGCAGGATTCAATAATGGACGGCATGGTGCGCCACGACGACGACGCCACTCGCCCGCCACCGACGGCCTCTCGTACTTGCGGATCTGTTCCCACCGATTTGACACTGCAGTTAAAAATGAAGCAAAAACCAGACGATTATTAGCGGCATTCTTACGCTGCAGTCTGCAGATGGATAAAATCTTAGCACTAGCTAGGAGGAATTTGCAGCATCGATCACCTTGTTGTGCTCGGGCAGAAGGTGATGGCGTACGACGTGCCGCCGCCGGCGCAGGTGAAGGTGGAGGTGGCGTCGTCGTACGCGTAGCTGTAGGCCCGCGGGCACGACTTCTTGAAGAACTGTGAGTAGGCCGTCGGCCAGCACGCGTCCGGGTTCCCGTGCTCCCCGTGGCAGCAGTGCTCCGCGGTCCCGAACGCCTCGCAGGCGCTCTTGCACGCCACGGCGGCGCCACCGTCCCCGACCCGCAGCTCGGTGGGGCATGCGGCGTTGAGGTCCATCACGCACCCCGTCAGCAGGCAGTTCGCTCCCCCGCCGCCGTGCGGTGCGTGCGGCTCCACCAGCATCGGCAGGTTGTACCCGTCCACGAGGCTGACGTCGTAGAAGTCGAGGCCTTCGTGGCCGTCGAAGGTGAACTCGGCCAGCGTGGCGGGCGGCTTGGCGCCGTGGCCCGCGCAGTCCAGCCGGCCGGAGCCGCAGTTGCCCGTGACGCAGGCGAACCGCCCCGACGCGTCGGCGGAGCAGTGCGTGCGGCCCCAGAGGCGGCCCGACCACCCGTGCGGCGCCGGCAGCGACCGTGACTGGCCCGGTTCTAGGGCGAAGCCCGTGGTTTCGAGCGCCGGCGAGCCCGCGCTGGACAGGATGCCCGGCCACACCGTGTGCCCGCAGTGGTTCGTGATGGTCAATGTTCTTGAGGAAACACCTCCAGCTCGGAAGGAGATGATTACGAGGATGACGTGGAGTAGGGCGAATGGAGCTTGGTGTGCTTGCCCCGACATTGCAAGCTAGTCAACTAAGTTAAGTGAGGGGCAAATGAGAAGAGTACGTGAGGAGCTTCAACTTGGCAATGGCGGCGAGTGCTGAGTGCTGACTGGTGCGCTGCTAATGAGTATGGTGTCGTCCCCGGTCCTCTACTTATATATGTGCAGTGTCTCGCTCTCCCTACACGGTTTTTTCACGATGGACTTGACTGGTGACTGACGGAAGCAGCAGCATGCATGCCTGGTTTGCCTGCATGCTTCGGACTTTGTCTTTTCAGTGATTATTGTAACACAAGGTGACCTTTCCTATTTTCATGTGCTATTACTTTGTTATATTATAACATAAAATCAAAGTTTAGTGCGAGTTGATTTGCGTGATATTATAGTAAATTCGCCTCATGAGTCGTGTGACTGGATTCGGCCTCATGCATGGCGATTTAGCCCACCGGCGGATGAAAGCTGTCGGTCTGTTTTTTTTTTCCCACACATCTCTGTGACAACTGCTCCACGAACTACAAACACTACTCTCGTCGGTTTTCATGTCCACAGATCCCGTACACATTGACAAACAAGCACATTGAGTTGGACATCCAAATTCATTCGAGAAAAAGTTGTTCTCGGGATTTTCAGAGACGTGCCTCTTAACATAGGCATTCTGTAAATGTCCATTTATAGAGACAACCAAGTTAGCGAGGCTCACCTCTGAAAATTCATTTTCAGAGACGGACATGCTTTGAACGTCTCCTAAAATCTCTGGTCTCCTAGAATATATTTATATAGACAATTGGATAAACACCCTCTTGAAACAAAAGACATTGCCTCCTAATCAAAATAATTTTTGAAGTAGTTATAGTAATTGTCTTAACACGCTGATAAGTCAGATTTCGCCTATATATTTGCATGTTTCAGTTGTGATATGGCATGGAATATTAAATGCTCTAATTTTCACATTCTTCTTTTTTAACAATGCAAGTGTAACAGAGTGCAAGAAGGTACATAGCCAAAGTCCTGACAGTTAAGCGAGAAACAATGCAGCATTAAGCCATCAGCAATGCAAAATGATTGTTCGGAAATTGTTTGCATTGAAGATGTCTTCAATTTTTTTCTAACATATAATAACTATAAAGAAATTTTTTATCATATAATAACTAACTACAAAGAAAATTATTTATCATCGTGGGGGTCATGTAGGCGAAGTTCTTGTTCTATATACGTCCGGCAAATTATAGTGGAACAATCTAAATCAAATTCAAAAGGAAACCAAAGAGTCCACTGTCCTGCACATGCTATATATGCAAAACCGGGCTAAGTCTGCTTGCAAAAAATTCTTGTACGCCCATGCTAGCTTAAGCGGAACTGTGCACCATTTTTTATTAGTATGCTTGATCAATGCTTAATTCGTAAGAAAGAAGTCCTATGCTTTAGTGTTGTCCTATGACCATTATTTCCATGAAAAGGTGCACTGATGCTAAAGCACTGTCCTCGTTCAGTCAAAAATCCGACGAAAAAGAAAGGGACACCAGCTAATAGAATTCACTCCATTATTGATAAGGTGCAGTGCCTTTAGCTGAAATTTCAAGGATAGCTGTCACCAAGTTGGTCCCGCATCAATATTTAATTAAGTTCTTCAGTAATCTGCCGTCTTCGTGGAAATTTAATTACTACTACCATTTTCTCAGCTAAGTGTATTAGAACCATGAGCCATGAGCGAGGTGTGCTAAAGTGCGTTGAGAACATCCACCAGATTTCCGAAACCTGGGCCTCCTTTGGTTTACAGGAATTTTATGGGAAGAATGGAGGATTTCGTTTCCTATACGATTCAACATTGTAGCACCTAGGAGTGAGCCGTAGCAAATTGTCAGGCATGTTTCTCCGACAACAGGTGCGCCCGTAGGCTCTACTCCGACATCGCCTGACGGATTTCCGACAACAGACCAAGTGGCTGCTCCGCCAGCAGCTGGGCTTCGTAATTCAAGACCAGAGCGGGCTCGAGTGCGGAACGCTCGCTTCTACGGCCCAGAGTGGAAGGCCCAGTGACAAGAGGGTGTTTGGCGCACATCTCTTGCTTTTGCTATTTAGGCCCTGTTTAGATGTAGAGTATTTTTAAAGTATTGGAGAAATACTATGGTTTTATAAAATACTTTGGTTTTTAAAAGTTATCGTGTGTTTTGGATGCAATAAATCTTGTATAGTATCTAAAACCATGATTTTGTTAAAACTGTAGTCTTTTGGGGGGTTTCAGAAACTCCACTCATAACCCTTTTTCTGTTTTGTATCTCTTTGGTTTATAAAACCAAAGTTTTGTGATACTATAGTTTTCGAAAACCGTATCATCCAAAGAGGTCTGTAGCTTCTTGCCGAAGGGGCAACTTTGAACTCTGTAACAAACAGATCAGTGACTGGTTTCAAGTCCTTTTTTTTTTGAATGAAATGGTTTCGAGTCCTATAGTCATCGTTGTTCACCAGTTCATGGAAAAAGGCAATAAAAAAGAAACAAGCGTTTTCTAAATGACGGTAGTTGGTGTGGTGGCTGTGCCCTCAGTTTTGGGACTCACTGGTTGTGGCGCTCCCAGTTTTCAGCTCGGCAGCGCCGCAGCGGCAGATCTATCGAGTGTCTCTGGAGTCTGGGCTGCTTGAGCGCTGGTGACTGCACACGTGCTGCCCACTGAGGGATAGGCGGATAGCTTATCCCTTGCAGACACATGCCTATTTTCTGTACAGGTTTCAGGTGACCAGATCGGATCCCCGTTACGGTAAAGATGGGTTATATAGGTTATCTATTGTAATGATAAAATAGATAATTATACAGATTTATAGTAGGATTATTTTAGATGTCAGACTATCTTTCAAAATTGCAGAGGTGGTAATGTAAATTTGAATTTAGGGATTACCTTATGTTGTTGTTTTTATTTTTGTAATGAAATATAGGGATTATCCTACAGCTATTATTATCGGAGGTTACCAGATTGATGGTGGGGACGTTTCTGATTTCTTTTTTTCGGGAACGTGCTTAGCACGTGTTTCATTAAGTAGAGCTTTCTTATGGTAATTTTGTAAGGTTTTTATTAAGTCTCTCTAATTAGTAATAGTAAGATAGTATATTATCTTTTTTTTCCTGCAAAGGCAACATATATGGCCACTAACTATCGGTGTGAAGATGGTATTTTTTACAAGAAAATAACACATAAATTTGGTTAATTGGTAACAGAAATTAAATTTGCATTCATTATATTTTCTGAATTGAGCACCAATAGTACAAGGTAATTACAACACTAGAGTACTTTTACTAGTTCATCGATGTTTAGTAGGCTACTAAAGCGCCTAGCAGTTTATTCAGACATCGGCAGCATCTGGTGCTTGTACTGACGAACTGAAGACATAGCTCGACGCATGTCTCATCTCATTTTCATGGCCTGAAGAAAGCCGGATGTGGGCGACCGGCGCCCTGGAAGGAGGTGTTCCTGAGATGCTCAGGAGCTTCCTCAAACGAGTGCCGTCTCGCCAGTGAGAGAATCTTCTTGTCGGCGGCGATGAAGTAGGCCATCCCAGCAACCGTTGAGATGATGAGGGCCTGGCCGGTGGGGTTGATGTTGGCCTTCGCCCACGGCAGCATCCGCACGCTCGCCAGCTGAACAATGGTAGCAAAACGATAAGTTAGAGATATATATTATCGTTAATAGGGCTGTTTCGCGATTATTACGTGTGGGATCTATAGCCAGCATCTAATCTAAGGAAAAGGAGCTGACATTCATATGATGGAATGAAATGAAAGTATGGAAACTCACGGTGGGAATCGCGGAGGCAATAGTTGCCACAGCTGCCGCCTTGGCTCCGGCAAGGGTTGCCTCTGCAGACGTGGATACGAAAGCATCAGTCAAGTCAGTGTACATACTAAATAGCCGTTTGTTTTAAGCCAAGTTTAGTGTTTGAGGCCAGCTAGTGCACGCAGTATGTGCAGTTACCTCGCGAGCAACGCTTGGCGAGGGCAAGCTTCTGATCAAGGGATGCACGGCTCACCGTCGACATCTCGGATCTTTAAGAAGCAGCTCTGTCGGCACTCAGCAGTATGGGGCACTGAAAGTACAAGGAGTGATCGAGGATGTGAGGACGATGGATGTGTTGCCAGACGCGGTGGAGGCCGAGGATTTATAGGCGGCACCAAGGACTCCAAAACGATCGGCGGACGGGGAGAAGCGGCGGGCGGGCGCGGACGTGGTTTTGGAGCCCATATGTGCAGTTTTCAGGGGATTCGCGCCAGGGGACCACGGTTTCATTTGCTATCCACTCCTGGCTGTGGCTGGCCTGCAGATAGACAGGACAGAGACAGACGTCGCATGACACCATGTGCATGGGACTAACTTTACTGGTTCTAGTACTTGCCACGTCATGGATCGATCCTCGCGAAACTAGATCAGGGGTTAGCTTTCAAGCCTAACCACGTGCAGGTCAAGGTTACACAAACCCAACCCAGGGATTAAGATTATAATGCTGTGATGTGGGTACTAGTACTAGCTTGGGCATCTGTGTGCTACGACTACGTCTCAAGGTTAAAAAGCGAAGAGTAACAAGCATTGGCGTAGCTAGGGGGTGGTCCGTGTGGGCCACGGACCACCCTAGAATATGGAGCAAAGTATTATAAGTATTTAGATAGTAAATTATTTTATAAGTAATATTTAGAGTTTATTAATAGTTTCAAAAATATTTGTAAGGCTTTTTTAAAATATATTTGTCTTATGTTTCAGTAAATTATATATTTGCACAATGACATGCTGCATTTAGGCCTTGTTTGGTAGAGCTTCGTCGGCTTCGGTTTCAGCTCCTTCGTGCACTAGAGCAAGGAGCCATTTTTATTTCTCTTAAGATGAATCAGGAATCATTGAAATCACTATTTTTGTTTCATCGGTTCTAGCTCCTCTGTGTATTGTAGCAAGAAATCGAAGATTTTTGTTGACATGTCAAACGAGACTATATTGTTAAAAAGATTATATTGAACTGGACCACCCTAGATAAAAATTTTGGCTACGCCACTGGTAACAAGTTACCAACCACGACCACTACTGCATGTGAGTTTGACACGCTAATGGGAGCCAATGCAAGGCACGCGTGAACAGGACAGGCAAGACGGTCAGGCGAGGCCTATGACGCTACTGCATGCGTTGCGCAGACCAACAGTCACCGGTTATGGCAAGGTAGCAGTAGCCACGGTGACAGTGAATCTGTAAAGAGAGAAGCAAGCAGGTGTAGCCCAACACGAGAAAGCGACTTTTTCCGAGGACGACGGCGGTCTGGTGTGTGTTTCCGTGGTTGTGCCCTCGGTTTTTTGGGCGGAAGCGGAACCGCAGAATCATGGTGGCGCTCCGCCGCTCCCACTTTTCGGCAGGCAGCAGCAAACCGCCGCCGTCACGGCCTCGCACAATTTAGGTGTCCGTTTCCCCGTTTCCGTGGGCCTCATCAAAATGATTAAGGATCTAGATTATTGAACAAATATTCAGATTCAAATTCTCTAAAAAAGCATCTTTCTAAGAAACCGAATCACTTTATAAAATCGTCTGTTTGGATTCGGATTCTAAAAAATATTTTTCTCATTAAAATCATATAAATAAAAATGTGCTTTAAATAATTCTAAAGTTTTAATGAATAAAGAACAACTTAAATACAAATACAATCTATTTTAGCTTGCCCCCACTTGAAAAGGATTGACTAAATACCACGAGATGGGAGAGAAAAATCAGAATCTTGTGAAACCACCTTCTCGTGTTTCTCTGTCCAGTACAAAGCACGAAACGGTTCCGCCATTCACCTTTTGGAGCCGTTCCTAGTGTTTCACCGGAGAATCCGAATCGGAACTGCATGCCAAATGCAGCTTAAATACACAAACAAAGCCGCACATAAATTCGTCACTTTATCTGGGCTCAAGATCAATTTCCACAAGAGTGAAATTTTTTTGCTATGGTGCAGCTAAAGAGATGGAGCCTTATTATACCACTCTCTTTGGTTGTAATGCTGGTGAATATCCCTTCAGATATTTAGGGATCCCAATGCACCATAGACAACTCTTGAATTCAGAGCGGAGAAAGGTTAAAGAACGTTTTCAAAAAAAACTCTCTTGCTGGAAAGCAAAATACTTGTCTTATGGGGGAAGAGTAGTCCTGCTTAATTCTGTTTTAAGCAGGCATGTTTATGATGTCATTCTTTGAGATCCCCAAAGGAGTTCTCAAAAACCTTGATCATTTCAGATCAAGGTTCTTCTGGCAAGGCTCGTCAGACAAACATAAATATAGATTGGCCAAATGGGACATCTTATGTCGTCCTAAGGCCAAGGAGGTCTAGGTATCCTAAATTTACAATTACAAAATAGATGCTTATTGGCCAAATGGTTGGTTAATTTACTAAACACAGATGGCATGTGGCAGTCTATGTTAAGAAATAAATACCTAAGATCAAAGACCCTTACTCAAGTGACCGCCAAACCTAATGACTCCTATTTTTGGAGAGGCCTCATACATATCAAAGATGAGGTTTTGGCTAATGGCTCCTTCGATATTAAAGATGGAACCAACACGAGGTTCTGGGATGATACATGGGTTGGAGATAAGCCTCTTAAAGTTAAATATCCTTCGTTATAAAATATAGTGCGTGATCCTCACGCAACTGT
The DNA here is from genome assembly GCA_022457205.1 of Saccharum spontaneum. Classification (NCBI taxonomy): domain Eukaryota; kingdom Viridiplantae; phylum Streptophyta; class Magnoliopsida; order Poales; family Poaceae; genus Saccharum; species Saccharum spontaneum. The sequence continues at coordinate 5,832,931 of CM039617.1, forward strand.
ATCCAAAGTAATGGCCACAAGCCCGCTTAACATCTCTTTTAGAAGGACTCTGGTGGATAATAAACTCGTAGAATGGCTTCATCTAGTAGCACGGATCTCAAATATTGAATTGGTGGAAGGATCAGACAACTTTAAATGGAGTTTAACCAATTCTGGTCTTTATTCTGTCCGCTCAATGTATCTTCATCTCATTGATACACATTCACCTTTTCTTCATAAAAAGATCTGGAAAATAAAAATTCCTCTAAAAATCAAAATCTTTCTCTGGTTCCTATAAAAAGGTGTCGTCCTAACTAAAGACAACCTCGCTAGGAAAAATTGGAAAGGAAGCCAAAAATGCATTTATTGCAATAGGAATGAGAGTATCAACACTTATTCCTTGAGTGCCCCTGTGCTCAAATGATTTGGAGGATTATTTTCTACGCTACTAATTTAAACCAACCGAGATCTATCAGCCGTATGTTTGATAATTGGCTCATGAATCAGCAAAAAAAGAGTCAAAGGTTTGATCTGGGTTGGGGTGGCTGCCATATGCTGGGCTATCTGGCGATGCCGGAATGATGTTATTTTTAACAAATTGAAAACTAACTCTATTATGCAGGTTACTTTCAGGGGAGCATACTAGATGTGCTTCTGGGCTCAGCTGCAGCGTGACGAGCAAGCCAAGGATGCCCTCTCGTTGATGAGCAAGAAATTAGAGATGATTGCTTTAAGGATTTCCAATAGAGGGTGGAAGCACATTTATCGTTTGCTTTAGTTTCCTCGTCTATTTATAAGACTCTGGCTTGCACTACTTTTTGTGAACCTGAAACATTGTAATAATTGGCTGTGTACATCTTTAGATGTAGAGGCCGGATATTTGTTATCCCTTATCTAAAAAAATAAATTCGTCACCTTTTTCTATCCGGACTTATCATTTTTTATTAGGAAAGAAAAATTATATTATAGGCATATTATATCCCCAAATCTTTATATTGATCTATCTCTATCTATGTCTATGTCTGTGTGTATGTTTATATCTATACTCTCTATATACCTAAAATTAAAGAGCCAAACATTTCTTTTGTTTTGTTTTTTTAACTTTCCAAACTATTGTCACACCTCCATGCCTTGTATGTGATCTGGACTCATACGAATTAGAAAACCTCGTGTTTATCGATGATATGCAGCCGGATTTCAAGATATATTGGATTTCGTTGCAATGAAAAAAACTGACTAAAAGGTAGAATACTCTATCCATATCCTTCTATAGTCTCTCTTTCTTTAGTTGCTTTCAACGATGAAGGCGATTCTCACCCATAGAGCGTGGCCACAGCCGCCGTGTTTCAAGTGTCCTAGATTATATTTCAAGTATTCATCTGAATGTTATAAAAGTAGATGTAGGATATTGCATATGTTGCAATGACGATATAAGCATGTTGCAAACCTATGTTTTAGGTGTTTCAGAAGTATGTTTCAAGTGTTTTATCTAGATGTTGCATATGTTGCTATGACTATACATGTATGTTTCAGATGTTTCAAACTTATGTTGCAAGTGTTTCACCTGGATATTGCAAAAGTAGATCTGGATGTTGCATATGTTGCTATAACTATACACGTATGTTGCAAGTGTCCCATACGAATGTTTCAAAAATAGTTCTGGTGTTGCACATATTGCAACGGCACCAGTGGCTGGCACATAGCGGCCTGTCGCTGCCGCTTGGGCGCTGGCGTGTGAGGTCGGCAGATGTCTCCGTGGCTTGCATCTGTAGGCGGGGCAAGTGACTGGGACCCACTTGGGTTTTCTGGCATAGGCGCTAGCTGACGCTGGATGAGATGCGGACGTGGACGTGGGCGTGGGAGCTCCGTCCGTCCGGACGTCCTGATGCTAGCCCTTCCACCAAACGAAGCGACAGTGGGTTGCGAGTTGCAGGGCTTGTGCAAGTGAGGCCGAGAATTTGTAGGAGCTAACCTCGGCGGTCGCATACCGAACAGGGAGATGGGAGAAGCGGCGGGCTAGAACCTCGTTTTGGACGAAACCCATGTGTTTGTGTTGCCCCTTTACTATCAACTCGTAGGTAGCTTTGGATGATGGTGGTGGTGGTGTGCATGTATCATGGGATTCCAGCACTAGTTTAGTGCTTCCAGTACGAGTACTTGTCATCACCGTCTAGAGTACAGACAAACCGAAAACAAATGTGTGCAAGAATCAAGGCTAGTAGTTTAAACTAAATTACTGTGCCTGTTAGACGCCCAAATCCCATGTCTATTCACGTGTGCAGTGCTCAAACCCAGAGGGGTCTGTTTGGTTCGTAACCAGAATGTGTCATATCCCAGGTTAGTTATATCACAGTTTTTCTAGCAACTGTTTAGTTTGCTGCCATAGCTATGGCTGCTATATTTTCTTAGCACACTATCCCACGTGTTATAGACTTATTTTTTTATTAAACTTTACCATAAGTGTGGCTTTAATTTTTCTCGTCAAACTTTCTCTAACAACCACACTTTGTCAAAAGTTTGGCGTGGCAAACTACGGCAATTTGGCCAGCGTCCGCGTGCTAGTGCACTGATGGATGGAGTGAAGGATCAAAACAAGTGTCCTCGAATAGTACGACTTGAGACAGTTTGACTTGGCAGAGAATTTTATTTGCCACGGGCACGGCTGCATGCATGACTGCCGCGGTGGAACTGGACGTGGGCATGGTTGGAAATCAGGGTGGGCTGGTGGCGCTCCTAGTTTTCGGCTCGGCGGGGCAGGGCAGGGCAGGTGCGACATACTGCGGAGACCACCGACGGCGTGGCGTCTCGGTCTGTGTGGGTGCGTTTGATATAGAGCGCAGGGGGTGGCCGGAGCCCATGGGATGCAGGCCGGCCTGTTTGATTCACCTGGCCCATCTGCGAGCCCGGCTGCCCGCGTGCAAAATGCCCTCTCTCTCCTGTCTCCCGGGGAACGCTCCTAGGGTTCGTAGAATTTCGGTCAGGCTCATTCTCATCCTCGCGCGGTCGATTTGGGCGCGTTGGCGGCGGCCTTCACGGGCTCCCGCGGGCGCGCGCGGGAACCGTGAATCTTCCTCCCGCCCTCTTCCATGCCGAAATCCTCCGTCTATAAATCCTCCTCCCCCCACCTCTGGCTTCCTCTCCTCCCTGCTCTCTCCATTCGCGTTGAGTGACCGGCGGCGGGTGTGCGGTGCGGTGGTGTTGCGGCGCGGCGGTGTGCTTCCTCACCGGTCTCCGTCTCCGTTCTGGCGGTGCTGCTCCGTCTGTCGCCGGGTTCCGTGGACGGGGTCGTCTTCCTCCTTCGTCTTCTTCATACCGGTGGTGCTAGGGTGGACTCGGTTGGGGTCGATCTGCATCCTCTCGTTGCGGATCTGCTTCTTCTTCGTCTTGTGCTTGTTGCACCCTTCGCCGACGCCCCCGAGGTGAAATCCCCCCCCAAATCTCATAATAGTCTCCTTCTAGGGTTTGCTATTTACTTGTTCATTTCGAATTTGTGGCTAAGGAATGATTGCATGAGTGCTTCGTATATTGGTTGCTGCAATTGAAATTGATTTGGTTGATGTAAACATCTTGGATAATGGTTGCTTTGAATTTGTTATGGTCGATGATGAATATATCCAATTTATGCTAAAAATTGATTTCTTTTTTGGTCAATGATGACTTTGTCCACTACACTGGAGGCATCTGTATTTTTGCAGCCGTGCTTACTGATACAATTTAATAAACATGAACTACAATTGCATGTTGAGGCCAGCTAGGGTTTACATAATCTGAAATGATCTTTGAATGCATGTAGATGGCTCCATCTGAACATCATCAACTCATGGTTAGGGAAGCTTCTGCTATGGTTGTGGTCATGTTTACCTTTGTTGTCAGTAGACTCCGAAGGATTAGGTTGCACCTAGAGCCTTCACCTTATGGTCCTAGATCCCTATCCCAGCAACACAGGCTGTCAACCCTCCAAATGATCTTCAACAGCACTGATGTTGAGTGCCTGGCCATGCTTAGGATGAAAAGAGCACCTTTTTTTGCTCTTTGCAACCAATTTAGAGCTAGAGGCCTTGTCAAAGAAACTAGCGGTTGCTCTGTTGAGGAGCAAGGTGCCATGTTCCTTCATGTTGTGGGTCATAATCAGAGGTTCAGGGTAATTCATCAAAGCTTTAGGAGGTCCCTTGAGACAGTGAGCAGAGTGTTCCACTAGGTACTTTATACTGTTGGTGAGCTTAGGAGTGAAATGATCAGGCCACCAAGCCCTGTCACCCACTCCAAAATCATGGATAGCCCAAGGTGGTTCCCTTTTCTGCAGGTACTTGCACACCATGTTATTATGTAATGTAGGTCACTAATTGATATGCATGAACTTAAACAATTTCCTAAAAATTTCTAGGACTGTGTTGGGGCTGGTGATGGCACACATGTCTTGGCTAGAGTGCCTAGATACATGCAACAGGCTTTCAGGGGTAGACACAAGGACCCCACACAAAATGTGTTGGCTACTGTAAACTTTGATCTGAAATTCACATATGTCCTTGCTGGTTGGGAGGGGTTTGCCCATGATGCACTTATTCTGGCAGATGCTCTTGAGAGGGATGATGGTCTTGTAGTGCCTGAAGGTAATTGAACTAATTAGTGCTTACACTCTTGGCCATTACCTTATGACAAATCTTCACTGTAGTTTATGTTGGTCCACTTGTAGGGAAGTTTATACTTGTAGATGCTGGCTACGGGTGCCGCAGTGGGTTCCTACCTCCCTACAGGGGGGTAAGATACCACCTGTCTGAATATGGCAACCGTAATTATCCTACCAATGCAAGGGAACTATTCAACCTGAGGCATTCATCCCTAAGGGTCACAGTGGAGAGGGCTTTTGGGGCACTCAAAGGAAGATTTCGTATCCTAGACAACAAACCCTTCCATACCTACAAGACACAAGTGAAGCTAGTCCTTGCCTGTTGCATTCTCCATAACTGGATCCTTGGGTTTGGAGAGGATGCTATTGTACCAGCTGAAGATGGCTTTGTAGGCAGCCCACCAGATCCTCAGGACTCACAACACGTACTGCCCCACGACTCCATAGCCATGACTGAAAAAAGGGATGCCATTGCAAATGCAATGTGGGCTGGGAGGGGAACTGCTAGGATTTAATTCATGCATGTCATTTTTGTATTATTTAAGTTTGTAGACCCTGGATATGGAACTCATGTGATTTGTTGTTCTATTTGTTTTCCTGATGATTTGTGGACATGACTGAGACCATTGTATTATAATCAATGATGTGGTTTGTTTGATGGACATATCTGAGACCAATTGGTGTTCTGTACCTTCTTAATCACCTTTACCATGCCTGTTGCACTCCATTGTCCTTATATTGTACCTTCTTAATCACTTTTACTAAATTAGGATGGCTGGTTTTGTGAGTGCTGCTGGGATGGCTCAGGGTGGGGCTGCTGCTGCTACACCTGCAGCTGCACCTGTGGTAGTGGATGTTGCTGGTGATGATGGTGAAGCCCAGGTGGCTGTAGGTGCTAGGCCACCCATGAGGTGGAATAACAACACCTCAGGGTTCGTGCTTAGGAGGATGGCACAGATAATAGGTGATGGCAGTAGGACTGACAAGTTCTTCAAGGATAAAGATGTCAACACTGTGGCTAAGGCTTTGCATGAGTACAGTGGTGAGGTGGTAAGCCCCACTCAAGTGTATAATCACTTGAGGAAGTGGAGGCAGAAGTGGGGTACGGTTGCCAAGCTGAAGGAACTTAGTGGGGCACTTTTTGATGACACTACCAATGCCATTATGCTTGACACTGAGCACTACCTAGGGCACTGCAAGGTAGAAACTAAAGCTTTTCATACTATACCCATTCATTCATTGCTTTACTTTTTAGTTTATTGAAACACACCTCACTGCAGGATCACCCTAAGGATGCAGAATTTCTAAACACTCCCATCAGATTCTACACAGAGATGGAGACCATCTTTGGTAGCTCCATGGCTACTGGTAGGTTTGCCCTAGGTTCTAGTGAGCCACTTGGGGTTAACAATGCAGACAGTGTTGCTGCCAAGATTGAGGGGGATGCTGATGGCAAAATAAGCACTGATGTGGGGGATAGCAGCAAGACAATCGAGTTGTTGACCCCCTCAGTTGGGACCAAGAGGAAGAGAACCATATTCTCAGAGGATGAGCTGCTTATGATGACCAACATGATAGATGCTGTGAGAGATGTAGCTAATGCACTTAGGGAGACAGGCCCTGCACATGTGAATCCAGACCTTTACCTTGCTGTGATAGACATGGAGGGCTTCACCACTGAAGCTCTCATTGTTGCCTACACTTACCTCCTGGAGAACAGGGCCCTTGGCAGGGGCTTTGTCACTATGGCAACTGCCCACAGGGACATTTGGCTGAGGACCTTTCTCGCTAAGAACTACTACGTGTAGTTCTTGTCCACACTGGACAGCAAGGATTGAGGGGGTTGATTGTTGAGATGTATAGTTCCTCCACCTCCCTCACCACTCTCATCTTTTGACTACAGCTGGACACACTTTTCTGTAGGCTTTTGTACAGGTTGATAGGCTGATCATAACCTGTTTTCTTTTGGACACTTTGACATGGGAGGGTGGTAACAGTAAGATGGTACTTGAGATCATCATTTGAGCCCTGTGATGTTGGGCAGAACTTGTTATTGTAATGCACTATTTGAAGCCTTTGTTGCCTTTTATATTTAGTTAATGCTTGCAAGTTTATGTTTGGTTTGTTTCTTGCTGCTCATTTGGAAATTTTGATAAAGGCCAATGATGCAAATTAAAGATTTGAGGTGGCTGCGTATTTGTTCCTATTTGTTGTTCTTGTTCTTTTTCATGTTGGTCGTCAAATATTATAACATCATCCACTGATCAGCAACATTTGGGTCCAACTCAACTTGATGGCAGACAGTGGATGAGGTTGTGATATTCCATGGGTGCCATGAGTTTGGATCTGTTCGGATTTCTAGTTGTTATTTGCTGTTTTCATGTCTTTAGCAGCCACCAATGACAAAAATATATGATTATAGCAGCAAATCAATTAGCTGAGGCTAACTTTTCTCTTATGCCAATGATGTCAATTGTTGTACACTTACCTGAGATCTTCAATGCCGCTTGATGTGCATTTTCAAATGATAGCTACTTGGACTGAGGCAAAACTGATGTTAACTTATTCATTATTAACATCTGCTCACTATCAGAGATGGCAGGTTATTATGTTATTTTCAATGGGGAAGCTGCTGGGATTTATACCAGCTGGTATGAGTGTGCTAAGCATGTTCTGGGGGTAAGCAACGCTATATACCAGAAATATAGCACTTATGATAAGGTTGTTAGAGAATTTGAGGCAAGAAGGATGGATGCTCCTACCAATCTTGGAGAACCTGGACACAACCCACATCATGTAGTCCCTTTGCTTGGACTTGCAGAGCAAATGCCTGCTCAGATTGGTGAGGGTAACCATGGATGCTCTAAGATTGTGATCATCATCTGTCTTGCTATTTTGTTGCTGGGTTTATGGTTGTTGATCCACTTATGCCTATGATGACTACACCTAGATGGTGGAAGAGCTACTGTTATTCCATTTCTGTTAGCTTTCTATTCCATTGTTGAACCTGTACTTCGGTTATTTTGGGACTGTTGTTTGAACTGTTATTTGTCAATTTTCTATACTTTTATGTACACTCTAAGCAGCTATGACTCCATGTGTAATGAAATGTTAGTCTGAGGCTAATTTGTTGGTCACAAGATCAGTTTTATGTATTGCTTAGCCTTCAATCTGTTGTTCTCATGGCATTGTCATTGTTTTCTGCTGGCCATTGCTCAGCCAGGCCCAAATCAAACATAGCCTGGTTTGGGTAGTTAGAGGTAGTTGGTTGTTTGGCCATACTCTGAGAATGAAATCAAACACTAGACTAACTGGGCCAGGTTATGTTCATACATCAATCAAACTAGGCTACTTTTTTGACCGAGACCTGGCCGTGGCTGGCCAGGGCCAGGCCCATGGTACGAGCCACCCTTGCGCTCCACATCAAACACGCCCTGTGTGCCCTGCTACCTGTTGCTTTGCCTTTCCGTTGCGAGCTTTTGCGCCCCCACTCACACTCAAGTCAAGTATTACGTGTACGGCATGTATAGCTTATCATCCGCTGTCTCCTGCGATTTCAGATCCAATCCTATTACACAGCAAGTCAAGTATTCATGCATCCAGACCTAGTTTTATTCACAGCAGAGCTAAACCTAAACTCCTTTTCAATTCAAGAGTTCCGAGTTCCGACTTTCGAGTCCTATAGTCATTGTTCACCAGGTCATGGAAAAGGTTAATTAGAAAACAAGTCTTTTCTAACGACGGTGGTTGGTGGCGTGCCCTCAGTTTTGGGACCCATTCGGTGTGGTGTACCGCTCCCAGTTTTCAACTTTTTTTTTTTAGCAAATCCCAGTTTTCAGCTGGGCAGCGGCAGCGTAAGAGACGGGCCGACCTCTCATTGGACCCCAACCCATCGCGTCTCTGTACAATGACTCAATGAGGGATGAGAGCCGATATACTGCTCCATAATTTTAGGCCCGATTTAAATTTAGGGGCTAAAGTTTAGAGGGGTGTCATGTCAGAAAGTCATATGGAAGTGTTCGGATAGTAATAATAAAACAAATTACAGAAGTCCTCGGTGCTCCGCGAGACGAATTTATTAAGCTAATTAATTAGTCATTAGCACATGCACTGTAGCTTACTGTAGCACCACATTGTCAAATCATAGACTAATTAGGCTTAAAAAATTTGTCTCGCAAATTAGTCGCAATCTGTGCAATTAGTTATTTTTTAGTCTATATTTGATACTTCATGCATGTGTCTAAACATCCGATGGGATATGGTTTGAACTTTAGGGAGAGAAACTAAACAAGGCCTTCAATAAGATTATTTTAACAAAAAAAGACAGTACTTACAATTAAACTTTCGATGTGAACATGTTATATTATTAATACAAGAAGAAATGTGTAATTCACAAATATAAACATGCCTACATTTTTTTACTCTTTTTTATACTATTATATATAATATGTTGGTAAGTTAAAGTGGGTAATCTATATGCCAATTTAGGGATTACAGTATACTATATTGTTTTGATTAATGGTATTTTGGGCAAAATCTCTTAGAAAAATGGAAGCAGATCATATGGATATCACTGTTAGAGAGACTACCAGATTGGAGCCGTTCAGCTGTGCTGATAAGCTGGCTGAAAAACACTGTTGGCTGATTTGTTGTGAGAGAAAAATACTGTTCCGGCTGAAAAAACAAGCTGAAAAAGACGGATTATAAGCCGTATGAATAGGGCCATTGATGGGCGGATGGTTCTAACTTTCGTGATAATTTTGTAGAACCTTTTTGCAATAACTTTGTAGAAATTTTACCACATGTGGCGAGGATTATGTAGAGGTTTTGTCAAGGTTCTCCAATTAGTGATAGTAAAATAGTTCAGCACTTTTTTTCAACAAAGGCAATGCATATGGGCACTATTGATATGAAGATGACTTTTTTTACAAGAAAATAGCACATGAAGTTGGCTAACTAGAAATTAAATTTGCATTCATTCTGAATTGAGCACCAGTAGTACAAAGTAACTACAGCGCTATATAGTACTGGAGTACTGTTACTAGTACATCGATGATGATTAGCGCGCGACTAGAGCATCAGCCTAGCAGTTTGTTATTCAGACATCGACGACAACTGATGCTTGTACTGACGAATTGATAGGTCGATGGATGTCTCATAGGCTTATGGCCTGAAGAAAGCCGGGTGCAGGCGACCGGTGCCCTGGAAGGAGGTGTTCCTGAGGTGCTCAGGAGCTTCCTCAAACGAGTGACGCCTCGCTAGTGAGAGGATCTTCTTGTCAGCGGCGATGAAATAGGCCATCCCAGCAACTGCAACCATTATCGACATTAACAAGTGAACTAGTCGTCAGTCGTCACTCGTCAGAACTGCAAGCCAGCCCATGCCGCAGCTGTAAGAACAAGGTTGCACAACACACCTGTGGATATGATGAGTGCCTGGCCGGTGGGGTTGATGTTGGCCTTGGCCCACGGCAGCATCCTCACGCTCGCCAGCTGAAGAACCGCAGCAAAACGATAAGTTAGAGACGTACAGGGTTATTTCGCGATTATATTACGCGTGAGCCAGCCTGCATCTCATCTCAGGAAAAAGAAAAACAGGTGAAATTTGTGATGAAAACTCACGGTGGGAATCGCGGAGGCGATAGTTGCCACAGCTGCCGCCTTAGCTCCGGCAAGGTTCGCCTCTGCAGCCGACATGGATACAAAAGTATCAGTCAAGTCAGTGTACATACTACTATCTACATAGCCCTTTATTTTATTTTAAGCCAAGTTTAGTGTTTGAGGCGGCCAGCTAGTGCATGCAGTTACCTCGCGAGCATCGCTTGGCTAGGGCAAGCTTCTGATCAAGGGATGCACGGGTGACCGTCGACATCTCAGATCTTTGCAGTTGCAGTCTTGGGCTCTTGGCAAAGAAACTCTGGCTAGTGAAAAGAAGCACCTCTGTCAGCAGTGAGGGGCACTGAAACTCTGAAAGTACAAGGAGCGAGCGAGGATGTGAGGACGTTGGATGTGTTGCCAGAAGCAGAGGAGGGCGATGATTTATAGGCAGCATCAAGGACCCCAAACGATCGGCGGACAGGGAGAAGCGGCGGGCGGGCGCGGACGTAGTTTTGGAGCCCATATGTGCTGCAGTTTTCAGGGGATTTGTTCCAGGGGACCACGGTTTGCTATCCACTCCTGGCTGTGGCTGGCCTGCAGACAGACGTCGCATGACACCATGTGCATGTAGTACTTGCCACGTCACCGGCCTTGGAGCTCGATCGATCGATCCTCGCGAAACTAGCTAGATCAGGAGTTAGCTTCTAATTAAGCCTAACCACGTGCAGGTCAAGGTTACAGAAACCCAACCCAGGGATTATGATTATAATGCTGTGATGTCTGATGTGGGTACTAGTACTAGTTTAGCTTGGGCATCTGTGCGCTACGACTCAAGGTTGAAAAGCGAAGAGTATCAAGTTACCAACCACGACCACTCCACTGTGAGTTTGACACGCTAATGGGAGCCAAGGCACGACTGAACATGCAACACGGTCAGGCCTATGACGCTGCTGCATGCGTTGCGCAGACCAAAAGTCACTGGTTATTAGTAGGAGTAAGTTCAAACATTTGGCAAGGTAGCAGACTAGCAGTAGCCAGTAGCCACGGTGACAGTGACAGTGCGAGTGTGAAATTGTCACGAGAAAAGCAAGCAGGGGTAGCCCAACACAAGAAAGCGACTTTTTTTCTGAGGACGATGGCGGTCTGGTGTGTTTCGGTGGCCCGGCCGGGCGCCCGGCGGTGGCTGTGCCCTGGCGCTCCCAGTTTTCGGCAGGCGGCAGAGCACAAAACCGCAGACGTGCCCGTCACAGATTCTTCGGTCCCACACAAACACTGAGACACGGCCAAGGGGGTGTCCTCTTCTGTGACTAGAAAAACCGCCGCGCCCTGCTTGGAGCAGGCCATGTGTCCAACGCATTGGAGTGTAAGTCATGGGCAAAATTAATAGGTTATCAAGTATTTTTTCTGGCTAATTTGGAAGGCATGCCTAGATCAAACGTTGTCAGCATAGATATTTCTTTTTGATTTGATTGTTTTCTTTGCACATTGTTCATTACTGCCATATTCCAGGCAGCAGCAAATGACGAAATGCAAAAGGTATTATTCTTGGCTAAGGTGTCAAAAACACCATGTAGCCTTGCCCACATAGTGGCCTGCTAAACTTTGATATAGCATATAATACCCACAATCGTTTCTATGTACTGCTATATCTTAGAAATGTATAGTACAACGCAATTATTATTTGATTAATACATTGCACACTATAAGGGATATGAGGAGAAGAATAGTCACCATGACCAGCTGTTATAGGCAAACCATGAATTACATTTTCAAAGCATCGAATATGGACCTCCTGTAGTCAGGTAGACTAAACCTTAGAATGGTGTAGAAAATTAGGAGAAAAGGTGTTACCAGAAGACACAATCAGATGTAGGGAAATGTACTTATGAATAACAGACACGATGAATAATTAGAAAAAAACACAAAAAAGGGGCACACATTTTTATTGAATACACAATGGACAATGCAGACTAAGGCTGGACGAAAAACTCGAAGCTCGTTAGTTCGCTCGGCTCGTAGCTGGCTCAGCTCAGCTCGGCTCGTTATGATAACGAGCCGAGCCGAGCTAGGATTTTAGCTCGTTAGCTATAACGAGCCAACTCGAGCTGGCTCGTGAGCCGCTCGCGAGCCAAACGAGCCGTAGTTTTAGGGAAAAAGTCATCATAACTTATATTAGTTTTTGTATTACTTCATGTCTTGCACTTCACAAATAGATGATATGTTAGCTCATATGAATATTTTATTCGATTTAAGGTTATTGAATATATTATTTTTATATTATTAATATTTTTAAGCTTGAGATAAATGCAAATATTATATTTTGTGTATTTTTTATACCTGGCTCGCGAGCCTAACGAGCCAGCTCGAGCTCATAACGAGCCGAGCCGAGCTGGCTTTCTGGCTCGTTAAGATAACGAGCCGAGCTGGCTCGTTATCCTAACGAGCCAGAACGAGCCGAGCTGAGCCGAGTCAGCTCGGCTCGTTATCCAGCCTTAATGCAGACTGAAGGAACATGTTCATCCCATTTGCGGCTTTTGATCTTATGGGCACATGGGACATGAAGACTACTGCAGATATGCTGAACATTTTATTTCTAAGCTTTGTTAACTTGTACTGGCTCCCCATTCAGATAATGTGACTGAAGGCTAGTACACTTTAAGCATTAGATTCTTCAAGCATTAGCATCTTACAATTACAAATATTCAGAAAGGAGAGCAGACAGGAAATGACTCTTAACTTTGAGCCTGATCATTGATATGGTCATCCATTACATTTGGCTCTCCTTTCAATGTGCGTTTGAAGAGATAATGTGCTTGTTATATGACAGAAATAGCACACATTTAAGAGTCTGTCTACAGAAAATATTTTCATAAATAACTTTGAAAAAAATGAATGGAATTTTACCCGTTTTCCTCCAAGGTCATTCTATCACAATCCTAATATCTAGGGCCATCGGAAGATTGACTCAGAGTTGCCCCTGAACACCAAAAATTGCCACATCAATTAGCAGTTCAGTAATTATTCAGACAGGAATGTGACTCAGAGCAGTTATGAACAATGCTTGGAGTTCATATTCTCCAAGAATAGAGGTACGTGTACGTACCAGGAATGTGAACTTAAGCATCCTGTTGTTCAACAATGGTATGACTGCAGAGCTGATGCTCTTGTGAATAGTTAATATCTGACTCAGATGAGAAGGTGACCTTAAATCTGCAAACAACGTTGGGGCCAAATAAATAATCAAGGCCCCAACAGAGCTCTGAAACAATTTGCCAATACACGATGTACCTCGAGACGAAAAGTCTGATTTGCAAATAACTTTAACCGTTCAAAGTCAGTGGAATATCATAGTTACTGAAAGAAATCAAACAAACGTGACATACAAATACAAGATGAGTAGAGGGTGATATGAGTGTTCGTCGGCAGAGGTGTCTGAAGACGTTACCTGCAGGATTTGTGGTAGCGCTGTTCGTGAGGTGAGTGGGTTCAGGTTGCCAAATACCATCATCGCGTAGGGCTAGTAGCGTCTGCCTCCACCAACGCCTTAGGTCGGGCCAAACAAAAATGCTTTCTGCAACCTTCCTCCTGTGTCTGCTAAGGCCGTTGGGGTCTCGAGAAGAGCACGCACGCCGTCCAATCCAACCCGACGAATACAGTTGTGTCATGCCACGACGCGCTACGGCATGTGCGGCATTACGGCGAACACTCAGCAGACGTGACCCCGAGGTACAAGGCACTTGCTGTCATGCTTGTTTGTAAAGGAGGCGACGATGAAGAGGCAGGGACTACGTGGGAAGAGGAGCAACGAATCTAGTCGCGGCCTCCAACAGCGAGGTGCTGTATGGCGGCTACGGCGCTGCGGACCATCACCATCTTATTCACCATTTCATCAAATAAGATGGGGTTACTACGCCGTGGCTTCCGTTAGTGCCGCACGGCACCGTCGCCTCGCCTGCCCTGCCGCCCTGTGTCTCTCTCCTCGGCCTTGAGCTCGCCGGACCATCGGGGTGGCGCTTGGTGCTTGCCCTCTACAACGGCGGGGCACGTGAAGTGGTGGGTGGGCGTGCGGGGCGGTGTCGAGGTGGACGTGTGCGGTGCTGCCGAAGGGGACGCTCACGGTGATGCGGTAATGGCAGTGGGCGTGGCCGTATCTACAGGGATGCGTGGTGCGGTGGCGGACTGCGGTTTCGTCGTGGCGGGGCCGGGTTTGCTATTGCCGCGGTCACATCGCCGGTGCGCCGCACTCGCACCACGTCGGTCTGTTCGCTTGAACTTTTCCGTGTGGCTTATCAGTCATGTACAACATTTTTCTCTTACAACAAATCAGTTAACAATACTTTTAATCATGACTTATCAGCCAAGCCAACGGGCTCGAGCTCGCCAGAGAGTTCGGGAGATTTTGGGTTTGTGAAGGAGCGGGCATAAACAAACCGATCCGTAATCTAACGATCCACATCATGAGTTTGCCTGATCTAACGGTTATCAGGTTTGCGAGCGACGTGGCATCATCGCTAGCCCGGTTTTCAGGGTAGGATTCGTATAGTAAGAGATTTCCTACCGGTAATGTAACTAGCCATGTCCACTGTTTAGGCCCCCCTCTACCTCTAATATAAATAATTAAATATAAATATACTATGAACAAAGCTGTAAATACACTCCTTTCCTTTCTTTTTCATCCGGACTCAACATGTGTTTACAATATATTTTATTTGATAAAAAATATCTTCTATAAATACAAAATAGTTAACTGCAACAAATATGTTTCTTATGTCATCCAAGAAAACCATTGATAAGCGGATTCTTTTTTTTTTGAGCCTCAAATCTTCAAGTACAAGCTTTAAGCTTTAGTATCTGAACTCACGCGCTAACTCATGCCACCATCACACACTCACACATGCACACCCTAGTAAGCAAGCTAGACCTACACCTATACGAAGAGACTTGCACGTGGCTAAGAGGTATCCGAAGTCTTCGAGGCTTCGCACATGACGGGCACGTCATTTTGACCATTATGGCGCATCCACGTGTGAGACAACTGAGAAACGGAAAATATATCCCATGGTGAGGCCCCTAAGCCGATCACAAGGATCGAACCCAGGACCAGCCGCTCAAACCACCGAGAGCGTACCAACCGAGCTATGCTCGGTCCTCGATAAGCGGATTCATGGTGGTGCTCTGCCGGCCACCGCTCCCAATTTTCGGCAGGCAGCAGAAAACCACAGACGTCAGTCACCACGCCGTCTCAGTCTCGTGGATTTTGGTCTTCAGTTGCCGTGGGTCCCATCCGTGCTCCTCACACTTTTTTTTCTATCTGAACTTATCATTTTCTATTAACAAGAAAAATTATACTAACAGATATATTACATCTCCAAATTACATACTAAAAAAATGAATAAGAGATACAATGCTCTCTTTTGTTAGTTGCTTTCTTCGAGAAAAGGAGCTCATGCTTCACATACACACTATTTATCATATCAACTTTTTAGACTAACCCTCAGACATTGAAAATGTAGTAACATCCTATGTTCTGAAAGCGAATGCAAACGCATCTTAAGAAACAAAACAAACATCGATGGTTCAATCGTCAGGTATAACACACAAGTCGTAAATTCAACATCTTATTTATCGGTAATGCTCCTATCAGGATATCCATCCGTCCGGACGGATGGGACAGACCCACCGCGCGCCCCTGCGCCTCCCGCCTCGCGCCACATGCATCCTGCGCCTCGTGCCCCTGCACCTCCTGTCTCACACCGTGCGCCCCTGCACCTCGTGCCTTGCACGGTTGCACCGGACCCGCCTCGTGCCGTGTGCGCCCCGTGTCTCGCGCCTCATGCCGCACACCCCGCCTAGCTTGAAAGGTCCTAAATGGATAGAGGGGGGTGAATTGCCTATAAAAATTCTCTATAAACACACTAGAACAAGTGGTTAGTAACCTAAATGGCGAAATGCAATTTTGCTCTAGCTCAATAAAGGTTGCAAGCCACATATCCCAACAATTCTAGTTGCTATGACACACAATAAACTAAGTTGCTACTCACTGAGAGCTCTCAACAAAGCTACACTAAAGAGCTCCACTAGGAGAAACTAAACTAGCAAGCAAGCTCTTAAAACTAGCTACACTAAAGAGCTTGCTACACAACTAATTTGCACAGAATGGAAGGGAGAGAGTAGGTTGATTATACCGCCGTGTAGGGGAATGAACCAATCACGATATGAATGCCAATCAATCACCGGGAGAATTCCAATCACAATTGACACCAAGATTTTTCTTCCGAAGTTCACGTCCTTGCCGGCACGCTAGTCCCTATTGTGTCGACTAACACTTTGTGGTTCAGCGGCTAATAGGTACCACACACCTAGCCAACAAATGGCACCGCAAGTATCTACCCACAAGTGAGGTAATTCAACGACATGAGCAATCCACTAGAGTTACTTTTCGGCGCTCCACCGGGAAAGGCACAAGACCCCTCACAATCACCGGGAGATAGCCACGAACAATCACCGACTCGTGCCAAAGGTCCTCTACTGCTCCAAGCCATCTAGGTGGCAGCAACCATCAAGAGTAACAAGAAATCCGTAGCCACAACAATCTCCAAGTGCCACTAGTTGCAATCACTCAAGCAAATGCAATAGGAATCACTCCCAATCTCACTATGATGAAGAATTAATGATGGAGAAGAGTCGTAGGTGTTTGCTTAGGCTCACAAGGATGTCAAGTATGACAAAGTGCCAAGAGAAGTGAGCACAAGCTGGCCAAGGTCTATTTATAGACCCCCTCAAACAAAAAGAGACATTTGCCCCTTCACTGTGCAGATTTTGCACTGATCGGACGCGTCCGGTGCTGCGTCCGGTCGCAGCCCTACTGCCACGTGTCCCTCTTTAAAACAAATAGCCATCAGTGCCCAACGGCTAGCTCAGCCATGCACTAACACGTTGATCAGACGCACCGTTAAAAAGGCAAACGGAGACACAAAGGGCAGCGTCCGATCGAGTCCAGAGAGCTCCCAGAGCCTCTCCGACACGACCGAACACATCCGGTGTTAGCGACTGGACGCACCCTGCGTCCGATGCTCAACACCGCGCGCACTCCCTGCTCAGACCGGACGCACCTACTTAGGGTAAGGTCTAACATAGCACAGAGCGTCCGGTCCGGGACTAAATCCACACCGAGAGGTTCTGAGGACGACCGGACGCGTTAGATCGAACGCGAACGGACGTTGCCCAGCGTCCGATCAGCCCTGCCTTAGCTGCTCATGCCGGGGTCAAATACCGGACGCGTCCGGTCCCAATACCGGATGTGTCCGATCACGTCTGCTTGCTCGCGCTTGGGTAACACACTGGATGTGTCCGATTTCTGTGTCGGACGCGTCCGGTCACCCTGTGACCAGCATGTTTCAACTCCTTTCTCAACACCCTTGCTTCTATATTGCCAACCATAAAGTGTCTCACCGTAGTGCACATGTGTTAGCATTTTCACCAGCATTTTCAAGGGTTATACAGTAGCACACTAGGTCCCTAATGCATATGCAAGAATCATGTCACCTAGTGGCACTTGATAACCGCTTAGCCAAAGATTTCTCCTCTTTATAGTACGGCTACCGATCCTAAACACACTCACACCCTCTACGGTGTCTTGAGTGTCAAAACAAAAATCTATTTAATGCCTTTGCCTTGATCTTCTTGATTTTTGTTTTTCTCTTTCTTCTTTTCCAAGTTAGAGATTTGATCTTCAAGTTTGGTCACTACCATCACCATGACCATCATATCTAGCTCCATTACTTGGCTTTGGACCATCCTCTCTTGTCTACACACTTAGCTCAAGGACTAGTCCATAGGCTTCATCAATTATCCAAAACTAAAATAGGGCTCAAGGACTAGTCCATAGGCTTCATCAATTATCCAAAACTAAACTAGGGCTTTCACGGCTCGTGCCTCGCGCCGCCTGCGGCTCGCGCTGCGCTTTCCCATGCCGCGTCAACTAGCCTCCATTGGACAGCAGCAAGTAGATGAGCACATGTTACAACTGTATATTTCATGCATTTTAGATGTATGTTGCATATGATTCATCTAGATATTGCAAAAGTAGATCTGGTGTTGCATATGTTGCAATGGCTATACACGTATGTTCTAGTGTATGTTTTAAATGTTCCAACTATTTTGAACGTATGTTGCAAGTGTTTTATCTGGATATTGCATGTTGCAGTGGTATGCTACAAGTGTCTGTTCCAAATGTTTTACCTGTTTCAGACCTATGTTGCAAGTGTTTCATTTGGAGTTGCAATATTGTGTTTCCGACGTATGTTTCTAGGATGCGCATAATTGTCTATTATTATTATCACTCACTGCAAAAAAAAATTGTTAACTTATTTAGGTTGTATATAAAAAAGATGAATGTGTTTATCTTCTAAGCTTCGTTTTTTAGGGGCCTATGCATAGGCCTTATAGGCTTGGCAACACGCGCGCGCGTGACGTGCGAGGTAACAATGGTAAGAGTATCTCCAACAGTTCTTCATATTTTGTTCCCTAAAATATGATGTTTGCCAACTCCTAAATTAGTATGGGAAGAAAAAAAAGAAGTCATCTCCAAGAGTTTCCTATATTTTTATCCTAAAAGTTTTTTTCTCGGCACTTTTTCTTACGACCCGGTCTTATGTTTTATATCAGAAACCCTGAATTTGTTTCTGTACACGTTTAAGCCATTCTATCAGATCTTTCTCTCTTACGTTTTTCTCACCTGGAACCTGTCTTTCTTCCTTTTTACTAGATGGGCCGGGAAAATCCAGATGCGCGCTCCTATGCGCGCTCGGGATAGATTTTTGCGAGGTTGGAAAAGATGGGGAGGGACCCGTGATGAACGAAGACGCAGAGCTAGATCAAGGCTTGAAGCCGGGTGCGGCCTGCCGGTGCCCTGCAAAGAGGTGTTCTTGAGGTGCTCTGGTGTGTTCTCGAACGAGTGCCGCCTCGCTAGCGACAAGATCTTCTTGTCCGCCACGATGAAGTAGGCCATCCCAGCAACTGACATCGCCGGCAAAGTGAATGAACTCGTCAGATTACGCTTAATGTTAGCTGGTCGAGCCGGCAAGTGCTGATATTGTCGAAACAAGAAGATATATGCATGCAGGACGCACCTGTGGAGATGATGAGTGCCTGGCCGGTAGGGTTGATGTTGGCCTTCGCCCATGGCAGCATCCTCACGCTAGCCAGCTGAACCAGATCAGAGGATATCGTCTCGAAATGGTTAGATACGTACTACAGGCTTAGACTACACCGATTACATTTACATGATGAGATAGATGAACTCACGGTGGGGATTGCAGAGGCAACGGTTGCTACAGCTGCTGCTTTAGCCCCTGCGAGCGTCGCCTCTGCATCCAGACATGTACCCAAGCATCAGTACGTGCACAAAGCAATCGATCATACTAGCCAGACATGTACCCAGGCGAGAAGGAGAGTATTTACTCTAAGGTGGCGTTGTGTCCACAGTGGTTGTATGAACATACGTACGTACATACCTCGCGAGCATCGCTTGGCGAGGGTGAGCTTCTGGTCGAGTGATGCACGGCTCACAGTCGACATGGTCGTCGTCTTCTTGTGTTTGCAATGTGACTATACGATTGCAGTTGCAGACTGCAGTGAAGGAGAAGTTGGCTAAAGCAACAGTGGGTTGCGAGTTGCAGGGCTTGTGCAAGGGAGGCCGGGATTCTGGACCAGCTCCAGGATCCGTTTTTTAGCTCTCAATGCCAACGGTAGAAAGCTAGCAGCTCCCGCGAAGGATCTTCGCGTTCTCCGCTCTCACATGCAACTGGCGTCAGTGGGAGCCAAAAAAACGAGCTTCCACCGGCTGCTGTACGTCAGACCCAGCAGACCAGGTATCTCTTTGCCCCTAAAGTTCAAAGAAATTACAGCATTTACCATCGTCTCCCACCCAACCTTATCTGCTTGTTTCCTCGCTGTTGTCGCACGGTGTGGAGAGCAGCTCCATCCCTCGCTCCATGTAGAACAATGCACAAGACAAACAGTGAGAACGAGCCGCTAATTATTGCTCATCAATAATTTCTATTTTTTAATTTCAAAAACACTGAAATATAAATACATCTGCAACCATATAATACACATGAGGAGCTCTTTAGGCAGGGGCATCTTGGACATTGTCCTTATCTTAGCCATTCATTACAGACCTGAGGAGCTGTTCAGCCAAACAGTTTCCCAAAATAGATTCAGCTCCACCAGAGAATCTGCTCCAGCACAAGATCCAGAACCAGAGCTATTTTTAAAAGAGCCGGAGCCCTACCAAACATGCCCTTCTAAGCTAGCCTCGAAGGATCGGCGGACGCCAGCCGGGGAGAAGCGGCGGGCAAGAACCTGGTTTTGGTTTTGGGCGAAACGAAACCCATGTGTTGCTTTAGATGGTGGTGGTGTGCATGTATCATGGGATTCCAGTACCTAGTTTAGTGCTTCCAGTACGAGTACCATGTCATCACCGTCCAGAGTATAGAGAAACTGAAAACAATTGCGTGCAAGAAACAATTAGGATAGTAGTTTACTATGAGATCTCACAAACTGGATTACTGTGCCTGTTAGATGCCCCAACTCCCATGCCTATGCGCGCAGTACGTGCTCAAACCCAGAGAAAGAAAACCATGCTCTGAAGTTTGCCGCGGCATCCGTGTGGTAGCTAGCGCCACTGTGGATGGACTGAAGGGTCAAAAACAATCTCACCAACCGGTCAGTACGACGTACTGGCAGTGTTCAGATGCATTGAAAAGTGTACTATACAAAAAAAAATTCTCTGTCACATCAAATTTGCGATACATATATGGAGTACTAAATGTGGATAAAATCAAAAACTAATTGCACAGTTTGGTTGTACTTTGCGAGACGAACGTTTTGAGCCTAATTAGTCAATGATTGGACAATTATTACCAAATACAAACGAAACGCTACAATGTATTTTGACACTCCAAAATTTGGATCTAAACACAGCCTCAGACAGTTTGACCGCAGTAGTACAGAGAACGCAGGCAATGAAATACGGAACTGGAAGTGAGCAGTTTTTGGTGGCGTTCCCAGTTTTCGGATGGGCAGGGCAACCGCGGAAACCACCAACGCCACGGAAACCACCAACGCCGTGGCGTCGTGGTCTGTGGGCTGCCTTGCCTTTCTGCTGCGAGCTTTTGCGCCCCCACTCACTCAAGTAGTACGTGTACGGCATGGATAGCTTATCCTCCGCTGTCTCCAATTTTCAGATCCAGGCCTCCTCAAATTTGGGTCCAACATACACTATATAAAAAGAAGATTCTCCGTCACATCAAAATACCGATACATGCATGGAGTACTAAATGTAGATAAAATCAAAAACTAATTGCACAGTTTTGTTGTACTTTGCGAGACGAATATTTTGAGCCTAATTAATCAATATTTGGACAATTATTATCAAATAAAAACAAAAATGCTACAGTGCTAAACAGTAATTTAAGTGTCTCCAAATTTAGTATCTAAACAAGGCCCCAATCCTATTACACCTAGTATGATCTTATCCGGTAGTACTAGTGTCTATATCCAAATCTTCATCCAAACTAAGCTACTTTTATTGACAACAGAGCTAAACCTAAACTCCTTCCAATTTTGTTTCGTTGTATATCTGAACTCATGGTATAAATGCAACCAGTGTGCTATACATGGCATACTACAGGATTACCACCTTTTGCCACTCTATTGGATAGGCTGATAATCTCACAAAACTACTTGCTGAGTCGCTGAGGCTCCATGAGGCTTCAAATTCCTTCGCACGTGGATTATTAGTTAATTGTTACAGTAATAGTAAACCAGTGTAAGTTTGCCACGGTGCATGGATCCGTCAACAAGTAATTAACACAAGTCACTGTCACTGCTCCAAGCACGTGCCGTATACACAGATCAGTGACACGTTTCGACTTTCGAGTCCCATAGTCATCGTTGTTCGCCAGATCATGGAAAAGGTAAATAGTAAAAATCTTAGAAAAGTACTCCTATGTATATACCAACATTTTTGTTGCTCTCTTTAATTATAGAAGAATATCGTGTTTCGTGAGGATTATGTAGAGGTTTTGTCAAGGCTCTCCAGTCAGAGATGGTAAAAATAGTACGCCATCTTTTTCTTTCTGCAACGGCGCCAATGTATGTGGCCACTACTGATATGATGATGATTTTTTATCAGAAAAATAGCACATAAAGTTGGTTAATTAGGAATAAAAATTAAATTTGCATTCATTCTGAATTGTCAACCAATAGTACAAAATAATTACAACGCTATATAGTAGCTAGTACTACTAGAGTAATAATATTACTAGTACATCGATGATGATTAGTGCGCGACTAGAGCGTGAGCCCCAGCCTAGCTAGCAGTTTATTATTCAGTCATCGACTCGACGGCATCTGGTGCTTGTACTGACGAAGAGGTAGGTCGACGGATGTTTCAGGGGCTCATGGCCTGAAGAAAGCCGGGTGCAGGCGACCGGTGCCCTGGAAGGAGGTGTTCCTGAGGTGCTCAGGAGCTTCCTCAAACGAGTGCCGTCTCGCAAGCGAGAGGATCTTCTTGTCGGCGGCGATGAAGTAGGCCATCCCAGCAACCGTTGAGATGATAAGTGCCTGGCCGGTGGGGTTGATGTTGGCCTTTGCCCACGGTAGCATCCTCACGCTCGCCAGCTGAAGAACCGCAGCAAAACAATAAGTTAGAGACGCGTACAGGTTTGTTTCGGGATTAAGTGTGAGGAAGCCTGCATCTCGGCTCTCGGGGGAAAAAACAGCTGAAATTTGTGATGAAAACTCACGGTGGGAATCGCGGAGGCGATAGTTGCCACAGCTGCCGCCTTGGCTCCAGCAAGGGTCGCCTCTGCAGACATACATACAAGAGCGTCAGTGTGCATACTACATTCAAGGCATCAGACTTGTTTGTTTGAGGGCAGCTAGTGCATGCACATACCTCGCGAGCAGCGCTTGGCGAGGGCCAGCTTCTGGTCAAGGGATGCACGGCTCACCGTCGACATCTCTGATCTCTCGGGTGTTTGCTGTAGCAGACTTGCAATAGCAAAGGAAAGGCTAGTGAAATGAAGCAGCTAGCTCTGTTAGCAGTAACGAGTGGCACTGAGAGTACAAGGAGCGAGTGGGGACGAGGACGATGGATGTGTTGCCAGACGCCGGGGAGGCCGAGGATTTATAGGCGGCTTGCCGTCATGAGGACCCCCCAAACTATCGGCGGACGAGGGGAGAAGCGGCGGGCGGGCGCGGACGTGGTTTTGGAGCCCATTTGTTGTGTGCGCGCTGGGCGGTGAAGGGCAGTGGATTGCAGTTTTCACTTTTCAGGACAGATGCCGTTGCCGTTGCTCTGCTATCCTCTCTGCTCCTAGCCTGCAGACAGACGTGCATAACTGCTTCTTGTACTTGCCACGTCACCAGCCAGTGCTAGATCAGGGGGATTAGCTTTTCATCAGCCTAACCACGTGCAGGTCAAGGTTACAGAACCCCAACCCAGGGATTATCATGCATACTGTGATGTGATGAATGATGTGGGTTACTACTTATAGCTAGCTTCGGCAGCATCTGTGTGCTACTGAAAAAAAAAGCTTGAAACGAAAAGAGTTACCAACCACAACCACTACTGTGAGTTTGACACGCTAATGGGAGCCAGCCATGGCACGCGTGAAACCACACGCTCAGGCCTTTGACACTGCTGCATACGCTGACGCAAAAGTCATTGGTTACAGTAAGTTCAAACATTTGGCGAGGTTGGCCGTAATTTTAACAGTGTTGTAACTACGGTGACAAAGAGAGAAGCAAGCCAGTGTAACGACTGACAACAAAGTGACTTTTTCTGAGGACGATGGCGGTCTGGTGTGTTTCCGCGTGGCCCGGCGGTGCCTGACTGCCTGTGCCCTCAGTTTTTTGGGTGGCGCTCCCAGTTTTCGGCAGGCAGCAGCACAAAACCGTAGACGTGACGCCCGTTGGCTTTTGCGGACTCTCGGTCCCACGCAAATGAGGCCACACCCACACCGGTTGGGTGTGTCCTCTTCTGTGATTTCCTGCAGTGGCATACTCTAAATGATACTCTAAAGCTTTAGAGTATGAATATAGAGTAAAAACTGCTGCACTGGATACTCTAAAACGATACTCTATCCTTTCTCTCACTCTATATTTAGAGTAGTACAGTGTTTACTCTATAGTGCGCAGTGGCGGACCCTACTAGCTAAACCAAGGAAAAAATGCTATAACTCACAAACCAAAAATCTAAATTAAATTTCGATTGCACCATTAAATTTGTCTCAATAAATCTTTCAAAACTAGATCACTCATGGATATATTTAGATAAAGTGGCAAGTGGGTCCCACAGTAGATAGAGTGGATAGAGGATCATATAGAGGATGGATGGGTGCGGGAGAATTGAGTATAGAGGAGAGAATCTTGCTGACTAGGACGTATAGAGGATGAATATAGAGGACCATGAGTGCGGATAGCCTGATGCGGTTGCTGAGAGGCCGCCAGGACGAAGGCTGGCCGCCGGTGGTAGGCGGGGCAACATCAGGCTAAGATCGAGTTGCTGTTGCATGGAAGTAACCTGGGCAAAATTAACCGAGAACTGAAAACCGAACCGAAATAACCAGAATCAAAACCGAAAAATTCGGTTCCTGCTATTAGATAATCGAAATTAGTAAGGTTAAATCGGTTCCTACCAGTTAACCGAAATAACCGAGATGTGTATAAAGGCCCATCAGCGAATTCCATCCAAGGCCCAACTAAGACCTACGTATATAAGGACTCCATTCGAAGCCTTCTATCCATCCATCCGAGGGAGCGGCGGCTGGTCTTCCTACTCCCGACTCCTGTATCCCGCCTCTGCTCCCAACTCCCCACACCTCACTGCCCGTTCCTCATTCCCCAAAGCCTCATCATTCTCCCTCGACCGCGAGTGGTCCCGTGGTGGCAGCCGACGGCGTCCGTTCCCTCTCTCACGGTGGCGGCCAATGGTGCCTGCTCCCTCTGCCGGGGTAGAGGCCGGCGGCGTCCGCTCTCTCTCTTCCCTTCTCGCGGTCGCGGTGACTTAGAGCGAAGGGACACAACGGTGACTAGGAAGAAGGCGACGACAAATCTACTGTTTTCCTCTTTTTTTTTCTATAGACTAAAAAGTTTCAGTTTTCTTAGTTAGAACCGGAATCGAACCGAATTAGCTGAAACCGAAGTTCATCGGTTTTGTGTTTCCCAAGGAACCGATTGGTCCCTACATCTCAGGTAACCGAATTTGCTAAAAAAACTAAAGAACTGAACCGATCGGTTTCAGTTAACCGAATGCCCAGAGTTACATAGAAGAGCAATGGCCATTCAAAGGTATTGTTCTCTATAAGTTGGGAGATCCAAAATATGATATGGTAAATAAATGACATGTTTATATGTATTTTATGTGGTCAAAATATATATTCTTTGACAATTGCATTAGGCGCTGAGCTCGTGTCTATTTCAGGAACTCTACTAAAAACTGCTTTTTTTTATTTCCCAAACACCCTTTTTTTTAAAAAAATGAGAAATATTTTTCCTATATACATTGGGAAACGTTTTGTCATCAGTGTGTGGGAGGTTTTAGATTTATAGGCTGAGAGAGAGAGGGTGGGCCCCTTACCACAATCAAACAAGTTCACTGTTGAGGAACACAAAAAAACAGCGCTTTACTCTGTTTATATAATGGATCGGAGTACAAACTAGTTACAATTTTTTGAGGCTGTGAACACGTTTGAGTTCTAGTTGCTGTTGACTACTCGTAGCAGTAGTTTATTCGACGAGGCATCAACTTCACTCCTCTCTACAGTTTTATCGTTCGATCAAGATGCTGAGGTGGATCAAGGCCTGAAGAAAGCCGGGTGCGGCCTGCCGGTGCCCTGGTAGGAGGTGTTCTTGAGGTGCTCTGGTGCGCCCTCAAACGAGTGCCTCCTCGCCAGCGAGAGGATCTTCTTGTCAGCGGCGATGAAGTAGGCCATCCCAGCAACTGACGGACATCGCCGACAAAAAGTGAATGAAGTCGTCAGATTATGCATATATACTGTTAGTCGAGCCTGGAAATGGCGATTGTCGAAACAAGGAAGATGTATGGAAGCAGACACAGCAGATCAACACACCTGTGGAGATGATGAGAGCCTGTCCGGTGGGGTTGATGTTGGCCTTCGCCCATGGCAGCATCCTCACGCTCGCCAGCTAAACAACAGAGAGGTTACGGATCTCGAAATGGTTAGTAGATACGTACAACCTTATGCTATCACAATGCTCAAATAGATAGATGAACGTCGACACTCACGGTGGGAACTGCAGAGGCGACGGTCGCCACAGCTGCTGCCTTAAACCCTGCGAGGGTCGCCTCTGCATGCATCACACATGTACTCAAGCATCAGTGTACAAAGCAATCTATCAGACTACATATTATGAGCCAGACATGTACCCAAGCGAAGGAGAGTGTTAATTCATTCTAACTTCTAAGGCGTTGTGTCCACAAGTGGCAGTATGGCTGTGCGTACGTACCTCGCGAGCATCGCTTGGCGAGGGCGAGCTTCTGGTCGAGTGATGCACGGCTCACCGTCGACATGGTCGTCTTCTTCCGAGTCGCGACTATGCTATGCGATTGCAGTTACAGACTGCGCTGTTAGGAGAAGTTGGCTAAAGGGCTACAGAAGAACGTACGATTGAACGAAGCGGCAGTGGGTTGCGACTTGCAGGGCACTGGAGGGGAGACTGAGAATTTATAGGAGCTAGTAGCCTGGAAGGATCAGCGGACTGCGGACGCCGGCCGGGGAGAAGCGGCGGGCAAGAACCTGGTTTTGGTTTTGGGCGAAAGTGAAACCCATGTGTTGTGCCAATATGAGCCCAGGCCCTTATCTGGATGGTGGTGCATGCATGCCGTACTACTTGTCACCGTCCAGAGTACAAAGAAACTGAAAACAAATGCGTGCAAGAAACAAGGCCAGTAATTTACTATGAGATGTCACCAAACTGGATTACTGTGCCTGTTAGATGCCCAACTCCCCAGGCCTAATCCTAATCATGTGCGCAGTACTCAAACCCAGAGAGAGAAAAAAAAACATGATCTAGGTTCGGGCATCCGTGTGCTGCTAGAACCACTGATGGATGTGGACTTGTGAAGGGTCAAAAGAGTCTCACCAACTGGTATGACTTGTCGGCAGAGCATTATTTGGCACTGCTTCGTGGATGCATCAGCATCACTACCGCAGACCAACCAAGCTAGGCATGACTAAGCATCTCCGATAGTCCCCCAATTCTCATCCCCAATGAAAAAAACCTGTATTTTGAGAGATTTGAGAGCTCCAGCAGATCCTCATTCTAGCCCCAGAATTTTTTTCTCAACCCCTAAAAATCCATCTTCCAATTCCTCAAAGATGAGGGAAACCTCCCTCCCTCCAATACTTGAGATTTTTGGCGCGAGCTCCAACTACCGCAAGTTCCTTCCCGCGCCCATGCGGATTTTGCGTCTCCGGTGAGCTGTCGTTGCTCCCGGCGGCCTCCAGTCGCGCCGTAGACAGTGGGGGTGCTCCAGCTCGCGTCGGGGATGGTGGAGGTGCTGCTCACGTCGATGGAGGGTGGAAGTGCTCCGAACTTGCGACAGTAGAGGTGGAGGTTGCTGAGCTCACGCCGGTTGGATCTGCTAGGCCCGATGGGAGGAAGGGCAACGCTATTAAGCGCAGGTCGCCGCACACCGCCAGGCCCAAGGCCGGCGGCTCCTCCTCCATTGCGGCAGGGGTGTGGGAGCGAATGGATGCGGGGGCATCGGGGGAGAGAAAGAAGCGGTGGAATGAGGCGGCGGCGGGGAAGAGAGAGTCTCGCCTGGTAGAAGAACTGACTGGAAAAAATATGTTTTTGGCTAACAAGTGGGACCCATCTGTATTGGGGTTGTGTTTTTAGTGATCTGTTGCAGCACCTCCCACGATACTCTAAAAAGTAGTATTGTATCAATTTATTTGGGGAGATGGATTATGAGACTGCTGGAGATACTCTAAGACTACCCGTAGTGGGTACTCTAAAGGGATACTCTAAAGCTTTAGAGTATGAATATAGAGTAAAAACTGCTGCACTGGGTACTCTAAAATGATATTCTATCATTTCTCTTACTCTATATTTAGAGTGGTAGAGTGCTTACTCTATAGTGGGCAGTGGCATGCCCCACTAGCTAAATAAAGGAAAAAAATGCTATAACTCACAAACCAAAAATCCAAATTAAAATTTGATTGCACCACTAAATTCGTCTCAATAAATCTTTAAAACTAGATCACACGTGGATATATTTAGATAAAGTGACAAGTAGGTCCTACAGTGGATAGAGTGGATAGAGGATGATATAGAGGATGGATGAGTACGGGAGAATTGAGTATAGAGGAGAGAATCTTGCTGACTAGGACGTATAGATGATGAATATAGAGGTCCATGAGTGCGGATAGCCATAGGCTGTAAAATTGTGATTCGTAAACTTGTGCAGTGCAGAGACAGAGGGCATGCATGCAGATGCAGGCCATGTTTAGTTGGGCAGATTTTGGATGTCCAAAATCTGCACAGTGCAAGCTTGTGCACTGTAGCATTTTGTTTGTATTTGTGAATTTTTGTCCAAACATTAATTAATTAGGCTCAAAAGATTCGTCTCGCAAAGTACAACTAAACTATGCAATTAGTTTTTGATTTCATCTACATTTAGTACTTCATGCATGTGCCGACATTTTGATATGATGGAAAATATTCTTTTTGCATAGTAGAATTTGGGAAAAAATTTAGCAGCTAAACGAGGCCGCAGCACGTAAAAGATGGCAGTTTTGAGTTGGAAATCAGGGACTCTCACAGTCACAGGCCTCACTGCCTCAGGGTGGCCGCTCCCAGTTTTCGGCTGGGCGGAGGCGGGGCAGGGCCAGGGTTTTTTTTACCGACCGGTTTCCGGTAACCGCCGGCCGGCGGTAGCGGTTTACCGGTCGGTTTACCGGTAAACCGGTCGGTAACCGGCCGAATTCAAATTTGAATTCAAATGTTCTTCGGTTCGGTTTCCGGTCGGTAAACCGGCCGGTTTGGAGCGGTAACCGGCCGGTTTGGCCGGTTTACCGCTCGGTTTGAGTTTGGAATTTTTTTTTCTTTTTTTTTCAAACTTCTATACGTATAAATAAATACTAAACGAACTCGAATTTGAAAAATTTTTACACCATTGGCTTCTATAAATCATGAACTATTTTTAGGAATTTTTTCAGCATTTTTTGTTTTTTTCAAATTTTAAATTTGAATTTGGGGGCCTTAACGGGCCGGGACCGGGATTTTTTTTTCTTTTTTTTCAAACTTCTATACGTATAAATAAATACTAAACGAACTCCAATTTGAAAAATTTTTACACCATTGGCTTCTATAAATCATGAACTATTTTTAGGAATTTTTTCAGCATTTTTTTTTCAAATTTTAAATTTGAATTTGGGGAAACCCTAACCGGGCCGGACCGGAACCGGACCGGCCCGGTTTGGGCGGTTACCGCGGTAAACCGGCCGGTTTTTTTAACCCTGGGCAGGGCAGCGTGGCGTCTCGATCTGTGTGCTGCTGCCTGCTGCGTGCTTTTGCGGCCCCACTCAAGTAGTACGGCACAGATAGCTTATCCTCTGTTGTCTCCTGTGATTTTCAGGTCGAATCACATTAGGCTGATGCTTGGTTAAGCATGTGCAACTTGTTATTAAGTTTTGTTTCGTTTTAAAATTATCGATACATCTCAATCTTTCGGATGTACTAGTATAGTAGGAGTGCATATATAAGTTCATAGGGATGAGTGCGTACTCATATAGATGAACATCTACGTCTCTATGGGTCTAAAAAAACAATATGTATTTACAAATTTTTGCACTAAAAATTCTTTGGCCGAATATGCGATTTTTAAAAATTCTTTCATACTGCGTTCGGACGAGCGCTCGTTTTTGCCAGCGCAAGAGCTTTAACGTGGTGGCATCTCCTGTTTGAGGTTGTGCCCGCCCTCACAGGTGGGGGAGAAGAGGTGGCAGAGATGCACCGGAGCATGCGTGGGGAGGGGACGGAGCGAATGATGCGGGCAGCGCGATGGATGAAACCACGAAAGGATAAGATTGCATGCGCTTGGTAGAAGGAGATGGTGCCGTGGATTGCTATAGGCAATGGACCCACGTGTAGGATGACACTCTTTTTTGAACATTTTGGAACACCGTTTGGATCCTAAAACGACACTAATATTAGGAAAGAGGGAGTATAGTAGTTAAAAACCTATGTGTAAATTCACATGGCAAAACTAGTCTTTTTTTATTTAAATTGGCATCATTAATCCCTTCAAATGAAACAAAGATAAACTCTTGAGTTTATTTTGAAAATGCAGAGGCAAGATATAAAAAAAATAAAATAAATGAGGATAAAACAAAGCACGCATTATCTCCCAACAAGTCATCATGGACCGTGAGTGAACACTAGGTGTTTATTCATGGTTTTTTTTTTGAAACGATTATTCATGGTTTTAGGACTGCCTCTTTCTTCTAAAGAGTAAACTAGTCCACCTATTGATCTAGCTTTGACTGTAACCGTTTAACAGCACCAAACTATGAAAAAAAATGATACGCTATAGACTATACCGAGTTCATGGGTTCAGAAACACAAAATGCGGTGCAGTTGTTGAGAAAGGTCCAGGCAGGGCATCGACGGCACAGCACTAGCGATCAGAGAGCTTGCATTGCAGCCACGGTTTCGGGGGAAATCCAGCTGCCGAGCGGACCGGCCCGTTTCAAGTGGTGAAAGTTGGTGGCCAAACTGCCTTTAGTGGCTGTAGCCCGTAGGCGTACGTGCGAATGATACGTTGCTGCACCGTGAGTAGGAGAGCAGCAGCTTTCAGCTTTTTGTCGTCGTCAGTCGTCACAATCACAAAACTGTGGTTTGATAGAGTCATAGAGAGACAGGATTTTGTGATTCCTGGTTGGACCGATGACCGAATATCGTGCGTGAGGGAGTTAGGTGGAATCAGCAGCACCAACGTATCTATCTAGTCTAGCCTAGGAGTAAAAGGTTGGAAATTAAGCGTCCCAGAAAAGTGTAGTGGACTAATGCGCGTACGTTGGTGCATCAGCACAATATATATCTGCTTATTCATCGAGGACGACGAACTTCTTGATATACCGTAACCGCAACGATAATAATGTTGCAGCCAGAGCTTCCGGCCGTCTCCGTATGTCCAGACGCTTGCTTGCTGGGCCTGCGCACCAGCTCAGACAATCCACTGGCCCAGACAACCGGCCACTCATCTTTTTACTACCTTATACTAAAAAAATTGTCATTTCCTCACCCGGCCATCGCGGCAGGCTCCACCGTGTAACACCCCGGTGTTACGCAGGCATTTAGCATTGCAAATCATACGCATGATGCATTATTTGCATTTATAATCACATGTGAAGTAGAGTGCATTTTGAGTTGAAACATTTCTGTGAAACGTGAATGTTGCACACACTTGTTTAGAATTGTTTCACCCTAATTATGCTTGCTAGGCTACTAAAACATGTGCGGCTATAATTGTAAATCACCTAGAATTAGTTAGCACAATTTTTGGAGCAACTTTGGTATTAAAAGTTTTGTCAAATTTTGCTTTTAAAAATATTATTGGAAAATGGTCAAAACCCCTCCCTATTTAACTTTTATTCTCCAATTCAAAATCTGTTGGGAATTTTGAGTTGGTCCCTTAATAAAAGTTGTAGAGAATTAAATTCTAAGCAACTTTCATTTTTGGGCCATTTCCAGAAAAAGCCATTTTCTTGCTCAAAATGGGATTTTAAAACTGTTATTTGAAATTGTTTGAAAATTTATTAGAAATAAAATTGGAAAATCAGTTTTTCACCTAGCAGGCCGCCGCTTCCCTTTCGGCCCGCTGGCCAAAGCGGCCCAGCTCCCCCTGCGCGTGCGCCCACAGCAGCTCTCGCGGCCCGGCCCACGCCCGCACTGCGCCGTCTCCCTCCCGCTCGCATGCACCGCTGTCCCGACAGCGGCAGACGCCGCGCGCCGCGTGGCGAGCGCATGCCGGCGACACTGGCCAGATGGTGCCCGGTCGCCCCCACCAGCGCGCGCATTCGCCCCTACAACCTCCACCGCAGCGCCTTGCCTTTCTCCTTCCCCTCCTTTGCCTTGCTTCTGCCCGCGCGCAGCTCATGCCACCGCACGCCGAGTCGCTCGCCGGCGTTGCCGATCCGGCCACCGCAGCGCACCATCGGCGTCTCCATCTTGCCCCGAGCCCCGCCTCTCCCTCGCGCAGCCCGTGCTTGCACCAGCTTCCCGTGGTAAGGCCCCCTTCGACAGGTATTGCTCGCCGGAGATTTTCGCTCCGTGGGCCACTCCTCTCCACCCCATCTTCTTCCCTTCTTGTGCGCGCATTTTGCTCGCCTCGGTTCACCGGTGCTCGAGCACCCTTCCGGTGACCGTATTGTGGTCGGAAATGGCCTGCCGGCGACCACCCGCGCCACCGTTCTGCCATAGACGGTGGTGACCGGTCTTTCGAGCTCCATTGGCCACCGCGTGTGTGCCATCGAGTTTGCGGGATTGAGGTGGTCAGCAGGTGACCTTGGCCTGGCCGGAGACCTCACCGCCGGCGAGCTGTGGCCGCCGGCATCTCTCTCTCCCTGTGACTGACCGGTGGGGTCTCGGGTCCACATGTCTGTCTCGTGTGTGATCTCTGGGTTCAGTTCTGGGGTGCGTGTAGCGTTTGAGCGGTCGGATTCAAAAAGGATTTAAACAAAATGTTTTTTCCAGAAAATGATAAAAGGCTTCTAAAATCCATAACTGGCTCATTTTGGCTCCAAAAATTTTGAACCAAATTTTGGTAGACTTCTTAGAACCAGATCTATGATCTAAAAATATTGCATGTCAAGTTTGAAATACTTTTCTGTAGAGTTTTTATTTAATCATTAAAATTGTTGTTTTCTTGATAATTATATAATAAATCATATAAAGCTCAGAAAAATATGGTTTCAATTTTGTTAATCTTTTTGTGAAATGTAATTTCTAGGAAAAATATGTGTCATGCATGTTCTGTAGAAAAATTTTGATGTGTAGTTCAAGTGCTTTTGATTGTTGATAATTGTTATTTTTGATAGAGAGAAAAATATGAATAAAACATGCATATGATAATTTTTATATAGTGATTGTTTACTGTGTAGAATATAAGAAAAATACTAAATCTGTTGTTTGATACTTTTCATAGTACAAAGTATTTTTATGCTCATTTTAGGCCCTAGATTGTCATTTTTGTGTAAGCAGTTCTAGTACTCCAAATGTAATGAAATTTTTGTGGCGTGCTACATTAGATGATAGTAAGCCACTGTAATTTTCTCAGATTTTTCTGTTCTGCCAAAAGAAGTGTTGCCATTCGAACATAGTTTCCACTAGGGTTTAATTAACCTTGTTAATGCATGATTAGTTAATAAGAATTGCTTTGGTGTATCTTTGAAGCATCTTAGATTTCTGTGGTGACTTGGCATGGTAGAGAATGATTGTAGTAGTAGGATACTAGTACATGTGTCATGGATGATGTGGACTGCCTTGTAGAAGAGTTGTATTCCTACTTTATACAATAAAGTAAACCTATTCATCTACATTCCATTCATCATGATCATTACATGTCATCTCTGCAATGCACTTAGGCATGAGCACTTATATATTTGCATCATACATGATCGCAAGAAGTAACTCCGGTAGCAGTTACCGAGGAGCCGGAAGAGCAGCCCGAGGTGCAAGAGCAGGAGGTGCCCGAAGCCGACGAGGAGGTCGGTGAGGATCTTCCTGAGTGCCCCGTCCATCACCCAAGCTCTTTCGAAAGAGGCAAGCTCCGGAGCATTTCTCTCCCAGTTTACAAATATTTTTATTAATGCTTTACCTTAAATGATGCATTACGTTTAGGAGTTGTTTGCAACCATTGCTGCATTATGCCTTGTTTACCTTTGTTCTACCATACCCTTGTTACCCTGGTCTTCGCAGTCAAGAAATGCTTAGCTTGCTTAGAACGGTAGAAGTCGGGTGATTTCCTGTCACCTGCGAGCGATAGGTGGTTACCTGGATCTGCTTGAAAAAGTATGTCATCTTAGGATAACTAAGTGTTAATTTGAAATTGAGACCGGACGGAGACTTACAGGGTTTCGGACTGTAGTGTTTTCTGTCTGTGTCGGTTAAGGACCGATCGTTGTTGGGCCTCGAGTCGTGTTGAACGCATGCCTTATATTTAGCTGGCCGAATAATGTACCTTTCGACCGCGAAGCTGGGAGATTATTCGGGCCGAGTGGATTGCCCGTAACGCACTATACCGGAGCAGGTGTGGTAGGACACGGGGGCGCGATGATAAGGCCAAAGAGCAGTCGGGCGGCCCCCGGGTACATGTGGTTCCTAACAAACTCGAGACTTTACCTAAATAGTTGACTCGGTGACCAATATCTCACTTTAGCGGGTGAGTGAGGTTTGTGTAAGGAATAAATTACCAGCTGGTTAATAATCGATTCGAATCGCCATCGTTCACTAGATAGTGAACACTTGACTTGAGTTACTTCATCGTAGTAATATAGATAGAACACTTGGACAGTTATATAGAATATGACATGATGGAAGTTGTTAATGATCATTGGTTATCCTTACTTGTTTAATCACATGTTTACTCTAGTACAGGTGTAAATGTAGTTGGCAGGTTAATAAAGATTTAACTTGATATAAAAGCTTATGGAAAAAGGGTTCTTTAAATGCTAAAAATGCATTTTTGCAAATGAGTCAGCTATCCTACCGTAAAGCCTTTCATGATCCTTGGTATCATTTTATTTTTGGTTATATCGGGTAAGTCTAGCTGAGTACCTTCTCGTACTCAGTGCTTTGTTCCCACTTGTTGCAGATGGACAGATGTATTATGGCTACTGTATCAACTGCCTCTATCCTGCGATGGGTGAAGCTTAGGACCATGGGCAGTTGTCATTCCCTATGTCTCGTCTAATGCTTTTGTTGGAGATGATCATCATCTGACACTTTATTTCGAACTCTGTGTGAGTGTGTGTGGTTTGAACTAAATGCTTCCGCTACTTTTATTTGAACTTGGTTTGTAATAACTATGTGTAAACTCCGATGTATCCGTGATGTGAACTTTTATGTAATTTGTGATGGTGACCGCTAAACTTATTATGATCTTGGCTGGTATGTAAGTTGGTTTGAAATCTGTCGTGATTTCACGGACTACCGGGTTATACGGGCTTAAGTTTGCTAAATCGTCTGCTCGGTGGATGATTTTCTTACTTAATTTCGTATAATTGGTCGGTTCTGTTACACACCGCCGCATCCTGCCCGCTCGGCCGTGTGTTCTAACGCTGTCGCTGCTCGACCGGCCGGTCCAATAGGGTAAGTGCTGTCGGCGTTGGCGACCGTGCTGAGCAGCCCACGGCGTCAGGGGCAACCTGCTGGAAGATGGCGCTCCTCGCGGGGTCCCTCTGGGCGGCAGCCCTCCTCGACCTCCCTGCTTGGCTAGGCCTCGCCGTTGCCACTCTATCGCCTCCACCAGGGCGGCCTCCATCCCACTTCCCGTCCTCCTCGTTGATCTACCGCAGTTCCCCACCAGGTAGGTCACGGCCGCGACAAACGTTGTGTTTCAAGAGTTTCAGACTTTTGTTTTAGGTGTTTTATCTGGATGTTGCAAAAGTAGATCTAGATGTTGCATATATTTTCAAGTGTTTTAGACGTTCCAGAATTTTGTTTCAAGTGAAGGAGATCTGGATGTTGCAATGACAAAATACGCATATTGCAAGACTATGTTTCATGTGTTTCATGCGTTTTCAGACGTATGTTGCAAATGTTTCATCTGGACATTTCAGAAGTAGATTGGGTGTTGTACATACTACAATTACGCCGGTGGCTGGCGGACAGTGGCTTGCCGCATGGCTTCGCCTCCTACCTCGCGTCTTCCTCGCACGGCGCGCCTCGCCCTCCCTTCCCTCCATCTCACCACGGCAATTCAAGCTCGGCTGATGAGCACGTGGAGTCGCAGACGTCGGGTAGGCGCAACAGCAGGCCTGGGACGGGCAGGCAGGCGCAGCAGCTTGCACACGAGACAGGGCAGGCGCAGGCGTATGGACGTTCGGGCGCTGACCATACCGTTTTCTGTTTTTTTTTTTATTTCAGGCGTGGAGACGGACCGAAGAGTCCGGGACGGGCGTCACGTCTGCGGTTTTGCTGCCTGCCGAAAACTAGGAGCGTCACCACAAAAACTGAGGGCACAGCCACCGCGCCGGGCCACCAAACCACACACCAGACGGCCGCCGTCGTCCACGGAAAAAGTCAACTCTGTCGAGTTGGGACCTGGGATATACGTATACCGTTGCTTGCTTCTCTTTACACTTCGACAGACACGGGTCGGATGCACCGTAGTTACAGAGCACACTGTTAATAATAAAAACTTGAAATTACGTACACGGTTGCCAAATGTTTGGACTACCCACTGAATTTTGGCCTGCCCCTGCATGCAGCAGTGTCAAAGGCCTGTGTCACGCTTGCCCGCGTGGCTCCCATTAGCGTGTCAAACTCATCACAGTAGCGGTTGTGGTTGGCAACTTACTCTTTTCTTTTCAACCTTTTTCGAGTAGCACACAGATGCCGAAGCTAGCTAGTAGTAACCCACATCACAGCAGACAGCACGATATCTAATCCCTGGGTTGGGTTCTTGTAACCTTGACCTGCACGTGGTTGGGTTTATATTAAAAGCTAACCTCTGATGGCCTGATCTAGGGAATTCGATCTAGGCCTTGTTTAGTTGCAAAATTTTTTACAAAATGATATTGTAGCAAATTTCGTTGTTATTTGGCAATTATTGTCCAATTATAGTCTAATTAGGCTTAAAAGATTCGTCTCGTCCATTTCATCTAAACTGTGTAATTAGTTTTATTTTTTATCTATATTTAATGCTTCATGCATTTGTCAAAGATATGAAAATTTTTTTTGGAACTAAACAAGGCCCTACCTAGCTAGCTAGTTTCACGAGGATCAATCGACCTCCAAGGCCGGTGAAGTTAGTCCCATGCACATGGGCCTTGTTTAGATCACCAATTTGGTGATCCTCGAATGCATTGTGTAGCACTATATTACACTGTAGCAATTTTGTTTTTATTTGGTAATAATTATCTAAACATTGATTAATTAGGCTCAAAACGTTCGTCTCGCCAAGTACAACAAAACTGTGTAATTAGTTTTTTGATTTTATCTACATTTAGTACTCCATGCATGTACCGGTATTTTGATGTGATGGGAATCTTCTTTTTTATATTAAAATTTAGGGGTGAATTTTGGTATCTAATCAAGGCCATGCTGTCAAGGGACGTCTGTCTGCAGCTCAGTACTCAGGAGTCAGGAGTGGATAGGGAAGCGTGGTCCCCTTTACCAAGAACAAGGGAGGTGGAGGCAACGGCATCTATCCTGAAAACCGCATGCAATCCGCTGCACTTCACCGGCCAGTCGGCCACACCATACACATGAGCTCCAAAACCACGTCCGCGGCTCCGCGCCCGCCCGCCGTTTCTCCGCCGTCCGCCGATCGTTTGGGTCCCTGATGCCGCCTATAAATCCCCGGCCTCCCCTGCGTCCGGCAACACACATCCATCGTCCTCGTCCTCCGTCCTCACTCACTCCTTGTGTGCTTTCAGTGCGTGCTAGCTCCTAGAGCTGCTGCTTCTTTTTTACTAGCCTTCCTTTGCTACTGCAAGTCCAAGTCTGCAACCGCAAGGGCCCGAGATGTCGACGGTGAGCCGTGCATCCCTTGACCAGAAGCTTGCCCTCGCCAAGCGCTGCTCGCGAGGTCCGTAGGTGTACTGGTGTACATACTGCATTCGATGGCCCTTGTATACGTAGTAGTAGTGTAGTACACTGAATCTAACTGATGCTTTTGTATCCATGTCGTCTGCAGAGGCAACCCTTGCTGGAGCCAAGGCGGCAGCTGTGGCAACTATCGCCTCCGCGGTTCCCACCGTGAGTTTCCATCGCAAAATTTCAGCTGTTTTTATTTTTCCTGAGATGCAGGCTTGCTCACACTTAATCACGAAACAAAACCATGTAAGTCTCTAACTTATTGTTTTGCTGCGGTTCTTCAGCTGGCGAGCGTGAGGATGCTGCCGTGGGCAAAGGCCAACATCAACCCCACCGGCCAGGCACTCATCATCTCAACAGTTGCTGGGATGGCCTATTTCATCGCTGCCGACAAGAAGATCCTCTCGTTGGCGAGGCGGCACTCGTTTGAGGAGGCTCCTGAGCATCTCAGGAACACCTCCTTCCAGGGCACCGGTCGCCTGCACCCGACTTTCTTCAGGCCATGAGCCCATGAGACATCCGTCGAGCTACCTCTTCGTCAGTACAAGCACCAGAGATGCCGTCGATGTCTGAATAAACTACTAGGCGGACGGTCGGTCTAGTAGCGCACTAATCATCGATGTACTAGTAATAGTACTCCAGTACTATATACCAGTATATAGCAGTTGTAATTACTTTGTGGTGCTCAGTTGCAGAATGAATGCGAATTTAGCTTCTGTTGCAAATTAATCAACTTTATGTGTTATTTTCTAGTGAAAAATCATCTTCATACCGATAGTGGCCATATATTGCCTTTGCAGAAAAACTACTAACTAGAATCTTACTATTACTAACTAGCAAGAGAGACTTGACAGAACATTTAGAGTATAATCCTCACGAGACGCGGTAAAAAGGTTGTACAAAATCATCATAAAATTTTTATGAAATCTGTAACCTCTGTCGTTTCAAAAGAGAGAGAGAGAAATCTGTAACCTCTCATCATCATCATCTGAAACCTCTGCAGAAAATAGTCATGTGTCTGCACAAGGGATAAGCTATCCTCAGTGGGGAGCACGTATGCACTCAGCAGCGGCGCCCGGCAGCCGGCTGCCCACAGACAGCCGCGACCATGAGGTCCATGAGGCCGGCCGGTATCTGCCGGGCTGCCGCTGCCCAGCTGAAAACTGGGAGCGCCATACCGATTGATCCAAAACGGAGGGACTCAGCAACCGACCAGCGTCATTACAAAAGACTTGTTTTCTTTTACCCTTTCCATGAACTGGTGAACAACAATGACTATAGGACTCAAAACCTGTCACTGACTCACTGCTCTGTTTACCCAGACGGTACGTGCTTGGAACAGTGCGCTGAAAGTGGCTTTGTTAGTTGTTGGCGTGTGTCCGAGATCCATGCACCGTCCACCCATGGATGGTACAATGGCAAAAACCGTCCAGTTGGCCCACATGAATTTGGCTACCGAAAAGCCAAGTCTATTTTGAGACTCCAGATCTCGATTGCTCCAGTCACAAGCAGGCTTTCTCCTTTACTATATGGTGCTTGCCAGCTGGGTTGACCAGATCATGTATTACAGCACAAACTGATCAAGGGGTGCTAGTTCAGTGGATTCCCTGCCAGTTGGGCCAGTTGGCCCACAACGGAATGGATTTCGGCGAGCCATTCCGTTTCGCACCAGCCGTCCAGCCCAGGCCCAGCGCTCCGCCGCGAATGAGGCCAACGCTGAGAAAGAACGTATCCGGCCAGCTGCTCTATCTAGGCCGTTGCACGGGCTTTCACACACGGGCCTACTAAACAATCAGAGGCAGGGCAGAGGGAACAGGGAACGTTTTCTTCTTTTTCTTTATTTTAATTTATATTCTGATGGAAAAAAATGACCCAACGAACGCTTGTCTACATGTTGAGTTGTTGAGGAGGATACATGGCGCTCATCTGTTAGAAATATACGTAGCTCTAGAGAGCGATGACTCTGAAGCTGGTCGGCCTACTGGCAGTCGTCTTCTGAAGTCTGCAATGCTGTCCAGTCGCATCAGCAACACCAACGACAGTCGCCTGCCACTCTTCGCGGCAAGTGCCAGATCGAGACGCCGGGACAAGCCGTGCCATGGCTGCAAACACACGGGATCGGCAGTCACACTACTCTGCTGGCGTCTGAAGCAGCCACGTCCATTGGCATAAGCCGTCGTCAACAGTCAAGACCCACCCGAGTCGACGGCTCAATAATGCAACGCGCATTGCTGCCTCTCGTAGTCAGTCCCTGCCCGGCATGACACGGCGACGCAAGGGCGATATATACACACACCTGCCCAAGGGCGAACGCCGAACGCAACTTTGAACGCGATGGGTGAAACCGTGAAAGGATAAGATTGCGTGCGCTTGGTAGAAGGAGATGGTGCCGTGGATTGCTATAGGCATGGGACCCACGTAGGACGACACTCTTTTTTGGAACATCTTGAAACACTGTTTGGATCCTAAAATGACACTAATGTTGGGAAAGAGGGAGTATAGTAGTTAAAAACCTATGTGTAAATTCACATGGCAAAACTAGTCTTTTTTTATTTAAATTGGCATCGTTAATCCCTTCAAATGAAACAAAGATAAACTCTTGAGTTTATTTTAAAAATGCAGAGGCAAGATATAAAAAAATAAAATAAATGAGGACAAAACAAAGCACGCATTATCTCCCAACAAGTCATCATGGACCGTGAGTGAACACTAGGTGTTTATTCATGGTTTTTTTTTTTTGAAACGATTATTCATGGTTTTAGGATTGCCTCTTTCTTCTAAAGAGTAAACTAGTCCACCTATTGAGCTAGCTTTGACCGTAACCGTTTAACAGCACCAAGCTATGAAAAAAAATGATACGCTATAGACTATACCGAGTTCATGGGTTCAGAAACACAAAATGCGGTACTTCGCAAACTTTCTCTTAGCATGCATGCCCGTTGATCTGCAGTTGTTGAGCCAGGTCCAGGCAGGGCATCGACGGCACAGCACTAGCGATCAGAGAGCTTGCATTGCAGCCACGGTTTTGGGGGAAATCCAGCAGCCGAGCGGACCGGGCCGTTTCAAGTGGTGAAAGTTGGTGGCCAAACTGCCTTAGTGGCTGTAGCCTGTAGGCGTACGTGCGAATGATACGTTGCTGCAGCGTGAGTAGGAGAGCAGCGGCTTTCAGCTTTTTGTCGTCGTCAGTCGTCACAATCACAAAACTGTGGTTTGATAGAGTCATAGAGAGACACAGGATTTTGTGATTCCTGGCTGGACCGATGACCGAATATCGTGCGTGAGGGAGTTAGGTGGCATATCAGCACCACCAACGTATCTATCTAGTCTAGTCTAGGAGTAAAAGGTTGCAAAATAAGCGTCCCAGAAAAGTGTAGTGGACTAACGCGCGTACGTTGGTGCATCAGCACAATATATATCTGCTTATTCATCGAGGACGACGAACTTCTTGATATACCGTAACCGCAACGATAATAATGTTGCAGCCAGAGCTTCCATCTGTCCAGACACTTCTTGCTGGGCCTGCAGACCGGCCCAGACAACCGGCCACTCATCTCTTTACTACCCTTTACTTAAAAAAAATCGTCATTTCCTCATCCGACCATCGTGGCAGGCTCCACCGCCGCATCCTGGCCGCTCGACCGCGTGTTCTAACGCCGTTGCTGCTCGGCCAGCCGGTCTAATAAGGTAAGTGTTGTCGGCGTTGGCGACCGTGCTGAGCAGTCCACGGCGTTAGGGGCAGCCCGTTGGAAGATGGCGCTCCTCGC
This sequence comes from Saccharum spontaneum, assembly GCA_022457205.1. NCBI lineage: Eukaryota > Viridiplantae > Streptophyta > Magnoliopsida > Poales > Poaceae > Saccharum > Saccharum spontaneum. The sequence continues at coordinate 5,874,759 of CM039617.1, forward strand.
GGGGTCCCTCTGAGCGGTGGCCCTCCTCGACCTCCCTGCTCGGCTAGGCCTCGCCGTTGCCACTCTATCGCCTCCACCAGGGCGGCCTCCATCCCACTTCTTGTCCTCCTCGTTGATCTACCGTAGTTCCCCACCAGGTAGGCTACGGCCGTGACAAAGTGTTTTAGGCGTTCCAGAATTTTGTTTCAAGTGAAGGAGATCTGGATGTTGCAATGACAAAATACGTATGTTGCAAGACTATGTTTCAAGTGTTTCATGTGTTTTCAGACATATGTTGCAAATGTTTCATCTGGACATTTCTGAAGTAAATCGGGTGTTGTACATGCTACAATTGCGCCGGTGGCTAGCGGACAATGGCTTGCACAGGACTTCGCCTCCTACCTCATGCCTTCCTCGCACGGCACACCTCGCCCTCCCTTCCCTTCCCTCCATCTCACCACGGCAATTCAAGCTCGGCTGATGAACACGTGGAGTCACAGACGTTGGGTAGGCACAGCAGCAGGCCTGGGACGGGCCGGCAGGCGCAGCAGCTTGCGTAGGAGACGGGGCAGGCGCAGGCATCTGGACGTTTGAGCGCTGACCATACCGTTTTCTGTTTTTTTTTTCAGGCGTGGAGACGGGACCGAAGGGTCCGGGACGGGCGTCACGTCTGCGGTTTTGTGCTGCTGCCCGCCGAAAACTGGGAGCGTCACCACAAAAACTGAGGGCACAGCCACCGCGCCGGGCCACCAAACCACACACCAGACGGCCGCCGTCGTCCACGGAAAAAGTCAACTCTGTCGAGTTGGGACCTGGGATATACGTATACCATTGCTTGCTTCTCTTTACACTTCGACAGACACGGGTCGGATGCACCGTAGTTACAGAGCGCACTGTTAATAATAAAAACTTAAAATTACGTACACGGTTGCCAAATGTTTGGACTACCCACTGAATTTTGGTCTGCCCCTGCATGCAGCAGTGTCAAAGGCCTGTGTCACGCGTGCCCGCGTGGCTCCCATTAGCGTGTCAAACTCATCACAGCAGCGGTTGTGGTTGGCAACTTGTTACTCTTTTCTTTTCAACCTTTTTCGAGTAGCACACAGATGCCGAAGCTAGTAGTAACCCACATCACAGCGGACAGCACGATATCTAATCCCTGGGTTGGGTTCTTGTAACCTTGACCTGCACGTGGTTAGGCTTATATTAAAAGCTAACCCCTGATGGCCTGATCTAGCTAGCTACCTAGTTTCATGAGGATCAATCGACCTCCAAGGCCGGTGAAGTTAGTCCCATGCACATGGTGTCAAGCGACGTCTGTCTGCAGCTCAGGACTCAGGAGTGGATAGGGAAGCGTGGTCCCCTTTACCAAGAACAAGGAGGTGGACGGCAACGGCATCTATCCTGAAAACCGTGGCTGGATTTTATCCGTCTATATTGGAAGGATGAGAAAAGGATAAAAGTGTGCCACATGCGCGCGCCGCCGCCACCGGCGGTCGGGCCGTGGCCGTGGCGTGGCGAGGCAGGCAGGCGGCGAGCGAGCGGGCGAGCGGATGGGCGGGCGTGGCTCGGTTTTGCCACTCACCTCTCATAATTGCGGGAGTTTCAACTCTTTTGCATTATGGTGAATGTGGATTGGCGTTAATGTCGTGAGTTACCGCCTCCTGATCTCCCCGGTTGGCTCCTTCTCCTCCCCGCTGCGGGAATAAGAGTCATCGCTCCTATCCTCCTTCTTTCGAGAGAGACAACAGAAGCATAGACACCATCACTCCGCTGCTAGATGGCGATCTCCATCTCGTGATTTTGCGTGCATAGAACCGCGAGAGAGCAGGTGCCTCCGAAACCCTTGCTGCCTGAGCTCGGGATGTGCGGTGATTAAGTTTTTGGGGAGCGACTACGCGATTGCTTGTTCTTCTTCTCGGCAACATCATCTGCTCGTTCTTCTTCCTGGAGGCGCGGACGGCACTGCGGTCCTCTCCTTGCACCAACTGCGATCCACTACTTCAAGTAACTCACTGATTCTACCATGGGTAGTACAAGTGAGAATGGAGCCTCCAATGCCCTCGGTATGGGACCCTCCTCTGGGTGCACCCTAAACTCATCATCTTATATTAACATCTTGATATTCATGCCTTGCACTATCTCTGTTGCGTATAATATGCCATAGAAGTACGTGTTTATCCCTATTTATGTTATGTTCATGGCTTGTGCGCTTCTTGGTACGTTTTATGTAACATGGTTATATGTTTTTGATCATGCCTTTGATTCATATATACATGTTTTATGATCTTTGCTAGTATATACCTTTTGCCATGGTTTGATGCTTATAATCATGTTAATCATGCTTATGTTTTTTGGATGAACATATATGATGCCATGATGTTATTGCTTATTTTCTCATATGTCATCATCGTGATACAATTAATTTTCCGGATTAAATTGACTTTGAAATTATCTAAACATCTAACAGATTGAATGAAGCGGCAGTGGGTTGCGACTTGCAGGGCTCTCGAAGGGAGGCTGACCTGTTCACTTGAACTTATCGACCTGGCTTTTCAACCATAAAATAATATTTTTCTCTCACAATAAATCCGTTTTGACCGACTTATCAGCCGGCCGGGGAGAAGCGGCGGGCAAGAACCTGGTTTTGGTTTTAGGCGAAACCCATGTGTCGTGTTGTGCCGCTCAGACCAGGCCCTAATTATCTGCATGGTGGTGCATGCATGTATCTTGGGATTCCATGTACTTTACTGCTTCCAGTACGAGTACTCGTCACCGTCCAGAGTACAAAGAAACCGAAAAGAAATGCGTGCAAGAAACAATGCCAGTAATTTAATCTTAGATGTCGCCAAACTGGATTACCGTGCCTGTTAGATGCCCAACTCCCCATGCCTAATCCTAATCAAAATCATGTGCGCAGATGCAGCACGTAAAAGATTGCAGTTTTTGGATTCGAAATCAGGGTGGCGCTCCCTCTTTCTTCTTCTTCTTCTTTTTTGAACTGGCGCTCCCAGTTTTTGGCTGGCAGGCAGGAGAGGCCACCGACGCCGTGGCGTCTGAGCGTGGTCTGTGGGCTGGGCTGCCTGGTGCCTGTCGCTTGCGTTGCGTGCTTTTGCAGCCCCACTCAGCACTCAAGTAGTACGGCACGGATAGCTTATCCTCTGCTTTCTCCTGTCATTTTCAGATCCAATCAGTACTGTGGTATGCTCCTTGCGTACCCGTTTTGGGATGAGAGAACTTGCCGCACCGCAGCCACGGTTTTGGCCTTTTGGGGGGAAACGCAGCAGCCGAGCGGACCGGCCCCTTTCAAGTGGTGAAAGTTGCAGGCCAAACTGCCGCAGGATGTACATGTATGTTTGATCCACGTGTACTGAGGTGGATTGAAATAAAACTTAGTTTAATTTATTTTAATTCACTTCGACATATGTGAATTGAGATGAATACATGTGTATCAAATAAAACCTCAGTAGGGGTTGTAAGCGTGTGGATGATATGTTGCTGCACTGGGAGTAGATGAGGCAGCAGCTTTGTCGTCGTCACAATCACAAAACTGTGGTTAGAGAGACAGGATTTTCTGATATATTCCTGGTTGGACCGATTATCGTGAGTGAGGGAGTTAGGTGGGAGTATGAGCAACACCCAAAGTATCTATCTAATGCTTGTTCGTTTTAACTTATCAGCGGAATCAACAGCCATCCAGTAGTGTTTTTCTCTCATAACAAACCAGCGAACAGTACTTTCAGCCACAATAAACCAGCGAAACGAACAGGCTAGTCTACTAGTCTAGGAGTAAAAGGTTGGAAAGCGTCCCAGAAAAGTGTAGTAGACTAACGCGCGTACGTATGGTGCATCAGCACAATATACATGCATCTGTTTATTCATCAGGGACGACGAACTTCTTGAGATACCGTAACCACAAAGTTAATATGGCTTATTCATCAGGGCAATACAATCAACGTTTCAAGGTCGATCTTGCTAGTAGTCAAGTCAAATTTCAAGACGAATTTGCTAGTATAGTAAATCAATGGATCTGCAGTGTTGCATTGTTTGCATAGATTCCCGTTTTTTGCAGGCGTGGAGCCCACAGGATATCAGGCCGTGTTTGTGTGGGACCGATGAGTCCGCGACGGGCGTCACGTCTGCGGTTTTTTGCTGCGCTGCCTGCCGAAAACTGGGAGCGCCACCCCAGAAAACTGAGGGCACAGCCACCGGCGCACCGCCGGGCACCGAAACACACACACACACATACCAGACCGCCATCGTCCTCAGAAAAAAATCACTCGATCTGTCTTGTTCGGACTTGGGACTTGGGATATCTCTGTACACTTTGACAGTCACGGATCGGATCCACCCTAGTTACGGCATTGTTAGTAAAAACTTAAAACTACGTGCACGGTTGCCAAATGTTCGGACTAACCACTGAATTTTGGTCTGCGCATGCAGCAGTGTCAAAGGCCTATGTCACGCGTGTCAAACTCATAACAGGAGCGGTTGTGGTCGGCAACTTGTTACCACTCTTTTATTTTCAACCTTTTTCGAGTAGCACACAGATGCTGAAGCTAGCAGTAACCCACATCACAGCACGATACATATGCAATGTAATCCCCGTGTTTGGTTTCTGTAACCACCTTCGTTCACCTGCACGTGGTTACACGCTTAATTAAAAGCTAACCCCTAGTTTCACGAGGATCGATCATCGACCTCCAAGGCCGGTGAAGTTTCCCATGCACATGGTGTCAACTGTCAAGCGATGTCTGTCTGCAGGTCAGGACTCAGAAGTGGATAGGGAAGCGTGGTCCCCTGATATCAAGAACGAGGAGGTGAACCGTGAACGGCAACGGCATCTATCCTGAAAACTGCATGCAATCCGCTGCACTTCACCGGCCAGTCGGCCACACCACACACATGAGCTCCAAAACCGCGTCCGCGGCTCCGCGCCCGCCCGCCGTTTCTCCGCCGTCCGCCGATCGTTTGGGTCCCTGATGCCGCCTATAAATCCCCGGCCTCCCCTGCGTCCGGCAAGACACATCCATCGTCCTCGTCCTCCGTCCTCACTCACTCCTTGTGCTTTCAGTGCAGTGCGTGCTAGCTCCTAGAGGCTAGAGCTGCAGTGCGTGCTAGCTCCTAGAGGCTAGAGCTGCTGCTTCTTTTTACTAGCCTTCCTTTGCTACTGCAAGTCCAAGTCTGCAACCGCAAGGACCCGAGATGTCGACGGTGAGCCGTGCATCCATTGACCAGAAGCTTGCCCTCGCCAAGCGCTGCTCGCGAGGTCCGTAGGTGTACTGGTGTACATACTGAATTCGATGGCCCTTGTATATGTAGTAGTAGTGTAGTACACTGATCTAACTGATGCTTTTGTATCCATGTCGTCTGCAGAGGCAACCCTTGCTGGAGCCAAGGCGGCAGCTGTGGCAACTATCGCCTCCGCGGTTCCCACCGTGAGTTTTCATCACAAATTTCAGCTGTTTTTCTTTTTCCTGAGATGCAGGCTTGCTCATACTTAATCACGAAACAAAACCATGTACGCATTGGCGTAGCTAGGGGGTGGTCCGTGTGGGCCACGGACCACCCTAGAATATGGAGCAAAGTATTATAAGTATTTAGATAGTAAATTATTTTATAAGTAATATTTAGAGTTTATTAATAGTTTCAAAAATATTTGTAAGGCTTTTTTAAAATATATTTGTCTTATGTTTCAGTAAATTATATATTTGCACAATGACATGCTGCATTTAGGCCTTGTTTGGTAGAGCTTCGTCGGCTTCGGTTTCAGCTCCTTCGTGCACTAGAGCAAGGAGCCATTTTTATTTCTCTTAAGATGAATCAGGAATCATTGAAATCACTATTTTTGTTTCATCGGTTCTAGCTCCTCTGTGTATTGTAGCAAGAAATCGAAGATTTTTGTTGACATGTCAAACGAGACTATATTGTTAAAAAGATTATATTGAACTGGACCACCCTAGATAAAAATTTTGGCTACGCCACTGCATGTACGTCTCTAACTTATCGCTTTGCTGCGGTTCTTCAGCTGGCGAGCGTGAGGATGCTGCCGTGGGCCAAGGCCAACATCAACCCCACCGGCCAGGCTCTCATCATCTCAACAGTTGCTGGGATGGCCTATTTCATCGCCGCTGACAAGAAGATTCTCTCGCTGGCGAGGCGCCACTCGTTTGAGGAGGCTCCTGAGCATCTCAGGAACACCTCCTTCCAGGGCACCGGTCGCCTGCACCCAGCTTTCTTCAGGCCATGAGCCCATGAGACATCCGTCGAGCCACCTCTTCGTCAGTACAAGCACCAGAGATGCCGTCGATGTCTGAATAAACTACTAGGCGGACGGTCGGTCTAGCAGCGCACTAATCGTCGATGTACTAGTAATAGTACTCCAGTACTATATACCAGTATATAGCAGTTGTAAATACTTTGTGGTGCTCAATTGCAGAATGAATGCGAATTTAGCTTCTGTTGCAAATTAATCAACTTTATGTGTTATTTTCTAGTGAAAAATCATCTTCATACCCATAGTGGCCATATATATTGCCTTTGCAGAAAAACTGATGATGTACTATCTTACTATTACTAATTAGAATCTTACTAGTACTAACTAGCTAGAGAGACTTGACAGAACAATTAGAGTATAATCCTCATCAGACGCGGTAAAAGGGTTGTACAAAATCATCATAATTTTTTTATGAAATCTGTAACCTCTGTCGTTTCAGAGAGACAGAGAGAGAGAGAAATCTGTAACCTCTCATCATCATCATCTGAAACCTCTGCAGAAAATAGTCATGTGTCTGTACAAGGGATAAGCTATCCTCAGTGGGGAGCACGGGTAGTCAGCAGCGGCGCCCGGCAGCCGGCAGCCCACAGACAGAGCCGCGGCCATGAGGTCCATGAGCACCGTCCACCCATGGATGGTACAATGGCAAAAACCGTCCAGTTGGCCCACATGAATTTCGCTACCGAAAAGCCAAGTCTATTTTGAGACTCCAGATCTCGATTGCTCCAGTCACAAGCAGGCTTTCTCCTTTACTATATGGTGCTTACCAGCTGGGTTGACCACCAGATCATGTATTACAGCACAAACTGATCAAGGGGTGCTAGTTCAGTGGATTCCCTGCCAGTTGGGCCAGTTGGGCCACAACGGAATGGATTTCGGCGAGCCATTCCGTTTCGCACCAGCCGTCCAGCCCAGGCCCAGCGCTCCGCCGCGAATGAGGCCAACGCTGAGAAAGAACGTATCCGGCCAGCTGCTCTATCTAGGTAAGGGCTGGTTTAGTTGCAAAATTTTTTGCAAAATGACACTGTAGCAAATTTCGTTGTTATTTGGCAATTAGTGTCCAATCATGATCTAATTAGGCTTAAAAGATTCGTCTCGTCCATTTCGTCTAAACTGTGTAATTAGTTTTATTTTTTATATATATTTAATGCTTCATACATGCGTTCAAAGATTCGATGTGACAGGGAATGTTAAAAAATTTTGCAAAATCTTTTGCAACTAAACAGGGCCTAAATAATTAGGCAGGGCAGAGGGAACAGGGAACGTTTTCTTCTTTTTCTTTATTTTAATTTATATTCTGATGGAAAAAAATGACCCAACGAACGCTTGTCTACATGTTGAGTTGTTGAGGAGGATACATGTCGCTCATCTGTTAGAAATACGTAGCTCTAGAGAGCGAAGACTCTGAAGCTGCTCGGCCTACTAGCAGTCGTCTTTCTGAAGTCTGCAATGCTGTCCAGTCGCATCAGCAACACCAACGACAGTCGCCTGCCACTCTTCGCGGCAAGTGCCAGATCGAGACGCCGGGACAAGCCGTGCCATGACTGTAAACACACGGGATCGGCAGTCACACTACTCTGCTGGCGTCTGAAGCAGCCACGTCCATTGGCATAAGCCATCGTCAACAGTCAAGACCCACCCGAGTCGACGGCTCAATAATGCAACGCGCATTGCTGCCTCTCGTAGTCAGTCCCTGCCCGGCATGACACGGCGACGCAAGGGCGGTATATACAGGGTTTTTTTTACCGACCGGTCACCCAAACCGCCGGTCTCCGGTTCCGGTTTACCGGTCCGGTTTAAACTATTTTTAGAAATTTTTTCAGCATTTTGTTTTAAATTTTAAATTTGAATTTGGAGAATACCTAATCGGACCGGACCGGAACCGGTCCGGCCCGGTTAGGCCGGTAACCGCAGTAAACCGCGGTTTACCGAGCGGTTTTTTTAACCCTGGGTATATACACACACCTGCCCAAGGACGAACGCCGAACGCGACCTTGAGCAAGGGAGATGATCCACTCCAGCTAAGGGCCAACTCCACTAATTCATAGATCTCTCCGTTTGCCACTCCATCCCCAGACGCTGATCGAGGAATTGCATAGATGACGCATGGCTTGGTCATTACTTCTCAGAGTCACAGGTAAGATTCATACCACTACTATATACTACTACCCGTCCTGTAAACAATACTGAAGATTAGAGTGTGTGCGCTTATTTTTTTGCTCGGCAAAAATGTAACCTAGCGAACTCCGTCTCGATACAACTTTACGCATGCAACTGCGCGCTAAGATGTAAAAGCATATACAGGTATACCCACCATATAACGCCAATAGCTATATACATGTGGGAACATTTTCCAAACATCAGAGGCTACACAACATTAATAACAATAAAAAAAAGATGATGCACTGTTTCAAATTCAGAGCGGAACACACAAGAAGGGTAGTCAACCGGTCTTCTCTTTGCCAATAGTGAAAAGTCTGCTTAAGAGCCAAAGAAAAATCTCCACCCATGTCCTTATGAGTTCATTACAAACAACAATTATAATTACTTTTTGTGCAAACAACAATTATAATTAGGGTCTACTAGTCCATGGACCCATGCATGCTCTCGGACGGGCAAGATTTTTAAAAGGTGTACTGTTTAATACATCTTAATAACAAAGAAATTTTTTCTATTGTTTATTTTACATAAAATAGATATAATAGACACTTCATAGTCTATATTCAATTATCATAAACTTGTTAATTATTTTTTGCAAGGAACTGATTTGTACGTTTTTCATCTATATTTGTATTTTTTACTTTGTATGACACCTCTGTATATTTTAAATATGCAATTAGTTTGAAATGTTCCCATTAACTGTGACGGTCCTTGCATCACATATCTTATGGAGTCATGAATCTGAATTTTGGGTTTTCACATTTTTATTCTTATTGACTCCTACGTATTTTTTTGTCCTCAAGTTAGAACTCTGGTGTTTATTGTATCTTTTATTAACTATTCTTTTCACTTTTAAAAATAAGATTTTTTTAGGTCGTAGAGTACATTCTTGAACACTACAATAGTAATCATTTGAAACCCGCACCATATCACTTAAGATCAGAGATAGAGCTTGAAGTGACATATCAGACGGGGGTAGCAATGCTAACTTCAAGAAATTTTTAATATCTAAGTCGTATAATGATTGACTTTTACTTTAAAGTAATCTTAAAATGCCATGAAAATATAACCACCAGTGATCTTCCATACTTCTCAAAATGATTGATTTTTCATATCAAGAAATTATATGTGCAGTTATGGTTATACTTTCAATATATAGATGTGTCAAACATTTAGTTAAAATATATAAATATATTTAAAGTAACAGCCTATATAAAATATATGTCATGGTTACCAAATATGATTTTAAACAATTTGTTAGTATCATTAGTATATGAGTTGTCAAGATCTTTTTTATGAAACATAACATATATATTTATTGCTCATGCATGCTAACAAGACATGTATGTTTACTTTAATCAAATCTTAATATATTAATATTGATAGAAGTGGGTAATGTACAAACATATACATGCTCTATTATTGTTTAAAAAAATAATAGAAGATGTTGATAACTTTTAGATGTAGATTTGAGAGAATATTTAACTTTTTCAAATAATAAGATAAAACTGGGTTACTTAAATTATGTATCATAATAAGAGTATAGGGGTAATTAGATGCGAATTTAGGTATATTTTAGATCATGTTTGTTAATGGTATATTTGGGTAGTTTAGATATAGAACCATGTATTACTTTATGTTGTTTTTTGCAATAACAAAGGTGGGTAACTATTTAGAAAATAGAATAGATCCAATAGATATTACTATATATTATTAATGGTGATTAGGTTATACCGAATTGATGGTCAAATGTTTCATATTTTTGTTTGATTTTTTGGGATCTATCTTTTGTTTTTCTATCGTGTCTCATGAGGATAAATGTGGAGGCTCCATTAGAGACTTATTGTTAGAATTTATAGTATTTTTTTAGTGTGATATATATTTAGTTGAAACCTAATATTAAGATATACGTGACTTAATGAATAATAGTTTAGCTTTCGACTTTTAATTGAGTTGTGCAAATTTTTTTCACATGTTAAATAGAAGCTCTAGTGTTTTTTCATCTTTTATTCAAATTTTATTTTTTTATTAAAAAAGTTTAGGTTCTGTTAGTATTGTTTTCCAAATTTAGGAGGTTGTTTTGAATTTTCTTTCATAATGGCAGAGCTGGATAATTTGGATGCAAAATTAGGAGCTTATTTTATGCATTTTTCATAATGACAGGGGTGGGTCATTTTTTTATATAAATTACAATAGATCCAATGGCTATTCTTAGCGATGATAATTTGAGTCTATCAAGTTAAAGGTCAGATGTTTCTGATTGTTATGAGAATTTTTAGAATTTATTTTTTTTTCCTAGCATGTCTTGTGAGAATTAACGTGATGCCTCTGCTAGAATCCCTAGTTAATAATATTAAGAGATATTCATCAGAGCTCCATCGCCTATATAGGCTTCTTTTTAGTGCATTCTCGTTCAGATACTCTTTGTCTGCTCAGTTGCATCTCGGCTTTAATACCTTTGCTTATTTCTTCACTGCAGATAAGACGTTACTATTACTGTTAGTTGTGGCGGTCACCCTGTCCCTGGAGCATAGTGTACCCGTTCATGGATTTTTGGCCGCCAGCTCCGACTGCCAAAGTAGATGCGGCAACAACAGCATCCCCTACCCTTTCGGCATCGGGGCCGCTTGCTCCTAGGAGCCCTCTTTTAACGTTTCATGCGTCGTCGATGGGCAAGGACAAGAAGCGGCATATCTCCGGGTCGGAGACTCCTCTTTTAAACTGTTTAAAATCGATTTGTCCCAAGGCGAAGTTCGCGTGAAAAGTCCCATATCCAGTAGCTGCCGCAATGGCCCCAAGTTGGAGCCCCTCTTCATACCAGTCCCCCCTTTCACAGTATCCAACAAGAACAAACTCACAGCAATCGGGTGTGCTACCGTTGCAGGAATAGGTAGCCAGAGCCAGGATGGGTACACCAGCGCATGCGGATCATTCTGCAACCAAGATACCATGGGCCATATTACAAGTGTGCTGGCATAGGTTGCTGCCAGCCTTCCATCCCCTCTCCAGGTAATCTGAGGTCCTTGAATGCCTCGTTTATTGTAACAGCGGACAATTTGCACATCTCTACGCCCCAGAAGTTTAGCAGCCCGTGCAGCTACGCTTTCGTCGCGGATGCAAATTGGTTCAAATTTCATCCATCGTATGTCACCTCGGCAAAATTTGGAGAAATGTATGGATCAGGAGGCGACCGTGGAGTTCCTTTGGTGCTCGATTGGGTTGTTGGTAACGGAACTTGCGAGGAAGCCGTGAAGAATGCGTCTTCATATGCATGCCTCTCCGACAACAGCTTTTGCTTGAATGCATCCATTGGTCTAGGGTATCGCTGCGAGTGCCTTGCAGGTTTTGATGGCAATCCCTACCTAGACGGAGGCTGTCAAGGTCAGCATGCATCCATCTCCATAATCACTACTTTTATCTTAAACTGTAATGATTCACTTTGTCAATTGTACTTTGGTGTCGACTATTGCTCACCAAAATATCTACTACTATATTCATCCCACAGATATCGATGAGTGTGCTTTCCCAAACTTTTGCAATGGTACCTGCGCTAACGTCATCGGAAGCTACATGTGCTTTCCGGCGGTCCACCAGCATCAAGGCATAGGTACATTTTAGCAAGACGAGATTTCCTTTTCTCGTTGAATTTGCAACAACCGCCTTACTGTTACTAACTGGACGTCCTCAAAGAAACCACTATTAACGTCTCAGAGGTGTGCTAGACAAAGATTAATGCTAGGGATTCTCATAAATATTACTATTGGAGGTTCTCAATAGAGCCTTCATCTTAATCCTAAGAGCAAGGCTAATAATACAGCCAGCTGCTAGCTGTAAGGTTTCTTTGTAGTTTTCTCTCAGCCTACCCGTATAGTAAGTTAGCTTTTCACTATTAATATATGGCACACATATCTCTCTCGTAAAGTTTCTCGGTTCTTGTGTCTAAGCCGACTATAAGCTTACAGCCCACTTTTCCTCGCTTCTCCACCTCAGCATTTAGCCAGTTTACAACATGTTATTATACTTGCTCTAATGAGACACCCTAGAAAATAGGTGATGTTTTAAGGTTGTCTAAAGTCAACTATTGTTTTTTAGCCTACTAGTATCATACTTCCAAGCATTTAAACCCCAACATGTAAAAAAAAGAGAATTTGTAGTCGTCATAGGTTAAAATTGTTAACTTCAGACAGCCGCAAAATATACCTAACTTGTACCAGAGGGAATATGCAACGACCATGTCGATCCATAAAACGAATGATCGTATCTCATCTCCAAACAGATCATATGAGCATGAGTGAACTCATACTTCAAATTGTTTATCACTTCTTTATATTTTTCTTTTAGAAAATGGGGACAAATGTCACAGATCTTGATATTTATGGATATGCAAACATCACCTAAAAATGCCAAAAAATGGCTTTAAAAAATAAAAGTAACGGTATTGTGTGAACTTAGTACCCACATATTGACCATAACTTACGAAAAACTGTGAACAGCCACATATCTTACCAAGATGTTATTGCTTTATATACCTATTTACACATTTCTCAATTCTCATAATGATATAGGATTTAGTAAAAAAAAGAATACTTACAAATCACTATATAGGTGGCTTCTGCATGAGAAATTAGGGTGTCCCTACCGACTTTGAGGAAGAATGAGACCGATATCTAGCTATTTATTTTTATTGATATTTCTTAAATTTCGTTTAACTCAGAAGGTAATCATAAACATTTCTATACACTTTTAGGTTTAATCATTGGCATAGGAGTTGGTAGTGCGGCAGGCTTTATGATTTTGGTTGTCATTGCAATCTTTATTACTCAAAGGTTTAAGCATAGGAGGGCAATGAAGTTAAAGCAAAAGTATTTTGAGCAGAATCGTGGACAATTATTACAACAATTGGTATCCCAAAGGACAGACATTGCAGAAAGAATGATCATAACCGTGGATGAGCTTGCAAAGGCAACAAACAACTTTGACCCAGCTCGTGAGCTAGGTGGTGGAGGGCATGGTACTGTTTACAAAGGTATTTTGTCAGACCTACATGTTGTGGCTATCAAGAAGTCAAAGATAACAGTCCAAAGAGAAATAGATGAGTTCATAAACGAGGTTGCCATTCTCTCGCAGATCAACCACAGGAATGTCGTAAAAATTCTGGGATGTTGCCTAGAAACGGAGGTCCCATTGTTGGTTTATGAGTTTATTTCCAATGGAACCCTTTATCATCATCTTCATGTTGGGAGTCCAGGATCACTATCGTGGAAAAACAGGTTAAGGATTGCATCTGAAATTGCAAGTGCCATTGCCTATCTCCACTCATCACTTTCAATCCCAATAATCCATAGAGATATCAAATCTAGTAACATACTTCTTGATGATACCCTAACATCAAAGGTGTCAGACTTTGGAGCATCAAGGTACATTCCATTGGATAAAACAGGATTAACCACAGTTGTCCAAGGGACCATAGGATACTTGGACCCTGTGTACTTTTACGAAGGCCGCCTCACTGACAAAAGTAATGTCTACAGCTTTGGTGTTATTATTGTGGAATTGCTGACAAGGAAGAAACCATTTTCATATTTTTCATCTAACGGCGAGGGCCTTATTGCACATTTTTCCAAATTACATGGTGAAGGCAATCTGATCGAAATACTAGATCCTCAAGTTATTGACGAGGGAGGCCAAGAAGTCCAAGCAGTGGCCGCACTTGCATCATCATGTATAAGGTTAAGGACTGAAGAACGACCAACCATGAGACAAGTGAACCGTGCACTAGAAGGCCTTCTCTCACCCGAGAATCATGCAGGGGCTCATAATATGTTGGCAGAGGAATTTGATGAGAATGGTCAGACGATGATGGGTTATCCATCGCCTGATGAGGGGCAAAGCATGGGGGAATCTACTAGATGGTATAGTTTGGAACAAGAATCATTGATGGCTGTGGGTTCTCGGTAGACAATTTCTTAGCATGTCCATGTTGTGATATTTGTAATGAGTGTGTGCACTTATCTAAACAAAAATGGAGCTAATATCCATGTGTTTAGTTTACCTCGATTTCAATGAATACGATGCATTACTTTAGGACTCTTCCAGAAGATACTTATATATGGGTCCGAGTTGCTATTGTGCACTGATCACTTGATGAATAGAGTTGAGAGAGTTTTTGGTCTACCCTGTTTGGATACGCTTGTCTGAGAATCGATTTTAATAGGCTTTTCCAATAAGCTGCTAATTCTGATTCTAGTTGTTTGGCAATCCTGATTATTTCCCATAGATTCTCTGTCATTGTGTGTAAAATAACATGTATGCCTCTTATTCTGAATGTGAACTCTGAAACTATTTTTTTGACGCGAAGAACTCTGAAACTATAGTACTGGATGAAAGAGTTTTATCACAGTCCAGGAACTTCAATCTTGTAATCCAATCACTAATTCGCTCTAGTACCTAAACCAAAATCATAGAACTATATATCAGAAATACAACGACTTTGATTAAGGCTGGTTGAATTGTTCACATATGAAATCAAATAAAAGGATCACGGAACACGTATTGTTGGCTGGTTTAAGTCGAGCCCTGCGCACAGCACTAAAGCAGCAGCAGTAGCCCTTCACCGCTGGGCATCCCAACGTGGGCAGCACCACTCTACCTCTCCCTTCCTCGTTTTCTTGTTGTGCCAGCCTGCTTCGAGCTTGTAAATGTCTAAGCACCCGCCAATCGCTTGATTCCACCGATGTAATCGCCGGAACGCCAGTGTCGCTGGGCGTACAGTTTACCTACTGGTAGCTGCTAGGAGAAGTAATTTTTCGTGCTAAGAGATCACAGCCGCTAATAGCTGTTTAGCCGTAGATATCCGCTAAAATGCGCTTCATTTTTTTAAGCTGCAGCTGGGTGCCTCTGGGAGTGCTGGATGGAGCGGATTCTCGAAGAGAATCACTCTCTAGCTGCCAAATAGTTTTTTTCAGAGTGAAATAATTTTTTGAAATAAATTAGAGGCTAAGAGCTAAAAAAAGTAGCTTCTCCTGATTATATGAAGTGATTCTCCATAGTGATTTTTAGCCTCAGAATCACTTCACCAGATAATCAGAGAGCATAACTGAAGAATCAGCGAGCACAGCTCTGCCAAGGAACCTAAACCATAGATGGGCCAAAAAAAAAAAAAACGGTCAGCCCAAATAGGAAATGAGGCCTACTCTGGTCTCTCACGCTCGTCTCTCCCAGTTGTATCCACAGAAAGCGACAGCTGTGTCCAGTCCCCAGAACCCAGATCCCCGAGGCAGCGGCGAACCGGAGACGGCGCGCGGTGCGGCACGGCTCTCCCGAAGCGGTGGCACAGTGCGGCGCGGCACGGCTCTCCCTAAGCGGTGGCTGGTAGTACGGCGTCGTTCTGCTCTTCCCAAGTGGCGGCGGCACCTGCAAGGCGGAGCCAGCTGCAGCAGAGGCTTGGAGTGGTGACTACGAGCGGCGGCGGGTGGGCAGCGGTTACCAGCATCAGCGGCGGAGAAGCTACGAGCAGCGGAGGCAGGTACGGTGGGTTGGTGGTTGAAATGCCGAGACACTATGGCAACAATTTGCCAAGTTACTTGTTTGCTCATGTTAGAATCTCATCTTCTGCTTGTCCGATGGTGATGAATTTGCTATTATACGGTGGTATTACCTTAGCTTGTGATGTACTCTCATAAATTGGTAATGAATCAATTAGTAATTGTTATCAAATTATGCAAAGGTTCTGTGTTTTTTTTCCTAATTTTTACAAAAAAAAACAGCTAAATGGCTTAGCCGGAGGTTTAAAACGCCCTTGCCCATGCTGATGTTTGCCTGCTGTTTGATCCGATTTTTAGCGCAGCTGATATATCTTTTGAACCAGAACAACAGAGATATCTTTTTGTGAACTAGAACAACAAAGCCGACTATTCAGCGATTCTAGTCTGATTTTTGTTCAATGCTCTGAAGCTGACAGAGGATGGTCCACAGAAGGCGTACTTCCAAAAGACTCTGACCCCCGTGGAACTCTGCTTCCAAAATCGGTGGCATTATAGCTGCCACCCGGCCCTTACGAGGATGACAGGTTGCCACTAGGAGCATATATGCAAAATCTAATCCCATGTATCCAACGGAGACAACTCCTCAGTCCCAATTATCCAGTCGCCACGCCAGCTATAGTCTGGAACTAAGCAACTTTAGCCCCATCAATCGGTTTCCAAGCAGTTGTGTTCCGAGGTCTAGTGGTTTTACTGGAGACAAGTTCTTCACAAATAATACAATGGCGTTTAGTCACAACAACAGAAACAGTCTTGGCAGCATGAGCAAGCACGTGCCGTAGACTCCGAGACGCGATGCCTCTGCTGAGAATGGACAAGGGCCAGCCAATATAGAGTGGCATGCATGGTGTTGCTGATGAATTCCGTGGAAACAAACCATGTCTCTCACCCAAGGACAAACAGGAGCTTGAGCGCCGCACGTAGCTAGCTAGCAAGTACCTGCTGGACCTCCCTCTTCGCCGGCGTCGCCGGATGCCTATGCAGAACACCAACAGACTGCAGACACGACGCATGGCTTGGTCATCACTTACCGGTAAGCTTTCATATTACCCCTTGATCGTGACAATAACTGAATCT
Organism: Saccharum spontaneum; assembly: GCA_022457205.1. Lineage (NCBI taxonomy): Eukaryota > Viridiplantae > Streptophyta > Magnoliopsida > Poales > Poaceae > Saccharum > Saccharum spontaneum. The sequence goes on from CM039617.1 coordinate 5,891,793, forward strand.
TTAGGACTAGAGGAGCGTACTAATACGATTGCACAGTTCTGTCTGCGTGCAACTAGCTAATCAACTCTATATAGGCAACTAGAGATGTAATAAAAGAATTCTTTGTATGCTGACCACACAACTGAAACGACTATGCATAAAAAACTACTACAGCAATCTGCACTAACACTGATGTTGCTGCTTCAGAAGCTGCCTTCAGCACAGTGCTTCCGTGACGGGCTTGCTCGGCGGCTGTTTTTTACAGCCACTGATGTTGCTGCTTCAGCAGCTGCCTCTCAGAGAAGCGCTATGCTACTAGCCAGCTGCTGTTCCTATTCATCCTGTACTTTTTTTTTCTTAAAATTGAACTGATTCATGTGAAATTATACATAATTCCTCTGAAATTCATACATGATTTCTGTGAAATTCTTCCATTACAAACAAATATATATTATTTATTTGCTCAATCAATCGTTTTATGATGTGCAGGTAATACGGAGTTATTACTAGCAGTTGTTATTGTGGCCGCGACCCTGTTCCTGGAGCATACTACTGCTGCAGCTGATGGGACTACAGCAGCCACCAGAACCAGAAGCATGGCTTCGCCAGGTTGCCCAGACAAGTGCGGCGACACCGTCATCCCCTACCCGTTTGGCACCAAGCACGGGTGCTTCCGGGAAGGCTTTAACGTCACATGCGACAACAACATACCTCGGGTGGGTCTGCCATCAGGAGCCTAAAGGTTTTGGGGATCAATCTCAGCCAAGGGGAGACCCTCGTCCAGAAGCGCATAACCATGTGGTGCATCAATGATACGGATGTGCAGAGCCCCAGCTTCAAGCTCATGAGTCCTTACTTGACTGTGTCCAACACCAATAACAAATTCACCGCGATCGTGTGTTCTACCATTGCAATCATCGAGGGCGAGAACCAGCATAACTACACCAGCGGATGCGTATCGTTCTGCCAAGAGGATAGCATCGATGACAGTGGCACGGAGTGCACTGGCATGGGCTGTTGCCAGACTTCCAGCCCACGTAACCTTAGGTCTTTCACAAACTCCTTGCCACCAATGGGCAATGGTTCTTCGGCTGCCAAGAATTTCAGCCCATGCAGTTACGCCTTTGTCGCTGAGCAGAACTTGTTCAATTTCAGTACCTCCTATGCTAATTCCAAAGAATTTGGACAACTGTATGGAACTCAGTTCAGTGGGGTTCCTATGGTGCTCGACTGGGTCCTCGGAAATGAGACTTGTGTGGAAGCCATGACAAAGCAGCTGTCGACATATGCATGTCTCGCCGAGAAGAGCATATGTGTCGACACGCCCAATGGCCTGGGGTATCGACGCAACTGCTCTCCAGGTTACGAGGGCAATCCTTACATACCACAAGGGTGTCAAGGTCAGAATGCACGTACAACTTTCTAATTTTTTCCTCTTCGTACCAATGCCATACATGCACTGTGTGGATATAATTTGGTGTGGCTTAATAATTACCTTTTTTATGATACTAATATTGATTCCCCTCTCTCGATTGGTTAATGTGCAGACATCAACGAATGTGATAATCCATCCATTTATCCTTGTAAAGGTACTAAATGTCATAACACCGATGGAAACTACACCTGTTCTTGCAAACCAAGAACTCATAGTGACGATCCGAAGAACATACCATGCACTGGGAGCAGGGGCAGCAAGATGGTCATAGGTAATAACCCCCTGGCCCAAAAGGAGAGTTAACTAGCTCTGTGATTTGATCTTATTAGTGGGATTTATTTGTGTCAATTCTGATACAATTTAATATCAACACTTCTTCCTTATTTCAATAGATAGATATATGGGCATATATGCAAGAAGTTTACTCCAGTTGAATTGACGATAGCCATCCATTTTCAGGAATTTCATTATGCTCGATCCTCATTGTTGTTTGTATCTTCATTCTACTAAACATGTGTCAGAAAAGGAAGCTGGCAAAAGACAAGGAGAGGTTCTTCGTAGAAAATGGTGGAATGATATTATATCAACAAATTCTCTCTAGACAGGTTGAAACAGTAACAATATTCACCTTAGAAGTTCTCAAGAAGGCAACAAACAATTTTGACAAGAGCAGGGAACTGGGTAAAGGGGGCCAAGGCACTGTCTATGAGGGCATTCTGAGTGACAAAAATGTAGTAGCTGTGAAGCGCTCCAAGGTTATCAACATGTTCCAAAAGGAAGAATTTGTGCAGGAGATTATTTTACTTTCACAAATCAACCACAAGAATGTGGTCAGGCTTCTAGGCTGCTGCTTAGAAGTGGAAGTACCCATATTGGTGTATGAATTCATCCCAAATGGCACTCTGTTTCATCATATTCATGGTAACCACGATAATAGACCACCCATTTCGCTTGAAGTTCGTCTCAGGATTGCCCAAGAGTCTGCTGAAACACTGGCATATATGCATCTCTCCATCAACCATCCCATAGTCCATGGCGATGTCAAGTCTCTTAATATTCTCCTAGATGAAAACGATATGGCAAAAGTAGCTGACTTTGGGGCGTCAAGGATGCTTCCCAAGGATGCGATTCAGTTAATGACAATGGTACAAGGAACCTGGGGTTACCTAGATCCAGAGTACCTGCAAGAGTGAAAACTTACGGAGAAGAGTGATGTTTACAGCTTTGGGGTTGTGCTTCTTGAGCTAATTACTAGGAAAAAGGCAATATACTCTGAAGGCCCTGAAGAAGGAGAGAGCCTAGCATCATCCTTCCTACATGCAATGAAAGATTACAGAGTTGAAGGCATCTTGGACACAAGCATAATGGGTGAGGAAATGGTGGAACTTCTACAAGAAGTTGCTGAGCTAGGGAGACAGTGCTTGAGCGTCAAGGGGGGAGGATAGGCCTTCCATGGCCCAAGTAGCCCACAAGCTGAAAACTGTTCGCAGTAGTTGGAGGGAGCTATTGCTATTGAAGCATAATAAATCTGATGATGTTCTAATTGAGAGGTCAAGTGTGAGTTCCGACGTGTCCCCATGTACTGCACGGCATGAGAATTTTCATATATAGACGCAACCATGTACCAAATACGACCTATAGTTGCTGTTCTAAGATACTTTTCTTTTGTATCGATGTTGGCAATACTCCCCCCCCCCCCCTTGTACTACTATTTTGTGATTGATGAAGTGGTTAGTTCAAAAGATCTTGTATCCACCATCTCCCTGCCCCCCTAGTACTACTACTTTGTGATTGATGAGGTGATTAGCTCGATCTTGTATCCAGCGGCATCTCCAATAGCTCCTTAAAACAATTTATATAATTTGTTCTTTTGCAAAAGAAATAAAGGGTCTTTCAATATTTTTGTAAAATAACTTCCTAATTCTATAAATCTTCCCTTCGACTCCCACATATGTGCGTGCCTTACATGCTTGCTATCCACTCAAATGCCCCTCCCCCATGGTTTTTTTTGCAATCATGCTGAGGCATGTATTTCATTAAGAATAAAGAGTTTTGTTACAACGAAACAACAACGACAGTAATCCTAGGTTACCGAGGCCACTACAAACCAACAGATCAAGTGCTTAAGATTACATTACATGATATAAGATTTGGCGACATTGCCACTACTAGATCACAGAAGCACTAAGAGCGACGATAGGTGCTTGTAACCGGCCATGCTTCAGGCATCAAATTCCTGTTGAATGAGCACTGCAAGCTGCGCTGTTGTGGTTGCAATTCCTTGGAACGTTCTCTCATTTCGCTCTTTCCAGATCATCCAGCCAACAAGGAAGAACAACGAGTCGAATCCTCGGCGTACTCCCCCATGGTTTTTGCGCCCTATTTTCTGTCTTTCGTTTGATTTTTGAGTTTCAGGAAGCACAATTGGAGAAATGAAAAAAACAGAGCGCTCTAATCATTTTATTCACATATTGTAACCATTGGTATCCTCTTTCCTCCCGTCCAATTTTTCCTCACCTTTCCTCGATGCCAGCTATGGCCAAGGTGGTGTTGGACGGCGGCTTCCTGGCCCATGGGGTTAGCGGCGGCTAGATCTGAGGCCACCTTGCCCGGATCTGGTGTCCATCTCCGGCCATGGTGCTCTTCTTGGCAGGTCTGCTCAAGGGTCATTGCGGCATTCTTAGGCAGGTGGTGCAGACTGGCTAAGGCTGGATCTACCCCGACAGCTGGGCAGCAGTGGTGCTTCGACGACCTTCTTACAGTGGTGCCCCTCCATGGCCAGCCGGTGCCCTTCGGCCTTCGCGGTCGTGGCCTGGGGCTGCAGCCAAACCCCTCCATGTTGCGCCTTCCTTGGGCGGTGGGTTGGCCCTGTGGTCGGCCCCACGTCTTGTCTCCCTAATTGGAAACAACTTCTTGTGGCTGTGTGCGCGCTGGGGACACCAGTGGTGCGCGTGATGGCGTCTGGTGCCAGTGGAGACGCATGCATATCATCACTGGCATCTTTCTTCGGGATAGGCTTTTTGTGTGTGTGGGTGGGTGGGGGGATCGTGGTTGGGGCAAAAGCCCGGACGGGAACATCTGCCGACGTTGCTTCCTCATTGGAGGTGTCCACTTTGTACCTCTTCTCCTGCCTTGCTCGTGTTTGCATGTGAAAACATTCCAATGTTGGGCTAGCATCGGCGGCATCTTTGGTGTCGTTTCCTTCCTGAAGGCTTCGATAGGCTTCTCCAGCTCTGTCGTTCCGCTTTTGCTCAAACATGGTGGCTCTCCAAGTGGCTCTATTGGCGGCGCTCGATGGCGTGTCTAGTGATGCTCATAGTAGCTTTAGTTGTTGGCCAATTGTTAGTGTAGTGGATTTGCTAGTTTGATCATTTCAACCAAGTTGAGGTGTTGGGTCAGTTGGACCAAGTTGAGGTGCTAGTTGGGTCATTTTTGACCAAGTTGGCTGGATGCCAGTGGTGTGAAGTTGTTGATTATCCGGTCGGTGTTTCAAATTGTACGGGATGAGTGGCACACTATGGCCCCGTTCGGCTGTGCTGATAAGCCGGCTGAAAAACATTGTTGTCTAATTTATTGTGAGAGAAAAACACTATTCCGGCTGAAAAAACAACCTGAAAAGTACGGATTATAAGCCGACTGAAAAAACACTATGGCCCCGTTTGTTTGCTCACGGGGTGCACCAAAATTCAAGCTTTGTATGGACAAAACCGGTGATGGCAGCATGAATTTATTTGAACCTAGTAGCAAGGGCCCTGGCCCTACGTGGGTAGGTTTCCTTTCAGGTCTCAATTTTAGGACCTATTTGGTTTGACAACCAGTAAACTAGCTTGACAGGCAAAGCATTCTTAGACGTTGGATTCTGATTACTTGTGGTCAGATCTGCTACCTTGTGAAAGTTGACTGGCTAGGTGTTCATTTTTTTTGAAACGAATCAGACAGGAGAGCTGTCGATTATATTAAAAAGAGGAATAAGTCTAGACTGGACAAACAGCATAACGACAACAACATGTACAACAACTAAACCAACATAAACCACCTAGATCAACTCCAAAAAAGGATTGGGACCTCTAGAAAACACGCAGCACAGCACTTTCAAAGCACAAATCAAACAACCCAAACAAACAATTGCAACTAGGAAAAGTCTAACGAAGAGGCAAAGAGATCCCCACCACAAGGTCCCAAAAGGCACGTCCTTTCGCATGCACAAGTGAGCTGAGGACGTCCGGTGGCAGTAGTTGCTTCAAGCATTCTGCATAGCCCTTGATTCCATCCCCATCAAGTTTCCCATCATTCCCGATAATGCCCAAATTCCTTAGTATGTTGTGTTTTGCAAGTCGGGTACTTCGGCGAATCCACGATTTGTCATAAGATTTGCGCCTATGTCATGTTGCCGGTGTCGTTGGTGGAGTCACCGAAGAAAGGTGGTGAACGGTGTCCTTTGGAAGTGGCTCGACCTCCCAGGTAGCTCAACTATTGGTTGGGTCTCTTCTATCTTGGCCTCAGCAACAGACGAGGTGCAACTGTCTATGGCCATCATGACTAGATCTTCTTCATCATCGGATGCGTCTTCCACCACCACAACATCCTCAATTGGGGTGCCAACTTGCAGCTTCTGGACCACCATGGTGTTGTCAGGCATGGGAAATGATACCTCGGTCATTGTATCATTGGACAACTCTAGCGCCTCCATGTGCTGCATACAAATTGAAGGGGAGGTGGCCAAAACAGTTGCCTCGTCAAGGAGGCCAAAAGTTTCGTCCATCTGCTCACAGACTCGAGGAGACATTACCACATCCCTTGCTATTGATTGAAACTCAAGAGATTGTACACTCAAATTATGTGCTGCAATAGACTCTGAGTGTTAGCTCGTTTGGTCCGGCTCTCCAGGTGTGAGGCCGGCCGCCTGGGTTCGAACCCGAGGCCCCACGCATTTAAGCCTTCTAAAAGGCCGGGGGAGTAGCGGCCCCTTTCTCTAAAAAATAGACTATGATGCAGTCACTTTGATGGTTGGAAGCTCACAATCTTTGATGCCCCCAAACTTGTCACCACATTGTGGAGACTCGCGAGAAGGTGTGCAAGCTGCTGCAAGCGAGGCAAACAAAGGTGGAGTTGGAGAAAGGTGAATCGGGGAACAAGGACCAAAAAGATCAGCCAATTTATCATCGACCGGGTCCTTGCTAGATGGCTCCACACAACCAAGGTGATTGGCCACTCGTGCCAAACAAAGCCTGATGGTAGAAGCCTCAGCCTTAAGAGGGCGCACCACTTCCTCGAGTTGAGACACACTACTGGAGCCGGCTGCTTTGCCGAGGGCCCCAGGCTCTCGGCAAAGCCTCTCAGACCCTCGCAAAGCCTTTGCCGAGCGCAGCTCTCGGCAAAACGGCCTCGACAAAAATCCGATCAGCAAAGCCTTCTTTGCCGAGAGCCATTTATCGGGCTCTCGGCAAAGGCTTTGTCGAGAGCCCGCGCGGCTCTCGACAACGAAAAGGCGCCGTTAACGGCCCCCTGTCGTTGCCTTCTTTGCCGAGAGCCCATCTGGCTGGCTCTCGGCAAAGAGTTTTCCTTTTTTTAAAAAAAACTCTTTGCTGCTCTCGGCAAACGTTTTTCTTTTTTTTTTAAAAAAAAATCTGTCGAGAGCCTTGCTGGCCTGACTCTCGGCAATTTTTTTTCTTTTTTTTTTAAAAATTCCTTGCCGAGAGTCAGTCTAGCCAGGCTCTCGGCAAACGTTAGCCTTTGCCGAGTGCAACGGTCATTGCAGTCGGCAAAGCTGGGACATGACTATTCTGGTAGCCTTGTTTCCCAGCTTTGCCGAGTGCATGACAGTTGCACTCGGCAAAGGCACCCTTTGCCGAGAGCAACCCTCGGCAAAGTGGGAAATTTTGTTTTTTTCTTTTAATTTTCCATTTCATTACATACAAATCACATTTATCACATATAGCACATATATCACATGTACGTATCACATTCATCACATATATGTCATGTTCACATACACCACGCATATAGCACATTGATCACAATATTTGAACCAAACGAAAGTTAACCATCACAAGTTATCATCGAAACATGATAAGTTTTTAATCTAAAGTTCACAATCTACTAGAGCCGAAACTCTAAACACACACATGGCCAACCTTGCCCTGGCCACCCCGGAGAAGTAGTGCCGCCTTGACCCTCGAGCGTGTTCCATCCAGGCGCTTGCAGGTTGTTCGAACTCGCCGACGGAGGCTGCAAAAAGTAGACGTCTATGTCAGACAAACAAATGCAGAAACAAAGCACTGAGGAATCGATACTCACAGGAGTAGCATCCGCGTTCTGAGACGGCGGTGGAGGAGCCATGAGCGCCGCGGGCACCTGCATGCCCTAGGAGGCCATGAACGCGATGAGGTCTGCCATCTGCTTAGCTTGGGCCTCTAACCGGGCCTCCATCTGGACTGCATCTGGGCCTCCATCTGCTGGCGCTCCTCCCTTTCTCTTTCCAGGCGGGCCTGCGATAATACAAAGGGAATGTTAGAACAATACAAACATTTAAACATCAATGTACGACGAGTAAAACAAAAATAACCTCAAGCTCGGCGACCCGCGACTGTGAAGGTGACGGGCGTGGGCGTATGGGGACGCTCCTGCTCGTGGTCTGTGCTCGGAGCTGGGCCAGAGTGGGAGTGGAGGACGAGTCGATGACGCCGTCGCCAAGCCAATACCGCCCGTGCTTCTTGCCTCCTCCGACCCTCATCACGATGCTTCCGTCCAGGTCCTTGCTGGCCAGATCAAAGTCGGCCCCATGGACCACCCTTGCCGCCTCTGTGTAGTCAGTGAGGCGGGTGTGGATGTTGGAGTTGGAGTACGCCTCGGGGGGGGGGGGTCGTTGGGGTTGTAGGAGGTCTCCGGTGCGGTGGCCTTGCCCTTGTGGGACATGGTGTATGCCGTGAACGTGCTGCAAGGCTGGCCACCGTGTGATGCCATCTGCGAGGAAGCCAACAAGATGATTAGTAATCAAGCAACATTTGAGCGTTACAATACATAAAGTGTTTCACGTACCCAACCTTGTGCATACTCGGCGAGGTTGCGGTTGTCCTGGTGGTGTGGTACACCTGACATCTACAGATGCGCCTCCCGGGTCTCGGCGTGCTGGGCGGTCCACTCTTCGGATAGCCACCGGTCCACGATCATCTCCCAGCACTCAGGAAACAACTAGCACCATTGGGGACCATCTGCACATCATCAAGTATTTCACATATAAGCGTCAGATGAAATGAGCATAGCTTAATCTCAAAAGGAATCACTTACCTGAATGTACTGCGCCCAGCTCAGCGTCATGCCTCTCGCCTCGACCTTCGACACCCTCCGTCCTTCGACCGTGGCATTGTAGTTGACGATGGCCTAAAGTCTTGCCTTATATATGATGTCGGTGACGAGCTTCTTACAGGCCCTTGTACTCACCACCTCCATCTGTGCCTCCTTTCCCTACTCGCACCTATAGAAGTCTTGCATACAAATGCAATACAAACTCTAAGTAATTCAAGAAAAGTACGATGAATGCGATGTTGTGTGACGAAGACTTACCCACAGCTCCACTCTAACCCTCGCCGCCTTGTTGGGGTAGTCCGGGTCTAGGGCGACGGTGTAGTGGTCAAAGGTGTAGGCCAGCTCTGTCTTCCCGGCATACTGTACTATGCCAGGGTAGTGCTCGTGGCACAGGAGACCCAGGATGCCATTGGGTTTGCTGCCGCGACCTTCCACAAACTCCCAATGCCTGCACAAGTGATTTAGAAAGATTATTAGTTTCTATTTCAATTTTGAACATATCATATGAACGAGTAGTTAGAACATGTACCTTTGTCCAACGGGGCGGATCACTGGGCGTTGGTGACGTGGTATCGGTCGCGCCGGGAGGCTGGCGGGACCTCACAAGTAGGGCGTGGAAGCCCCTGAGGCAGCCGAACCCTCGTCCGCCTCGGCCGACAGCTCATCCTCCTGCTCGTGCTCCTCCTGTCCCTCGTTCGTCTGAGCCTCGGCCTCGGGAGTGGTCGACACCTCGTCCTCGACCGCCTCCTCCTCCGGTGGAGTCGGCTCCCTCCGGCGATGATCCCTCCTTTGCTGAGACGGCCCGTTGTCCTGCGAGGCTTGGTACAGGGAGCTCATCGACCTCTGATGTCCGCCCGGCATCTTGGCTTGACCTCCTGCATTTAAACAGAACAAACAATATTGTATTAGAAATAATATAATGAAATATATGCAAAATAAATAAAACCCTAGATCCTAAGAATATTAGGAAAAAACATAACAGGAGTAGAATATAACATAATATTACATGAATTAGAAATAATCTGCATCATCGGGATTAGCCGGAGCATAGGTGTCATCATCGCTGTCAACCATGTCTAAGTACTGCTCAGTATCCGAAGACGGGACGTTGTCTTCATTTGCTTCGCCTAAAAGGAATCGTTCTAGCATTTGTATGTTCTTCTCATTTACCACCTCATCCCCAGCGTCCTCGTCATCATTCTCTACTTCCATTTCCATTGTTTCGGTTAAGTCTATCGTGAACGTCCCTTGTAGCCCAGCTTCTTGAAAGAACTCATCATACGTGTTTGTGTTGAAGTTATAATCCTCATCGTTGGGGAGAGGTAGTTTAGCATGTGACGATATCTTGTGCACAATATACCAACCCAAGAGATGCTCTTTGCTTTTGCACGCATATGGCGTGTAATAAACCTACGTGGCCTGTTGAGCCACAATATACACATCGGCTCCTGGATAGACAGAATCCTGTCGAATTTCAACTAGCCCAAGATTAGGTGTGAGCCTGGTTACTCTAGGGTCGAACCAATGGCATCTGAACATTATAGGATTCAGAGGCTTGTCACCGTGAAATGAAAGTTCATATATTTCTTCAATTCTTCCATAGTAGTCACGGTTGTCATTGCCTGGAGTACAAACTCCGCTGTTTGTGGTTTTTAGATTGGGCCGACTCTACTCGTATCTCGCTGTGTGGAAGCGATATCCATTCACGTCGTAACCGTTAAATGACTTGACCCTACGGTCAAAGCCGTTTGCAACCTGTCTCAGCTCTTGACTCATAGACGCATTAGTCTGAGCCTACAAGGTGAAGCAAGGTATAACGTTATACGGTCAGAACATAGGAGCAAGTTGGAACGTCGGACTAAGTATGACCTCGGTTGGACAGGACCTTCTGTCGAAACCAAGAAATGAAATCGTGCCTCTCTTGCTCCACACCATTTGCAATTAGGGTTTTGGCTACCGGGTCAGAAGGAGGCCTTGGCCCATTCCAGAACTGGTGAAGAAATTCCCTGTACGAAAGAAAAACAAGGGTGTTCGATGCAGAATAGTGTCGGCGAATTGAATGAACATAGTTGAGAACTTACCCCATGTATGGCTGCACCTCATCAAGGTTGGTAAGCACGTATAGCATGATCTTTCGCCACTCTTCATAGTTCAACTGCTTAACTGTGGATCCACTTGCCGCGCCTTGTTGGCCTCGGAAAAGGCTAAGACTCGATTCATTTTCTCCAGCATTGTAACGAGGGGGTGCATTATGCACTCTAGGACGGTTCTCGGAGTAGTATTGTTCAGTGAAGTTTGACACCTCCTCCAGAATGAATGCCTCTGCAATGGAGTTTTGAATGAAGCGAATCCACTAGAGGCCCAAGCATGGAATGGAGCCCTGGAGAGGGCAAGCCATGCGTGGTGCGGCAACGACAACCACAAGCAGCACATGGGTTGACATCCTTGTCAACTCTAGGATTGGAGTTAATAGAAACTTGCAATGGAGCATTGGTCCCTTTTGGAGGAGACATGGCCACAACATCCGCCCAACTTCAAGCATGCTGAGAATGACGAGGTTGTGCAGAAGGGGAGTAGAACTGCAGGGCAGCAGAAGGAGGACGAAAGCGACATTGCCGCTCCTTATGCCTAGGACGACGACAACGAATGCAGCGAAACAAGTCCTGACAGGAAGTAACTTGATGGCCATGGGCAAGAAAGCGGTAGCATCGCCCACAAGCCCATCTTTTGAAGGCAAGGCTCCCTCCAGCTGAGCCTTAGACGGCATTGACGACATATGCATAGGGCGGTGCGAAGACAATTTTGGTGAGCAATCCTCTGTCCGCCCCCCTACAGTTGGGGGACAATGGATAGGAAGAAGACATGCTGCTATCTCGCAGTCAAGCAGCAGAGAGGCAGATCCGTGAGTAGATGGCACTGATGAGGTGGAGGGGCTGATGGTGATGAAGGCGCCCTCCATCCAACTGCAAGCAGCAAGCCACCGAGCACAACTAACTTGGGGTGACGCGTGCGTCGAGGTTGCCGAGTGTGGCAGTTCTTTTCAGATCCACAATGCTGGAGAGGATGGGAGGAGGTGATGACGATGGAGAAGAGACGCCTGTGCGGAGGGCTGGCTACCGGTGGCGTCGACCCTCGACGCCACCGCAGCAACAGTGGGCAACAAACGCCTCAGGTCGCCATAGCATCGAGGAAGGCTTGCGGGGTCAATCTGAAGAGAAACAAAGGAAACGGTGGACTAGGATGTGGGGCTCTAGATCTGCAGGTGGATTGGAATTTGGGAGCAGGAGAATTGCGGTGAGTGGCGGAGGGGTGACCGCCGGTGGCGGCGGTGAGGGCGTGAGGCTCGGCCAGTAACAACCCCCTTATTCTTGTGTACCATCGCCTCAAGAACTTCTGTAGTGACTGCTTGGCTAGTCGTATGTGCACTACTTATAGGCCTATATATATGAATGGAGGCCTCCCAAGTCCCAAGAATTATTGCCTGGTCCAGGCATATTTCTAACATGTCTTTTGTGGTTTTCTTTCATGAAACAGCTTTTGTAGCTTCATAACATGATCAATTCTCTCTCTCTCTCTCTCTCTCATCTTCAGCATCCATTGTTCTTTCGCGTGTTAAGTAAGTACAGATTCACTCTGATTGCCAAAATGGAATATTTTCAATATGAAAATAGGTGGTATATCCAAAAGGACAAAAACTACAACTAGGAATCTGGCCGGTGGAAGTACTGACATGAGTCACAAGGCATTGGCAGGTTGATTCACTCAGATATTTGGCTATTTCACCTAAGGAGTATGTTTGGATGGATGACTTGACAGTCAAAGATGGTAATCCCATACCTCATCTAATCACCAACGTGACCAACCAGATGCACGTTTTGGCTATATATACGCGTCTCTGGGAAGGGTCATCAGTGACGCGTCACTAATGTGTTGCGATTCTGACATAGTGCACTAGCAGAGTAGCAGTTGTATATATTCGGCACTAGCGCATGAAAAAAAATCAGACACTCAAGGTGATACCGAGAATCTGTTAACTTCCTACATTTAAGGGTAATTGTGCATGGAATGAATTGCATGCATGGTGAGGTCAAGCATCACGCGGCCGTGATTTTTTCATGCGCCACGTGTGATCCATCCGTGAGGGGTTGCATTAGAGAGTGAATGGACCCAGGGTCCATACAATTTAATTCCCATATTCTAACCGTCAGTGTCCAACTGAATAAGCGGAGTAATTCAGGAGATCCCTTGCTCCCATCCACACAGGAGATACGTCCAAGAGACCAAAGACTCGCTGGAGGGTCAAGGCGGGTTGCTGTATGTGTCGCTGGCAGTCTCACTCTGATCCGTCACTAGCTCGCCTCGCCCCGCCACATACGGCGATGTGCTAGCTGGAAAAGTTTCCATTTGCTGTGGATCGGAACAATGCAATAATGCAAGCACGATAGTCGTCAAGAGTAGAATTCCATGCATCGAGCGATGCTTCTTTACACCACGTTTCTATGCCACACTGATAACTCATTCAGCGGCCGCGTGTTTCAAGCTCACAGTCACGGCCGCGTTCAAATGTCCATCCAAATATTAGCGTCACTATATTGTCTTGGCCGGACGTGCTGGGGACGTGGAATAATCATCGGCTACGAAACACTGAACGAAGTTTTTATTTGGAATTAATTGGACCTCAGACGAACTGAAGCAGACCGCGCGGGTATAATGTACAGTAGTATGGTTAGTCGCCGAACTAACGACAAATTGGATCTTCTCATGCATTTGCGTCTTGCTACGATACACACCCTTTACCTCATATCATAAGAGGTAAGATGTCAAACAAGCAAATCTCAGCCCTTCGTTTTTAGAATCCATACAAAAATTAAGTAATACACATATGCCCATAAAAATGCAAAGGGCAAAAGGGAATCTAACCTCTTGACTACTAGCACTTATTTGAATATAAGTATATCGTCTTATATATTATCATACCTACCATCCGTGTAGCTGCTAAACATCCCAGCATGTTCCGCTAGCATCCATACGACGGTTGTGAGGTCGCCTCCACGGCTGAGCTGTTTGGCATGGGAATCCGGGCTGCAACGGGTGGACGAATAGATGAGTATACGCACCCAGACATCCAAGATGAAACCCAGCAGGTCATCCAGAGTCATAATGTAAGTCCCATCACTCAAATTCGGAATCCAGTGTAGGAGTCTTCCCTCTGACGTCGCGGGCAGCCGAACTGCCTGCACAATTGCTTGCCAATCCACATCTCTTAGCCTTCTTAGTAGTGCCACAGCATACCTAGCTCCGTCCGCAAGAACAGCAGAAAGAATTTCTCCGGTCACCGCCCTTTCCCGCAGAATGGTGGCAAGCCTCTCCCCCGGATTTTTCGTCCGATAGCCACGATGATTCTCCGCCTTCCATGTAACCTCCAAATTATCACGCGTTGCCTCGAACAGACTTTGTAGACCAAGGCTTGGTAGCATGTATCCGCGTACGGCGATGAGGAACATCATGTACTCTGACACCGCCTTTACCGCCTTCGCCTTCACCCTTGTGGTGGGCGATGCTGCATTTTGGGTGGAGATGTCTAGCAGAATAATGTCCGTGGCGATGTGCCAGATAAGGATGTCCTCTTGGAATTCAGCTCCGAAGCGCAGAGTTCTGTGCAAGCCCACACGCCTGTGGACAGTAGATTTGTACCCTTCAGGACTGAAGACCACAACGGCTGTCGTCTCCTCTGCCCTGGCTATATCAGGAGATGGTGTTGAGTACGCTGACTCCAGCGAATGCCGTATCCGCTGGAACAGCAACTCCCTCACTTCCTTTGAGAGCACTAGGGTCGACCCTGAACTTTGCTGCTTGTCCCACCAGTTGTTGAGCCCCATCTTGTTGGACATTAATCTGGTGCTCGGCTTGCCACCAGAGCAGAAATGCAGCAAGCTATACTGCCCAATGGAGCCTGACCACTGTCTACTCCTTCCAGCTTTGAAAACCCAGCGAAGGCACTGGATACAGCCAGAGAACCGATACCATCCACTATCGTACAAGAAGTCACAGGTCCAAGTCGAGACCACAGCCCTCAGCACTGACACAATCTCCAGAATGAAAGCACCAACCAGCAAGACGTAGGTGACTGCAACATCGGCTCTGGTGTAGTAGCCATCTTTATCAGATGACTTGAACAGCAAGAATGCCAAGACAATGGTGACCGCGGCGACGACGCGGATGCAGTAGCCATACCAGTTGTGGATCACCGCTGCCTTGGTGTATAGGATGTCATACAGGAGGGAGAGCTCCATCTCCACCACCTCGCACATATACTTCCAATTCCATTCATCAAAAAACATGGCGTGATTAAACCTGTCTGAATCCTTGGACACACATACAGGGCGATCCACCATGGCACCCTTGCAAACCGGGAGCAGGGTGTGGGCAAGAGACAGGAGCTCTTCCTCGTTGCGCTCCTCCCGCGGGCCTCGGGGCTGCGGAAGCGCACGGTAGCCGCCGGGATGCCGCCTTTTCTTGAGTACAGAGCTCCGGATCCTCTCTAGGCTTCCGCACTTGAGCGCCCATGTTCTCTCCCCATACTTGACCACACCGACCACGAACATCAAGGTGGCTGCCAGGACCAAGTTGGCGCTGTCGGCGGTGCGCTTGTAGAGGACATAGGCGACGCCAACGGCCTGGACGCCAAGAGTTAGCAGGTGACGAAGCCACAGCTGGTTGTCCTCGAGGGCATAGGCGGTTATAGTGTCAGGGCCACCCAGATGCACCAAGAGGAAGGGAGCCCAGAACGCCACGAGCTCCTGCTGCTGCGGGCGCGACATGCTGCCGCCGAAGGAGAGGTGACCGAGGGCGTATATCGCGGTGGAGTCGGCAAGCAGGTACGCCAGCCACAGGAGGAGCATCAGCACCGGATGGGCCTCACGCCTGCGGAGCCCCGCGAAGAAATTCAGGAGAACCTGTAGGGTGAAGCTCTGCAGCACCAGGATCTGTATCGCCCAGTCGTTCCACAGCTCCACCGTCGGCCTTCCGGCCATTGCTCCAGCTCCACGACGTGTGGTCAACTCCACTAATGGACTACAAGCAAAGCTTTACAGTAACAATACAAACTCTCATTGGCAGCTACACACATGTATGCAATGTCTAACGCGCAAAGGGGAAAAAAAGTAAGCATGTGTGTGTCAATAGGATGACTTACATGACAGTTGAGACGAGGCAGCCTAGCGCGTACACGGATACCATCACTGGAAAAAGAGAGCTCGATCAAGGAGATTGGGCTTAATTTGCGGTAAGCATCTGGCTGACACTTGTATGTACTTAAATGCAAGTGGATCGATGTTGCCCTTCCAACGCACAAAGGGGTACAGCTAGCTGTAGGCGCGCATGTTATCTTGCCCCCGCTCTGTCCACTACTAAAGATTTTTTTTGACCGAATCCACTACTGAAGATTCCTTCTCGCCAAGATATACTAGTACTAGTATAGTAGTAGCGAATTTTAAGTAAGCCATAGGACATATCATTTGTTTGTTGTATTTTCCTACGGATTACATTAAAGTGCTTCCCATGCAAACTATTAGTTGGAGTTATTAATAATAAGAATAGCTACTAAGGCATTATAATTCACAGCACATAAAGTAGTTTCGAGTAATATGAACTATCAGTTCATATTACTTGAAACACATGGCCACAAATTCTCACAGTAATGTATATCACTGTGATACTATCAAACCCAGCTTATCTAGTTCCAGGAATCTACCTAGACGATTTTGCTAGGTTTTGCCTAGGAGTCAATAACTAACACGCTTATGTGGTGAATAATGGCTAGGTTTATGCGTAAACCAGCAAAGAATAGCTTATCATGATTATGTGAAGAAGAATGACTAATTTCCAGACAAACTAAAAAATGAATTATCGAAACTCTCATCTAGGAAGGATCATGTCAGGGTGTGGACGTCGATGGGTTGCCTTAGGTGTCTGGCAAGCCAAGGCTATCACCTCTGGTTGTTGGATCAAGAGATGAGCATCAAGTTGGGGTTGGAAAAGTAGGACAAAAGAGAATATATGTTGAAAGTAAAGTTGTATATTGATTTATGTGATTGTTCTCTACACAATGATCGTCGCCCTTTATATGCACAGGATGGAGTGGACTTATCCCATGACAGATAAAAACCCTTAGAAATCGTGTCAAAATTATAACTCGATCTCGAATTTGTCTGCCAAAATTGGCCTAGCCTACTTTGGATTACATGGGTTCAGATTCATATTTTCCCTGGGTGTGGATCTTCCCGAAGTCGTATTTTCCTCATCTGGGCCGAAGACACATTAGTGAAGTCTGGACAGCATTTTGACAAAGTTACCGAATCAGCATCGTCTGTCTTTTTTGGACAATTTTGGTTGTCAACAACGACCTAGCTAGCAAACATAGACCATTTGTTCAACCTTAAAAACAAAGTTAAAGATAAACTCATGGTGGTGAACAAAAACCCCATCTTCTTTTGTCGTATGTCCTCTTTAGCCTTTCATTTTGAGACTTCTATTATTTTCTCAATCAAAGGAGTGCACTTAACAAGTGATCTGGTTTCCTTTTGCTTTGCATGTGGTGGATGATAAAATTCAATGTGTTCAAAAATATTCAGCAGTCGGTATGTCTTACCTTGTCTGCAGGCTTGCTGTGGTATATTGCCTTTTTTTTTTCTTAGCGACAATATGCTGCCTCATTAGATTAGGGGTCTTGTTATGCCTGTTTGACAGTATAAATGATGCAATCTACGTTCTAGCAGCTAGAATAGTCTTGTGCTCCTTCCCTTCAAATTATTATAGGTTATTTTTTGTTCTAAGTCAAACTTGGTGATATATTGTTTGTGGAGCGGTCGTGGTTTTGTATAGTGTGGTTTAGATCTTAGTTGTTGATTAGTTCAACAGTTTAGAGTTGTCAAACGGTTAGAGTTGAGGTCCCAACCTAACCAACCGGTCTCTATATAGCTGTTTTATTAGTTGCTAGCTTCTTGTTTCTTTGTTTATGTTTTTTTTTTCTTGTGAGGCCCTTTAGAGAGACTTATTCTGCTGTACTTCTTAATCTAGGTTTTTCTTCTTTTTAATATAATTGGTAGTTTCCATGATTTCAGGAAAAAACAAATTTCTTTAAATAAGTCAAAATAAAATAATTTGATGTTATAAATGTTGCTATATTTGTCTATCTATAAATTTGGTCAAAATTAGATATTTTTTTACTTAGAACAGATAAATTGAACTATAATTGGAGTAGCTAAGTTGTTCTACCTACTTGCATTATTTTAGTAAGCATTGCCCTGTCGTACGTGTTCTCTTATCTCATGGCACATATGCGCTCCAAGCACGACATCGCATAGCTGGTCCAGTAGCGAGATTAGCTTAAGCAACGTATGACTGCAACTCCTACCATGTCTCATGGATTTTTAATTTTGGTTTGAACGGGTTAGTTTGGAGACAGATGTCCAGAGAGTAAAATATCCCAAGTTGAGCATGCCTTTGGTGGAACCTAAGGTGCTTTGACTGACTAGTTTATGCCTGAGCTTTCTTAATGATCTATTATATTCTACTACTCCCTACCTAAGAGCTAGCTATCGAACGCAGCGTCTTCTGCATTGGCATGTATGCCCTATGGCTGCAAAGGAACAAGCACCGGCATGGTGCCGTTCAGATACCGGTGAAGAAGCTTGTGCAATGGTCGGTAGATACTGCTCATGACCTGTGCCAACTCCTTCGTGATCCAAAACCGAAAGCTGTTGCTATTATCAGGAAATGGAGTGCACCGCCAGCTGGCTGGGTCAAGTGCAATACTGATGGTGCCTTCTACGCTGACCAAGGGCAGGGAGCATCCGGGGTAGTACTCCGAGACCCTGCAGGAACTTTCAGAGGGGGAAGGGCACGATGGCATCGGCATGGTCATGTCAATGGAAGCCGTAGCATGCGCAGGGAAGGTGTGATCTTGGCTAGAGAGTTGAATTTCCGACGTGCGCAGATTGAAACAGATAGCCAAGAGATGGTGAAGCTTTGGGAGATGGGAGAGCTTCAGAGGTCATGCATATCACCTATCATCAGGGAAATCAGAGATCTTAGTGCTTCCTTTCTTGATTTTTCTCTGGTGTATGTTAATAGAGCTTGTAATAGTGTAGCCCATACTCTAGCAAAGCAAGTCTCAGAGAGCAACCAGGTGGGTGAGTGGCAGTTAGCCCCATCCTGTGTAGCTACTCTGTTGACTGAAGACTGTAATTGTGCTGGTCCTTGAATCAATGAAACACCTAATCGCAAAAAAAAAAAAACTAGCTACATATTGTGGCCACAATGGGGCCCCGTGAAAGTGGCAAATGGTGGCTAGAAAGAAGGCACCAAATACACTTTATGTGTGAAGTCTAGAACTTCAAGATTTTTTTGAAGTTTCGAACTTAAGAGCCACTAGATCT
Source organism: Saccharum spontaneum (assembly GCA_022457205.1). Classification (NCBI taxonomy): domain Eukaryota; kingdom Viridiplantae; phylum Streptophyta; class Magnoliopsida; order Poales; family Poaceae; genus Saccharum; species Saccharum spontaneum. The sequence goes on from CM039617.1 coordinate 5,910,951, forward strand.
CCTTTCCCTTTTCCTTAAAACCATCTATAGGGGATTGAAAAACTGATTTTGTGTTTTTGGGTACTCTTGCTGTTGCAGATTGAGAAAATGCATCCCTTGTGAACAGCTACAAGCTTCTTCTTCTTTTCTCCTTTGTCTCCTCTCTCTCTCTCTCTCTCAATCGCTCAACACGGTGGCCAGATGGCCGTAGCATGGCTCGCCTGCTTGGGCCCCAGCGGCCTCGGTGCGGCAGCAGCAGTCCTAACACGGTGACGACAGCTCCCATGAGTGGACCCGAGATGTCAGTGAAAGAGGGTGAAAGAAAGAGAATTGAGAAAAATTAGTGCTGGATCCCCTTTGTTTGAGGGAGAGAGGGGGGTTTTGAGGGATTGAAAAAAAATTAGAAAAAGGGGGATTGGAAATCGGATCTGCTTGAGCATGTGTTTTTTTTTGCTTCAATCCCCTTTATTGCTTGATATTGGGAAAGGGGATTGATTGTACTCAATCTGGTGGAGTTACTCTAACACTACTACAGAAAGGGTTATCGTAGCACCCATATCACCACCATTTATCACATAACCGGCAGTGAAACTGTTTTACCGCCGTTTTGAGGGAGGCGGGTCATAGAGACCAATTGAACCGACGGTGAAAAGTGTACTCACCACTCGCTCATAGTATGATCCATCAGTGATCTTCAGGATCCGTGTTGCCGCTGGTTTAACACCGAGCTGGGCGACAGTATTAGTTATCACCGCTAGCCCAAAAGGGCCACAGGTGGACCGGCGGTCAAAAGTCTTCGCAACTATGTAGTGTCCCAACTTCCAACACCCTTTCATCATGTCATCTGCCCTTTGAAACCACCCCTCTTCTTTCTTCACCCCCCTTCTTCCAACTTCAACCAGTCAAGCTTGAAGCTAATGGACAACGAATCGTCCAGTGAGTAAGAATATGAGTGCTAGAGGAGTACTAGCGATGAGGACTCCAGTGACGAGAGCTCTCTTGATCGGAGTTCGTGGGACTATGACGACGAGAGGTTTTCTCAGCGATGGCGATGGCACCGAGGAGGAGGAGGAGAAGGAAGAGGAGGATGAGGACAAGGACGAGGAGGACAACAAGGAGGAAAAGGAGGAGGAGGATGAGGGTGAGAAGGAGGCTACCGATGAGCCTCCAACAAAGTGGTGAAGGAGGGATGGTCCTAGATCAGACAATGAGGATCTACATTAGATGTAGCTTAGTTTAATTAGTTTGAATCTTTGTAATGTTTTTAGTTCAACAAGAAATATTAGTGTTTTTATTGACTAACAATCGTCGATTGATACTGTCAAATTGCCGAGACAATTGGCCGCTTAATATGGTTATTGTGACTCTTATCATTGGTCATCCGTGCTTCCTCCTGATGAATCTGGGCCCTGCTTGCTTTGGATGAATCTGGGCCCTCCATGTCACTTATATCTTGAATATCCTGACTAACTCCCCACCCTAATTCCTGAACTCCCCTTGTCCCTTGTTGGTGGCAGTTCCCACAAGAAACCCCACTGTGAATTGCTTCATTTTCCCCAATTGATGTTTTCCCTTCATTGAATTCCAACACAGTGGTTGTTTCTTCACCTCTATGTTGTTTCCCTGTCTCCTCAGCCATACATTGTCGCCTGAGGCAAGCATCAGTGAAGGTTAGATCAGCATCCTAACAAGATTGTCCATTCGTATGTTTGCATTTGATTCCAATCCCTTTGAGTGCTGAGGGCTACAATTAAATGCTTAGTGCTTTGTATTTAGATAACAACCTTCTAGTTTTGGTAAACTTAGATTGGTTCATATTAGTCATTTCTTGATTACAATAGATGTCTTACCATGGAAGGAGTGTTTTCCATGCTACCAACCTTGACATTTGGCAGCTAGGGTGGTACCAGGACCCCAGCATTTTTTGTTTGTTACTTGAGGTCATCATGTTGTTCACCAGGAGCAAGGGTTGATTGTTGCAGCGGTTGTTTGTGACCTTCTTGGTCCACAAAGTTTTACCAAAATTGTTGAAGACCATGTTTGGGGAGAAATTTTTATGCTTTGTAGTTCTCGACAATAAGCATCAACACTTTATAGGTATAATGTCAATGTGGAATGAGATCGCGTAATTTTTTACTGCGGTTCACTTCCTTTAGCAATTTGGCCCACATCATGCCATTGAGTACCAAAGAAATGTCCAGCGTATCCCACATTTCTAGGTTATCGAGTGCTTTGATGTTTATGAAGTTTATATATATTGACATCATGTAACAATAACTAGTGGCACTAGTCCGTTGTGCACTAGGCCTATATGCAATGCGTAGTTTTCCAACACCTAGTGGCACTAGATGACCGAGTTGTCTAATAGAACTCCCCTCTTAATAGTACGGCCATCTATTCTAAATCTGATCACATACTCTATTACGTCTTGACCGGCAAAACAAAATTCATATTTATACCTTTGCCTTGAGCCCATAGGATTTTGTTTTTCTCTTTCTTCTTTTCCAAAGTAGAGCACCTAATCATCATCACATGTGGTCATCTCCATCATCCTTGACTGCCACCTACCTCCACCTTGGTGCAACCTATCTCATATCACTTGGAGCAAAACATTAGTTCACTACGGTTTCACCAATTATCCAAAACCAAACTAGGGCTTTCACCGGACCTGCTCCCCGTCACAATAACTACATGTAAGGTAAGCAGCTCATTTTGATTGCACTTGTGGCTCTTGTTCCTTGATGGAAATTTGGGCCTACAAGTTTGTTTATTAATGATATTGTTGAATCCTTGAACATGAATACAGATGTGAGGCTCCTTTTCCAAAATTACTAGGTAGTTTCAGCCATGAATATAATCCTTCGGTATGATCATTTTTGTCTTTTTTGATTCACATATGACATACATGGATAAAATAAACTGCAATTTTGTTGAAACACCTTTTGTTAGGGCAAAAACTAATCCTCACAAGAGGGGGATGACAAGCGGAATCATACCTAGTCCTTGCATGTGAGCAATACCAATTATATTCAATCATCACCATGGCGCATAGGGGAGTGATACCTAGTCCTTGTCTATGACCAATATTGGCGAGATAATTCAACAAGCAAATCATTTTAATTCACATCCTTCAATTTAGTTTGGATCTAATTATATTCACTCTTCACAATAGTGCATAGGGGAATCATGCATTGGCAATCCTTATGGCCAACATTCATGAGGTGCTTGTACAAGAGCAAATCATTTTTATTCAAATGATGCTTCAATTCTGTTTGGAACTAATTATATTCACTCTGTATTGCAGCCATTAGGGAACATACTAGGGAGATGGCTGATGAAGCACAACTACCTTGTTTTATTGTGTAAGACCATGTATCAAAAGCACTGCCTTATTATGCAATCAATGGGCAGCTTGGGTAGTACATCAGCTCACACCGTGCTTGTCTTTCCTCACATTCGTTATTAGTGTGGATTGCTCTTATAAAACTTAAACTTGTTCCTGAACAAGATGTATGGATTTGATGATTATATCTATATGTTTTGTTCAATATGCTATTAAGCTTCATCTCAATAAATATTGTGAAAACACAATATCATAGCAGAATGTAATAGTATTCTGGCAGTGAAGAAGGTCATCAACACCGGATCAAACTATTTACCACCAATGAACTAATTAATAATGATCATCACTAGGTTAATGCTTGAGCCGACATTGATCAATTGCTCATTACTGTCGGATTGAACCACTGACCAGTGGTGACCAAACTCTCATGTCAGATGATTTAGCTCCGGCAATTCCTACCAACAAGATCACTTAAGATGAATCAGATGGTAACACACGAGACACAAGGATTTATACTGGTTTGGGGCGCGGTGGCGCGCTAAACCCTACTCCAATGGTGCTGCTACTCTTGTGTTCGTATGCTCAATTACAGGGGTTGTTGCTCCTAGCTATGTAGTAGATCGGAATGATGGAGGTTGGATCCCGAGCCCGAGGTCCCTACCCTCCTTTATATAGGTAGAGAGATAGGGTTACAATGAGGGTGATTGGGCTAGCAAATTGGATTCCTAGATTGCTATAGGGAATACGCAACATATTGATCCTAGCTATCATCTAGATACGCCTATCTTGGATGTCCTTGGCTTGCCTTGATCTCCACGTTGGTTGATGACCTTTGCCCTTCGTGGGCCTCTTCCGTGATGACTGCTAGTCCTATAGCTTGGACATGGTCATATATATACGGGCAATGTGGATACCCTTGGCCTATATATCTGATAGTAGCCCTCGTAGGACTTAGTGACAAGCTAGCTGGTAGCTTTAGCCCTTAGGATGTCGCAAAGCCTTGTAAGTCTGAGTAGTGCAGCTATTCTCAAGTTTTGAGGAGCCAGTATATAGCTGCTCGGGTGTCGAGAGCATTTCTCGGGTACCAAGAAAGTACAGTGGTTCTCCGTTCGTTAGGGAACATAGTTTCCTAGCTGCTGTGAGTGCTTGGCTTGGGTGGTAACACCCTGTGTCAGGAAACATGGTTTCCTAGGCGTGCTCCTTGGGATGTTGTCAATGTCATATTCAAGTGGTGGCACCCTCTAACTGGAAGCGTAGCTCCCAGGACGTTATTAACGCTGTATTTGGGTGATTGCACCGCTTTACTCGAAAAGTTGATTCCCGATGTATTCTGGCATCAGCTAGTGGTTGTGCGTCATTAAGTCCTAATCAAAGAACAGATAGACAAGACAATTGCACTGCTTTCATTGCATGCGTCACTATGCCAGTTGATTTTTAAGGTGACCCAATGCTGGTCATTTGTTAATAGACACTAAGGGCGTCATGTTTTTCTTTGAGACCCACTAAGCAATGTGATCTCAAATTTTCATGAGCCTCTCTAGTGGAAGAAGTGAGGTTTGTGTCTCAAAGCCCTGAGGCCAATATAACAGCATCCCGGGTCAGGAATCACTATGGGCGAGCAACGAACGCGTGAGCAGCTATCAACAGTTGTGTATGTTACTCTATGAGCTGATAGCGGATAGAACAAGTGAGCGTCCATGTCCTAATGAATACGGGTGACAGGACTAAGCCTGACCAGCATGGGCATGTCATAAAACTCTTTTTCTAGATTTCAGGAGCTCGTACTTTGGTTACAGCCATTGGCCAACCAGTTTTCTGGTTTCCCGCAAAGGGGCACACATCCGATGAAATAAAGTACTTTGAGCTCATCCGGGCATTGGGATATGCACGTGACATAGCGTGTCAGAGGTTTTAGGATCATACTGGTGACCCTCCTAAATACCCCCTTGACTCTTGTATGGCACGGTTGGTAGTGAATGAACCATTACTGCTTACACCTGCTAAAAGGGTGAGCCTGGTTGAGTACCCGATCTGAATGTCAAATCACTCACCTGCACTGGCTCAGGTGACAGTGCATCAGGTTTGGGCCATTAGGCCCCACAGCCTCCATGGTTGTGCAGATGGGTTCCTTCTCAGCTAAGCTAAGGCATCGATTTCGGTGGCTCATCTCCCAACATGTGTTTCTCAGAGGTTGTGCCTCTCGGAGATCATGTAGGCATGGTCTAGCCTTAACTCCTGCCTTCACTTAGGGAGACTGCTGGGATTCCATTGACCATGCACGTCCCCTGCCTATAAAACAGAGCGAGAGAATGAGAGTTAGTACACCTGCATTGTAGCCTTTGCACACTCACCTTTCACTGTTTGTCGCAACCTCACCTTCTCATCAGATCCCACCTGTCGTCCATGGTAGGAGAGAAGCGTTCATGAGAGGAGCTGGAGGAGGGGTCAGCCGAGGGGCGCGTGCCCCTTTGTCCTCGAGCTTTTCACTTGGGCTTGTTGGGATTCAGGTGAGGATGGATCTATTCTTGAATTCATTTCTGAAGGAATTTGACACACTTTCTTGATGTAGTGGTTTCTCGTCGGTGTGTTCGGTACTGTGGCCCGCAGCCATTTGAGATGCTCTGTTGCCATCACAACCTCTGGCAACATGGACCACATCATCATTGGGTTCGCCTTCTTCCTCCAATGACAAGGAGTTTGATGATGACGGCCATGACATCCACACCATCGAGGGTGAGCCGGACGTGGCCATACGAGCCCTTCGAGATGAATATTAGGAGGTGGAGCGGTTGAAAGCGTGTCTCTCAGCGGCTGAGATGGTGCTTGGTACCGCGGACAGAGGCGGCATTGGCCAGGGCCACAGATGATGCTACCCATGTTGAGCTCACTAGTGAGTAGAACTTCATCTTCACCACATCATGTTTGGAGTTGTCTTTGCCTTAGTGTACAGGCTTTGAGTCCCCATTCATTTCAACCGTGCAGGAGCAGCTGGTTGTTGTCCAAGTCGAGGCAACAGATCTTCACCAAACCAATGAAGGATTAGCCGGCAGGTTGGCGGAGGTGACTCGTTTGTGAGATGAATCAGCCTCCTAGGTGTAAGGACCCGAGTTTGTTACAATGTAGGCTCTCATTTTTTAGCATCGCCGGAGCGACCTAACGAGCTCCTACAAGAATCCTTGACATCTGGATTAGAGGAATGCAAACCTTTTGGTCAAACCAAGTCAAACTCCGGTCAACTAAAGTGTCAACCAAATAACACTGTCAGAAGATACCCATAAAGACTACAACAGAGATTCCTTATCTCCCTTGAAGCTAGACAAGATAAGTGTGGACCTTGTGAAAGTGCATCTAGCCCTTTACTGAGTTTTGGTGAATTGAATGACAACACCATTAAAGGTCTAACAAGTTCTGCTAAGTGCTGAAACAGGAAATTGTGTCTATTGCATATACTTGTGGATTGTGTATTAACAAGTATATCCAAGGTTCAACAAGTAGGCAAACTTGATAGTATTCCACACAGTGTTTAAATGAAGGCCAAAATTGTGTATTGTTGCATTGGAAGATTACGAAAACAATCTAGTTCAAGCAAAAGACAACAATGCAAATAGAATCAATGAAATGTCTTCTATGTTGTGGGATATCATAACATCATGTGAAAACAAGCATATTTGGCAAATGGAAAATGATACATGAGTTAATGATTTTAGATTGGTCTCTATAGTGGCTTGCTTTACATGAACAAGAAGAGGTTGTTAGTGGATTAGGTTTGATCAAGTGTTGAAGAATGAATCAAGAATGCATAAGTGAGGAAGTGACAAGCAAAGGTCAAATAACAAAGGACACAACTCATGTTGGATATAAGATGGTCTCTACTTTGGTTTTCTTGTATGGATAAAGATTTAGAAAATCACTTTGCATTGATTTGATTAAGCTAGAAGTATGAAGATAGATATTGAAGTAAGTGTTAGGAGTGTCAAGCCAAAATGAATAGGATATAAGGAATCATGAATTGGCTTGACCATTGTTGATGGTAGATAAGTGTCAATTTTAACCATCAACGAAACATGAAAAAGGACCTAAATATAATTACCACTTAGATATAGGGGCTTTACTGATAGAATTCCACAAGTTTTGGTGAATGTCTATTTCTTCAGGGTATCAGCTGAAAAGAACCAAGGAGGGCTCACATGTCAGGTTTACATAGAGACAAAAGGGCTATGCACAACTTTTCTGTAATCTGGAAGGTACGAGAAGACTCTGGAAACAAATAGGAGGCAAAATAGGCCCGAAAGCCGGGTGGCCGCCCAAGGGGTGGGGGCGCCCACCCCACTTGCAGAGCCAATCAGGATTCGTCTCGCAGATCATGCCTCCATCGCCTTTGAGGATGAATATTAATTGTAGATCAAGGTCGATTTGATCCAAGGGTTGTGGTGCTTCCTAGAGGGCTATATAAGCAAGGCCCCTAGATTTGGCATCCCCCTAAACCCTAATTCATTATCTCTCAGCTGGGATCAGGTGAGAGGTGTCCCATGAAAGGATGACCTCTCTAGGGGATTAGGTCTAGTTTCTTCAATGTAGTAGATTAGTATCTTGGGAGAGAGGGTTGAGTTGGGATCTTGCTCAAGGTTCCGGATCTAGTCATGGAGACTTGGTAAAGCCTTGTATCTTCACTTCAACATTCTCTAAGACTTATACTTGTTCTCTTATTCACATGGCCATGCTTACTTTGAATATATCTTGCTAGTTAAGTTTATCATTCCTTTTGTGTGCTAGTTCATAGAGCACTTAGCCTTCTAGTTTGTCCACTAGGCTAGGTAGCCGAGCCTCGTGTAAGCATGGTGCTTACATGATGCTCTGCCTATGAGTACACCCTACTCCCTAGCTGTATGGTAGTTATGGGAGGTGATAACCCCATCCATATCTATCGAGCAGGTTCTTAAATTGTAGGACCGTAGTCACGTCAGTAGAGGTATCCTTTGTGGTGCTCTCTCCTGTCTAGTGGCATCCTGAAGTGCACAAGAGTGTAGTAAGCCTTAGCATAGTTGGGTATATCTTTACCATGTGATAAGAATATCATAGGAATCTACCTCACCCGTTGACCTTCCAAGTTAACTAGTTGCATATCTTTAGTGACCTATCCCATGTGTGTCATATTACATAAATCCTATCATTTCATATATCATTTACCCCTGCTATAGTCTAGTTGGTTTACTAGGTTAGTAGATACATGATGGTGAATTATCAGATTCTTTAATCCTTGCTTCCCTATGGTAAAATATAAATAACGATACCTGGTTTACTCCCGGTAAAATACTACATTGGTATGTTCTGTGCGCTTGCAGAATCCTTTATATTTTAGTTGCACTTAATTTATACCAACAACCATATTGATGTTGATCCATATATGTCTCAATCTATGTGAGTCCAACTAAAGTTTGATTGATCCCAACATTCATATCTAGAAGATATTCAAGCAAGGATCACAATATTGAAGAAATGATTTTTCAATGGATGCTAAATATGATGTGACTTGAGTATAGCTTGATAAGGTGAAGATAGCAAGAAAAGGGCTTCAAGAGACTAAGCGAAGTTGAAGGGCAAGCGACGGCTTAAGGACTGAGGTACCATGACTAAGGTGAAAAAGAGAGTACTTGCATTGAGTCAAGGAACTAATAAAGCTATGATGAGTCATATTGTGTTGAGGATCAAATCATTAGTAGAAGTGACTTGAAGCCATAAGGTGAACTCATATATATGGAAATGGTTCAAGTCACATGCTCAGGGTATGTTTGCTCGAAGAGATAAGACAAAGATGATTGCAAATGCTTTATTGAAGTGATATTGAGAAAGAGGATAATACATGTGATGGTGGAAACCCCAATTACAAAAGAAAGCGGTAACCGGCTCAAAGGCATTTGAATTCTTTTGTATTTTGAGTTGAGTTTAGGAAAAGCCATGGGGGATACAATGCACAAGCTTTAATGTGCAACCAAGTGCTCACTATACCCACCAAAATATCCTCTAACCATAGCCAAGACAGCTTGCTATTCAAATCTTGACCTTTGCTATCCTAGCAGGTGCGGTAGTGCCGCACCTTAAGAGCGGCAGTGCCGTGGGTCAAGTGCGACGCTGCCGCACTTATCTGACCATTGGGACCTGAGGGGGTATTTACACATTCTCTTCTCCCTCCAACGGTCACATAGTTTAGATCAACCATCTCCCTTCCATCTATGACCACAGCAGCTCTCTCTCCCCCCTCACTCACAATTAGAGCCCCCAAGCTTCTCCCTTTTCTTCCCTTGCAAATTCATGAGAGTTTCAGCCTCCAAACTACATTAGAGAGCTGCCCCAATTGTTTTTCATCTCCTAGAGCACTTGGTCCACATTCAAGCTAGTGGATTATATTTGTTACTCTTGGAGCTTGCTCCTAGCCGGCTAGAGCATCACCCGTGAGCTTGCCAACTCATGTGGCAGCCCCGGGAGGTTTGTAATCACCTCAATCAGCTAGTGAATCACCCCTCATATCAAGAGTTTATTCTCTTGACTTGAGAACGAGGAAAGGGTTAAAAGAGACCCAAAAGCCTTTGTGGCAAACCTCAACAACGTGGACATAGGCAAGCCTTAGTGGTGAGCTGAACCACGGGATAAATTGGTGTCTCACTTGTGTTCTTGTAATTTGCATTGATATGCGTGTTTGTTGGTAATTCTAGGGTTTGGTCATGATCTACTTGTGCATAAGCTTCTGCTAACATATAGATGGTGAAACAGGCTCTACTCTACCCAGGAAGTTTAGAAATTTACCTGATCTAACTCGAGATTGTCTGCATGTGCGACAATGCCACTGTGTGTGTGTGTGTGCAGCAGTGCCACTCTATAACTGACAATAGTTTTTGAATTGCAATATTTGTGTTCCACTCGATCTACTTGGTTGTGAGTGCAGGTACTTGGTGAACTTGTCTCTAGACATCTCTAGCATATCTCCACCAAGTTTGGTCTGTGTTGGACTCTCTGTAGGAGTGAGGCACTGTCGTATTCAAGTGAGGCAGTGTCGCATCTAGAGTTTAACTTCCACTCGAGTTTATTTTAAAATAGGCCTATTCACCTCCCTCTAGATGACATAAAGGTCCTTTCACCTTGAGATTAGTTCCTAAGTCGAGAACCCTGATCCCTAACTTATTGTGCAAAGACAGAGATTCACCGAATAGTCCGGTGATGTTTTTAGACCATCCGATAAAGAAGGCAAAGATAGCAGATTGAGTGGAAAGTTAGCAGTTGTCCACTATGGGACATGGTCCACATTTTAGCACGGAGCAGAGGCAATTTCCAATAGCTGAGCCTTAGGTCCACTCACTCCCCTCACTCCCTCTCTCTAGAATGAACAAGAGAAAGAAAGGATGAACTAGAGTGAGAAATTGAAGAAGAAGATGGAGAAGAGAATCAAGTCTATAAAGGGTGGCAAGATCAGCTTTAGATCAAGTCCTTGAGCTTCAACAACCTCTCATCATATGGTTAGCTCAAGAACACTCTCTCTTCTCATTATCTTGAGATCAATCCTCAAACCCTAATCTAAGTTTCTATCTTTGCATGGATGAATCATGAGGATTGCTTGGAGTGTATCAATTAAGGGGTAAGAATCAAGCATGCTACAACTCAATCCTCTCAAGATTACCCCTAGATAATATCTCATTTGGATTTTTGGAATATATTGCATGAGATGGTGGATCCTCTCTCTTTAGCTTGGAAGCAAGGATGTCAAGAGTTGGATCTCTAATTTGGGTGACAAGGTACTCAATAAAACCCCAAGCTAAGTTGTCATGCTCAATCTCAAGCTCTCCATCTCTTTTTGGTTCCTAAGTGAACTAAGGAATCACTAGTTGCACTAGCTAAGTTCAAGCCAAAACCCTAGGTATATGAAAACTACCCAAGTCACCATAGGAATATCAAGCACATGCATAGAGACCTTAACCTAACATCTAGGTATGGATCCGTAAGCCTTTACCCAAGAACTCAAGAACATAGGTTCTGTCGCCCAAACAGTAGAGAGTCCATCAAATCTGTTGAAGCGTTCGTCAACCCTTTAACCTAGTCACCAGAACCTTAAACCCATTTGGTATGATTTAGCGTAGTGTCCACCGATCATGCTGGAGTGTCTGCTGAATTATGTAAACTAGCATCCCGAAAACCCCAAAATGCCTAGTTTATACCAGAGCGTCCATGACATCTCACGGAGTGTCCGATGATTTATTAGCCTGAGCAACCAGTGAACCTGAGAGCACCAAGTCCATATCAGAGCATCTATCAAATGGCACGGAGTGTCCATCGAACCAAACTAGAACCTGAAAAGAGACTGTCAACCCCATGGCTAACCCAGCAGGGTGTCTGCCATGCATGTCTGAGTGTTCGATGGTTCACAGAGATAGTGTCCGAAGCCTGGAACCTTACCTTCAAGTAAAAGTAAACCCAAGCCACACTAGATGACACCTAGTAAGATAGCAGAGCATAGTTAGATGTCTCTTTCCAAGTTCCAAATCAAGTTCTCAATCGTTATCTCAATATTGAATCGCACGGCTATCTCCAATCCTTAAGTTCCTCCTTTTAGGTTTGGTCATCGTGTGAGGAATCATGCGCAGGTATCATCGTTATCTTTGATCTTTGAGAATGGAAAAACTAGGTAGGCTCCCCACTATTATAAACCCTAGTTTGGATGCCTATTATGTTTCATTATGAGTCATGCATTTCATGTAGTTTTGGTTAATTGTGCCGAGCGACGTGACCCCACCTCCGAGGACAATCCCATGAAATGAAGAGTGTGAAGGGCGTTGTTTGCTGTCCCTAACATTTAGCTTCTCAAAGGCATCCTTGGAAAGGATGTTTATGCTGCTACCTTCGTCCATCAAGACCTTCATCATTTTTACGGCTTCTACAATTGCACTGACTGTTGGTATTTCTTAACGAATGCAGAAGAATCCGCAAGCGTACGGAATGACTGTTGTAGCCTTCACCTAGAAGTATTCAGGGTATCGTATTTTTCATAGGGAACAAAGGTACTCTCTTCTAGCTAGTTCATCCAAGGATAGCCCAAGGGTAGAGATATAAAGCAGGGTAGAGATGGATCCCTATAGCTCTTAGGTCTTAATGATAGCGATACTCTACTTCTACTTGTTTACTTCGGGCACTGGTGATCACCTGGTCTGCCAAGCGATGCCAGCCTATAGCATATAGCTTGCTCTACACCACACCCAAACGTGGGGGAGTTCTAGGGACAGACAGGGCTGTCATCACCTGCCATCTACCCCTCAACCGGAGAGTGTGAGGCAAACGAAGGTAGCCTCTAGCCTAGACACCACGTGTACGCTATCGACTACTACTCTAGCGGCTCGAAGGGCAATCCGTCTCTATAAGGGACCCTCTCGTTATCGCAAGCCGCCACGGGAACGGACAATGAACCTGCAAGTATAGGTAAAGCTCAACTAAATGAAAGACGTAAAAGACTATAAGAAACACGAATACTTACTTAGCCAAGATCCCGTTAAGGAGCCAAGCACTTGCTCGTAGAGGTACAAGCTCAGGGAAACACCGACAAGCCTAGCTCCCGAGCACAAGCTTAGGGAGACACCGACAAGTCTGGCTCTTCCCCGCTCTTTCCCTCACATCTCACTTTCTTTCTCTAGTAGCTAGAAGGGTATAGCCCTTAGAGGTGAGGCTCTAGCTCTTACTAGGTGCTCTTGCCCTCTTGGAGTGGTGTGTATGAGAGAGGAGTGATACTCTATTTATAGGAGGCGAGGAGGAGGATGTGCCATGGAATATTCCCCCTTTACTCCCCCAAACCGACCTCATTCTAGCATCCAGGTACACTGAATCAGGCAGTGAACCCCGCAACCGATATGGGTGACGTGGCAGCTGTCGGCACATGAAGACTGGGCCCGTTTGGCGTCTGCGGAGGAGGGCATGCCCGCACCCTAGCTTAGCACCCTCAGGCCCATCTTTTGCGATGACATAGATCTTTTTGTTAGCTTTCTGTGGACGGGTGGATGGCCCAAAATAAAGTCCGGATGCATCTTGGGCGTCCATTTTATCCGGGCCTACTCCTGTGGCCTGAGATGGATTTGGACTAGGTTTTGGGTCTCCACTTCTTGGGTTCATTGTTGGGCATTTTGGTCCATGTTGAGGCCTAGATTGTCTGGTAAGTGGGTCTCTTTCTCTTTCCATGGTTTTCATATATTTTTTAGCCCATTTATGTGTATTTCCATATATGCCCTCCTGTAAATGATCAATCACCAAAACTTGTGGAATATGTTAGTGTAAAGCCCTATTTACTAAGTTTGGTAATCATTTTATATAAATGTTGGTCGGGTAAAATATGACTTAAGCACCGCCAACACTGACCACTAACAAAATTCGACCAGCCTTGACAACATGATCGGGTGATCATCTCTGTTGAAGGTGATCGGGCGGTCCGACCATTTTAGATAAATAGGGACTATGGGGGCAGTGGCAAAGATAAGACGATGGGTTACCTTCTTGCGGTGACAGTCCTCGTAGGCCTATGGGTCACCAAAGATGATCATGATGCCCTGGATGTTGGGGTAGCCGTCTTGATCATCATCATCATCATTTCCATCCTTGCCCTTGTTTGCACAGGTGCCCTTTGACTTGTCCTTGCCAGCTTGCTAGGTGACTTCTCGCCTGTATGTCTGGCAGTACCTAGCTAAGTGATTCACCGAGAAGCCTTGGTTTTGGCATGGCTTGTCATGATCTCGTCGAACTTGTCACCACCGGCGAGAACCGGCGGTGACAACATTTCACCACCGAGGGCCAATAGGTGGTAATGAGGGTTCCAACCTAACAGTGGTGACCTTTTTTACTAGTGTAGGTCTAGAAGTTTGTTTAGCACAGACCACAAACACAAAAATCTCAGATCCAGAGTCATTTATCAACCTTTTGAGCTAAAATTTTGTGTGTGACTTCCGCACAAAGTACTTTCAACTACTAGCTAGATAATCCTTTAATTCTCATCAACAAATCATCAATATATCAAAGATCTCAAGTTTCTACTTCATGCCAACCAAATGGCTCAATCACCACTTGAAATACAACTCAAATAGCAAGTAATCCAATGACTAATCAAGCAATATGGTGAGGAGAATTCCAAATAAGAGTGGAGACAAGGATTTACATGGAAACCCCTTGTGAGAACCATGGGCAACGACGAGATGAATTCACAATAAGATGGAGCAACATGAGGTGTGGGAGCCAACAAATGTGACGATGCTCCAAATCCCCCACAAATTTCTCTCTCTGCCTCTTAGTGGTGGAGTTGGTGGATCAAGCTCTCTCCCTCTCAATCTCCCTAACCCTAGCTCTCTCTTCTTTCTCTCAAGAACAAATTAGCTCTCACTAGGAGAAGGGGGCACAGCTGCCCCTTTGGGCCAGTTTGGGTGTTTTGCTAAAGAGTGTATGAGTTTACAAAGTATTATAAACATGCCCTTCAATTGAAGCTACAACTATCACAATTCTCCACCTCAGTGACAATTAAGCCATAAAACAAATGCATCAACCATGTTGATGCAAATGCCCAATCTTCAAATGCTTTGAGTGAAAAATTAACAAGTACCAAACTCATCGCCGTCAAAGCTCCACATGGAGCTTGCTCGAGTGAGAACGAATACCAATCAAATTCAAGCAATGCTCACACTTGACCTTCGAGACCACCTTGGTTAACATATCAGTTGGGTTGTCTTTTGTGCCAATTTTCTCAACATACAAATCCTTCTCCACATGAAGTCAAATAAAAAATCACATCAATGTGCTCAGTTCTCTTATGAAACTTTTTATCTTTTGCAAGGTAAATCACACTTTGATTATCACAAAAGACAACATGATAAACTTGCTCAATGCCCAAATCGCCAAGAAAACCATGCAACCAAATAGCCCCTTTTACAGCCTTTGCCAAAGATATAAACTCAGTTTTAGTGGTTGACAAAGCAATTGTATGCTATTTTGGGAGTTGCCTTTATCTACTAATGTTATTATATATAGTTATATTTTAAATCCCTATAAGCATACAAATTTTATTTCTACTATAGAACTATCGATAAGCAAATATATATATATACATATACATATATATATATATATATATATATATATATATATATATATATATATATATATATATATCTTCAAAATCAAGTAGATATCTGAGTGCGAATTCAAGATATCCGTTTTGTATTCATATCTAACAATATTTGAATTCTTATTTGGGTTTGGATTAAAAATGCCATAAGTGCTATTCGAATTTGATTCTATACGGATCCAACCAAATCCATCCCTACTATGTGGACATATGTAGGCAATTCAGCAAACACCTTGGAAGGTTATAAAATAATAAAGGGCCAGACTAGGGCGTGCATGCACATGGTGAGTCACTCGGCATATGTGCAAGCCCTTTCCTCTTTGCATCTACCACACTGCCATCTCACTCTGTCTAGTGGCCCCCTTGTTGTTGCCCTAACCTAAGCCTTCTCTTTTAGATCCGGCACAAGGTCCGTGCTTCCATGATTTTCCTGGCTTCGATGGCACACAACTACATTTGCGCCGTCCTCCACCACTTCCCGACACAAACTTCAGTCGATCTGCCCCCCACAACCCCACCATATGTAACACCCTAGGTGTTACGAACTTAATAAAACCTTGTTCATTATCATCATCAAGCATAATTAGCGAGCATTGTGGCATTAATGCAACTCATGTTTCATTTATAACATGTCCATGTTGCATTGTGGTGTTTCATATGTTGCTTATAATATGTTTTACATGTTACTTGAAATGATGTCAATATTAATGTTCAAGAAACTTTGTGAATTTATAAATTGAAATTGCTTAAACAAGCAAAATTTTGTTAAAACACAACTTGTAGTACAAAGTGAGTGCTTTCTTATAGAATCAACATGTGTCTAACACCTCTGGTGTTATGGTAACTAAAACTAGCCATGTCATCAAATGCATTGCAAAGCATTCATGTTTTAGTCAACTCTATTATGCATCAACTAAAACAAAGTTACATTTATAGATTGATTGAGTTCTTGAGATGTTTGACCGGAATCCAAAACCCTAGTTTTGAATGTTATTTTAAATACTTGGAGTATGCCCTATGTAATTTGAGGTGTAAAGTTGTGCTCTACACTAGTGTCAAGTGTAGGGGATAAATTCAAGTGCAACATTTAAAAATGAACTCCAAGTTTGAGGTTGAATTTGAGTTCCAAAACTCACCCCGAGTTTTCCAATTCAAATTTGAATTCAAATCGCAAGGTTTATTAATATGAATTTATAATTCAAAATTGGTTCAAAAAATGTGGCATTGGGTAGGTCACTTTTGATTTGACTCAATGGTACATTTGGATGATAGTTGTGATCACTAATTAATCACCAATTAAAGTAGAAATCAAATCAAGTTTGAATTTGATTCAAAATCCTAATTTCCGAAAAAAAACCGTTTTACCCCCTTTTGGGTAATTCAAAATCCAAAAAGAATTTGGGGGTGGGTCAAAAAGCAAAGTTGTAGATCTGGTCAAGTTGTACAACTTTGGTTTTTGGTGTTTTCAAAGTTTTAGTATAAAATGTGGAGTAATTTTTAAAAGATTCAAATCCCAAATTTGACCCCTTTTCAATCCCCTATTCCAATTTCAAAATGGAGGCATAATTTGAAAATGGGTAAAATAGCATAGTTGTAGGTTTTGCCAAGAGGAACAACTTTGGTGTTTTGCGTTTTTGAAGTTTCAATATAAAATTTAAAGTAATTTTGAATTTACCAAAATCTAGAAAATGTCATCTTTTGATTTCAAATTCAAATTTCAAAATCCAAGCTGAATTTGAAAAGTTGTTATTGAGAAAGTTGTAGGGTTTGAAAAGTTGAGCAACTTTTGTTTTTATAGATTTTCAACTTCTATAGAAAATTTGAAAGTAATTTTGAAATTTGGCACAATGGTAGATTCGTAATTAACTCCAAATCGAGTAAACACCTTGCCACCTCCTGCTTGCCGACGGCCGCTGCCCTCGCACGCCGTCCAGGAGCTTCCTCACCACCTCCTGCTTCATGTGTCGCTTCGCCAGCTCCTGCCCGACCTCTAAAACCCATATGTTCGGCTTGAAGTGGCAAGGCCAACTCCCTCCTCCCTGTTCTTCTCTCCGAGCTCGCAACCGACGCCATCGCTGCCACCATCAATTACGCCACCGTCATAGTTTTGCCACCGTCTCCACTTATCCCACAGCATCACCACGATCTAGCACTTCTCGTAGGCTAGTTCGTGTCGCCCATTTTGGTCAGAGTCGTCTGGCGCAGGGTCTTCTTCTCCAACGTCGGCCGAAGCCCCACCGCAATCACCTCACCGTCGAGCGCCACCTCTAGTAACACTACCACCTAATCAATTAGTGTTTTAGCTTCACCTTGTGGTTCTAACTATGGTCGGTTTGCTAGTTTTCACAATGCCTTACCAGAGACACCAGAACCCTGTTGTCGCCACCGGAGAACGCTCTGGAACCACCATCAACGCCGACGAGCACCCCCTGTTCCGTCTCCAGGCAACCTAGTGAGCGCATCATGGTCAAGGTGAGTCAATGAGCATGCACGCGCTGTTGTTTTGTACCATTATCATGTGTAGGCGCTGATCCGCACGTCACCGCCACTGCCGCCATGTCCGTGCCGCCGCTCGCGTGAGCTATCATGATAGGGGCATGCGTTAGTTCAATAGAATGGCCAGTCGCGTTCGCCTGAGCGCGTAGAGCTTAGCCGCATTGACGCTACCATAAAAAGAACGTCCAGCCGTTGCTACCATCGTGTTGCCACGCCGCCGCATCGCCATGGCCACCAACGAGGTGTCTCCGGCCATGCGCTGCCTCGTCCGGTACCACCACCGTGTCCACTATGTCTCGGTGAGCATATAGGGCTCGACCATGTCGCTGTAGAGGTCACCGTTGGTGAGTGGTGGCCAGTCAATGGCAAGGGCTATCGGGGTCAACCGGAGCTGACAACCGGGACTCGCTTGTCAGCCGACGCAGAGTCGTGCGCGTGTGGACATAGGCTTGGCTGGGCTGAGCCGGGCCGAAAGGAAGAGCAGAGGACCGGGAAAAGGAGAGAAGAGCATGCGCATGGGTGGGCCATGTGGTCTAGTTGGGCCGAGCAAGGGGAAGAGAGGGGTAGCGGGCATGAAGTGAATTTTGTTTTGTTTTCCTTTTTTCTAAAATACCAAATAGTATCAGTTTTTTGTTTATTTCATTGTGATTTATTTAGAGCTCCAAAAATAATAAATTTTTTGTGTAGCCTCTCTATGATGAGTATTATTTAGGAAAAATATAAATGTCAATTTTGATTACTTTTTGTAAGTTAATTAATTAGCTCAATTAATTAATAAATGCAACTTCCATGAATTATCTAGGCTTAAATAATTATCCAAAAATTATGAAATTTGTTTTGCCACTTAGTTATGATGTAAGCTTCTTAAAATAAAATTTTGGGCTTAATTGGACAAAGTTGATTTTATACTTAATTTATATTAATTAATTAATTAGTTAACCAAGTAATTAGTGCCTAATGATTTAGGGTTTGTTTGACTTTGTGATTGTGTGTTGACCTTAGGTCATTAATTTTTAATGACCTTTGGCATCTTTAGTTAATTGTTTAAGCTCCCTTAATCATGTTGTTAGGGCTTAATTACTATTGTTTCATGTGATTAACGAAAATCATTAACGAAGTAGTTAACCTAATGAAACCCTACATTAGGGTTCGGTTAGTGTTGTTGTCTTGCAACTGTACCGTGAAGGAAAGTTGTACTCAAGTTTTTAAATTGGCATACCATTATCAAGCATCATGTTTCGTACTTCATCATATTGAGCATACATTATCATCTCGTGTAGTCCCCGT
Organism: Saccharum spontaneum; assembly: GCA_022457205.1. Taxonomy (NCBI): domain Eukaryota; kingdom Viridiplantae; phylum Streptophyta; class Magnoliopsida; order Poales; family Poaceae; genus Saccharum; species Saccharum spontaneum. The sequence goes on from CM039617.1 coordinate 5,930,192, forward strand.
GAACGAGGAGACTACCGTGGTCGAACCCGTCCCCGAAGAAGAGTAGACGCCAGTGCAGGTGAGGTTTGATATTTGTGGTACTAACCCGAAACCAGAAATTCCCGCCGATCAAGGCAAGCCCTGGATGCATCTAAACCTTCCTTGTGTTTTGAAAAGCTTTACTTCACTTTATTAATGCTTTGTTGCATTCGGTAATAGGCATTGAGTGATAACCTAATTACTGCATTACCATCCTTGATATTTCAATATTATCCTTATTACTGCTTTATTTGAAAATGCTTAGTATGCTTAGCCTTGCTTAATGAGAAAACTTTGAAAATGTTTAACAAAGTTTGAAGGGTTGTTGTGGAACAACTGAATGACTGAATGATGGTGTTAATCTGAGACCGGTTGGTGGACTTGCATTGGGAAAGGAGTCCCAATGTAGTGTCTCCGATTGTGTCAGTTAAGGACCATTCGTTGTAGGCTTGCTTGGTTGAGACTTTGCAACTGATCGCTTACTCCGGTAAGTCTAAGACTTCGGCTAATCTATCCCATGAACGGCCGACCACGCACTGGGAGTGGAGAGATGGCGAGAGTAGTATGTACCCTCATGGCCAAGGGCTGGATTGGAGGTGTACTGTGCTCTCGGGTGGCGCTGGACCTGGTCACGCTTTGGAGGATCCGAGTGCAGGTTGATATATGTAGGTTTGAGTCCTGCATATGTCGTGCGATTAGGAATCCCTAGTTGGGTATAATCGATTCGAATCGTCGTTGCTTCTCGATTATGGAGACTTGATCAACTGCCCTGCATCATAGTTAATGGATAAAACTTTGGACTCAAAATCATGAGATGGATGTTAAGAATTGAATACCTTTGTATAGGCTCACCTAGTGATAGTCATAATAATGATGAATTTAAAAGATTAAAAGTAAGGATCCACTAATAGTGGGCTTTTTTGCAAAAGACTTTGACTCTTGCTACATCCTTACCTTGATTCCTCTAAACCTACATTCTTGAGTCCTCCCCACCCTTTTCATCGGTTAAGTGTTGTGGAGTACTTTTGTACTCAGGGTTTGTTAAACCCTTGTTGCAGGTTCATCTCATGAGCAGGTTTGTTTCGGACCTTGCTGCATGATCGTCTTTGCAGTAAGCGATGACGAGTAGTATGTTTGGCTCTTGGGCAGAGTGCTACGTTTTGGTGTTTGTAATAAAGTTACTAATGCTACTCCACTACTATGGTTGTAATAACTAAATTTAAGGTTTGTAAGGTTTGGAACAAATGGTTTGTAAATTATGATATGTAAGACTTTTGCACTTTTACTCTGATGTAATTTGTATATAAACTATTGTAATACTGCAATACCTCTGGAATGTGATCCTACTTGGAAGATCGTGGATGATTTGGGTTTCCCGAGGACACCTGACAGACTTCTTAAGTTTTGTGGTACACATGCATAGCCGTCAGTGGTCTTTGAGACAACGACAGGTGCATGTGGGCCATATTATTTAGGAGGTTCTGCCACAATGTGATGATGTTTCTAAGTTAAACATGTTTAAATTTGAGCTCAAAGATTGGATTTGGTGCTGAAATTCACACTTAGACATTTTGACTATGTCCGTGAATTTCAGTTGTTAAGTTCAATCTTTGGTGAATTATTAAAACAATTTTCATAAATAAAATTTGCCCAACTCTTATTCCTTGAATTGATGGTATGTGTAAGCTTTTAATATGTTATTGGTTGTGATGTTTGATAGATGATTGTCCACTAATTAATTAACCAAAGATGCTTAATCAAAACCAATTTTCAAAAAAAATCCTAACTGAATCCTGTTTTTAGTTTACAAGTACCCTTGTTATTCACCTTGGATCACTCTAACCATTTAGAATTAGATGTTGGTCTTATAAGCAAAGTTGGAGATCTCGTCAAGTTGAACAAGTGATAGTAGTGAAGTTTTTTGAGTTGTTGTTTGGAATCAAGAGAAAAAGAGAGGAGAAGATGGGCTGTCAGCATGAGCAATGACCGCCGGGGAGAGCAGGCTGCCTGCTTGCCGTGTCATTGCCGTGCCCTGTTTAGCCGCCTCTGTGCTACTTCTCGCACACGGATGCACGGCTGTCTATGTGGCCATGCTCATGAAGGTGCTACCGAAGCCGCGACGTCGTTTTCGTCCTTTAAAACGCGATGCAGCCGGTGCTCCTCCTCTTTTCCTCTTCCTATTCGCCACCGGTCGCCTCTACTTGCCGGCGCAATTCGTCATGCTCGCTCCACCTCACTACAATTGGTCGTGCTTGTAGCTTCGCCTCACTTTAGTGCATCACCTAAGCCCACTCACTTCGCCTCCTGCCACCGCAGTCGGCCTAGTGCCAAGTTCCCGCCACGGCGATCCGCCATCGCCGCCGATCACCACCTCACCGTGGCTAGCTTCCTCTAGCTGCTCTCTCGCCCTTTATCCTTTTGTCTTGGCTTCCTCATCTTTCCATGATGCTCATTGGCCTATTTGTTTCCTTGTTTCCCCATAGGTCTCACCAAAACGGCACCCTTGCTGCCGGTTTGCCCCGTCGTCCTCGCCGTGGACACCAGTAGCCGTGTCCTTGCCGTCCCCGACTCAACCGACTGGCCGACCGAAGTCGCAGTGAGCCCCTGAAGCTAATCCCACCCTCCAATTTGACTCTATTGCACCAGAGTGCTGTGTGCGATGCCACGCCGCCGTGCCGAGCGTTGCCGAGCCGCCATGGCCGCGGTCGTGCTCAGCATGAACCCTAATCCGGTCAACTAGCACCGTAGATGTGTTCGTGAGGTTTCTCTGAGTCCGTATGTACCGCTGGAAACCTTGCCACCGCCGCGCTCGTGGTCAAGGAGGGCAGGGCCGCGGTTGACCCTGGGACCCGCGCGTCAGCGGGTGTGAGTAACCAGAGGGTGGGTGAGAAAAGGTTTTCTCGGTTTTATCTTTTTCAGAAAATGTTTTTATATGCTGAATCTTGTTTAATTCATAACTAAATAATTAGAGCTGCTAAATTTATAATTTTTTTGTGTAACTTTGTTATGTTATTCTCTATCAGGGAAAATATTAGTTGGTCATTTTTAGTATTTTTGGTATGTTTAAAAATTATCTTTTTTTAATTAATAAATGGACCTTCCATGATTTTTATAGGCTAAAATATTAATCCTTTAATCATGAAAATTTTTATGTATACTTTACATGTTGAGATATACCTTCACAAAAAGTTTGGTACTGTTTGGATGAAAATAAATTGTCCACTTAATTCAAATGCCTTTTATGGATTAATAAAAATATCAAAATAATTTCTATAAATCATTAAATAACTTTGATGTGATTTTGGAATTGATTGTGGACCTTGGAACACTAACCCCTTTGATGTTCCTTGGCAACTTAATCACTTCTTTGTTATGATCATAATCAACTTTGTGATAATGATAATAAGAACTAAAACTACTTTTTGCTAACCAACTTGAATAGTATCGTGAAGGAAAGTTGTACTCAAGTTTGCTAATCTTGTTTGAATTCATCCGTGCTCTTGGGTACCTCTCATCATGCATCATGTTTAGCACTTCGTCATGTAAGCATGTATCCTTTATTCACGTGTAGTGACCGAAAGCGAGGAAGTAACCATTGATCAAATCCTAGAAAAAGATCATTCACCAGTGGAGGTTGGGTTTGACATTTGTGGCTCTTTGGGAGAACCTAACACCTCTACTAACCAAGGCAAGCCCCAGAGCATACAACCCTTTCCTTGTATTTACAAATACTTTTATAATTTGAGTCCTATGATATGTGCATTAGGTAAAATATGAATTAGTTGTATACCCAATTACTGCATGACTTTCCTTGATATTGCAATACTTTTCCTTGTCACCCTCTTACAAATGGTAGATTAATGATGCTTAGCAATGCTTAGTTGATAAGAGTTGAGTAATGAGTCCATTTTTTACAATGGTTCTATACTCAGGGAAGGCCCTAATGTCTGATGATCGTTATGAATTTAAATTGAGACTGGACAGGTGGCTTGCATCAAGAATGGAGTCTCAATGTAGTGCTTTGCTCGTGTCGATTAAGGACTATACCATTGTAGACCTATCGTGTTCGAGACCTTGCAGTACTGGCCACATACTCCAGTAAGCCTAATATCTCGGCTATTCCATTATGGAAAAGGACAACCGTGCACTGGGAGTGAAGAGATAGCGAGAGTAGCGTGTACCCACCCTACTGGAATAGGGTAGGGCGGTGCAGTACTGAGCTCTCAGGTGGCGTGAACCCGTTCCTATTTTAGAGGATCTGAGTGAAGGTTGATATATGTAGGTCTGAGACCTGCATATATCTTGTGGTAAGAAAACCCCAGCTGGGCCTAATCGATTCAAATCATCATGCTCCTCAGTTATGGAGACTAGATCCCTCGATCTACATCGTAGTTTAATTAATGAAGCATGGTTACTTATGGATATGAGAAGAAATGAGTTGAGATGCTTAAAGAAGTGATTGAATTAGATTAGGTGCAAACTGAATACTGATATGGACTCAATACACTGCTAAAACATTGAATGTAAGGATTCACTCATAGTATACTTTTCTGCAAAAGTTACTCTTGCTTCAGACCTTCCTTTAAGCCTTCATACCCTTGGAGTCTTTTCTTTTAGTTGGGTAAGTTTTGTTGAGTACCCTCATGTACTCAGGGTTTATTAAACCCCTATTGTAGGTTCTGACTTGTGCTGTTAATCAAGGTCATGTCGATGGGCTCGATATGATCTAGATGTCTCTCCTACCTTAGGTGCTCCTTCTAATTTGCTTCTGTTGTCCTATTCACCTTTGTATCTAAAGTTAAGTTTTACTTAAACATGTTTTGTAAACTAATGTTATAAGTCTTCCACACTCCGATGTATATTATTTTTGTATCAAATGTTGTAATGTTGTGGCAACTCTATTGTTTATCTTGTATGAGTTATAAAGTGTGAATGATTCGGGGTTCCCCGAGGACACCCGACAGACTACCAGATTATCTGGCTTTCATGTACAACAGTCAGAGGTCTTAAGCATAATTTGGGTGATTTTGCCACACCATATCCCTACCCAACCACTACCCTTTGCCACTTGGGTAGGCGATAGAGGATGACGGTTGGTCAGGAATGGTGGTAGGGGCCCTAGAGCATGAGGCACCCCAGTTGCCTTACCTCACCACCATTGCTTCCGCCACCTCCGCTAGTCCGGTGTCTTGTCTGGCGATCCCTTCTAAGCTAGGAAGCATAGAACCTAGCTTCTCGCCCCCTCCGAACCATTATGCCAGCAGCTCCGCTCCTATGGTGGTAGGTGAGTTCTCTACACATTTTTTCTTAAATACGCAAAAGATTTGCGTATCATTGTAACTAAGAAAGAGTGTTTAACTATACAAATGATATGCTTCTGATGAGCGCGCTAGGTGGTCTTACAGCTATTGTTGGACCTACCTAGCAGACTGTTACAAACTTTAATATTACATAAATGGTAAACAACCGAACTAAAAACACCACTACAACCTAAAGGAGCTAGGCAACGCTGCTGCTGGTTGCACGATCCTTTTTTGCCATCCGAGAAGAGTGCTCTTCTACTCGTCCTGCTGCTGGTCGCTGGGAACAGCTCGTTGAGGGCTGCCACATGGCTTGGCATCAAGTTCCCTGTGAATATGGCATCGTATGCTCCTTTGGACGCAGACGACACTGGAGCTATCAGCGGCACAATGCCCATCCTTTGCATGAGGAGTACCTCACCCCACTTGGACATCGGTATGTGCATCAGCGGCTGCGCGGCAATTCGTCTCCTCCTGATTGGCAGGGACCTTGATGAGGACATCTCAGCCATACGTGCTTCCTCGAGTGACAATCATTCACCATCCAACATGAATATCACAAATCCAGGACCACTTACAAGAAGTCGTGCTAAGAAACTACAAGAGCAGGTGAATTCGTTCCTAACTGCTCTTAATTCTAACACTTGTGGGAATGTTATACTACCTAAGAGTGCTACTTTGGTTGTACTTAGGAAAATACATGAAGAGGAGGAAGAATCCGACCACCAGTTCGGACCAGACCACCGACCACCAGCTTGGGCCAGTCCAGCGCGACGGAACCAGCAGAAAGAATCGACCATAACTCTTGATTCACAAAAGCTATGAAGGTCCATGAGGACATTTTGGAAAGCTTATCAAGTCTATTTTCCAATACAATAAGCCCCGACCAGATTAGAATTTTTCCCGTAGCGTCCGACCAGATTTAGTGAAGACTGGTCAGGTGGTCGATAGCATGTATGTTGTTCAAGTTCCCGTGCAAAACTGTACCAATCTACAACGTTATATGGTGCATGGCATATATGGATGGAAAGCTTGTTGAGTCTAGTTTCACACTCAAGAAACGGATCGTCATTTGGACTTCCCACTAGGGAGTTATGACACTTTTAGTGGAGACTGCTTTGGAAACTGACAGCCGCGTGGACTCCTAGAAACTCATTTCGTGGAAGCCTTTTCACATTCTAGTCTTTTTATTTTCCATCTCGTGATCACACCTATACAGGAGGGTTGTTCCTTGTATAAATACTCCTATGCTTGTAAACAAAGGGAGGACTTTGATAATCTGAATACAGACCACTTTGTTCAGCTGTGTGCTAACAAAAACCAGAGAGAAATCTCTACCCCTTTGCTCTTGTGTCTTCCTTCGCGGAGATTACAGAAGCGGCCGTGTCATCGGCACCCAATCCGTGCTCCTGGTCCATTGATTCCAGGTTGCGTAGGTTGGTTTCTTTGAGAGTGTGGTTGGGCGAATCCTTGGTTCAGGCTGCCGTATAGAGACGGTGGTTGGCTCCTTGTGCGTGTCGTCAGGTTGCACTAGTTATCGCTGCTTGCAGCAAGTTATCGGCTGTTATCAGCTAGTTATCAAAATCAAGATCCTACGTCGTGAAGATCGGGACAACAACCTCATCATTTGGTATCAGAGTCTTCGTTGCCATGGTAGGAATCTTTACCCTTAGCTACATATATATCGTGTTCGTCCTATCCACCAAAAAGCCAGAAAAATATTTTGCTATAGCCCTTTGTTTCAATCTGTTATTCTTGTGAGTTTTGTTAAGTTTCAGTCCATTAGGGTCTTTGTTTTAGTTGCTGATCATATTATCCTTCGTGTGTCCTTTGTGCCTCTTTATTTTATATATCTCTGAATTTTCCCATATATATAAAAAATCATAAGCTCGTATCATCCTTCGCGTTAACTTTGATCCTATCAAGTTATAGCTGACGGTTGTGTCTTGTTTCTACAAAAAAACAAGTGTGCACGTGTTATATCTGATCCTATTCTTAGTTATATAAAAAAAGTATAAAAAAAGTAGAAAGAAAAGTTAAAAAAAGAGAGTTGAGAAAATAGTGAAAGAATAGTTGAAAGATCAGTTTTGTTATATGCACAAGTTCTGAAATTTTCATCAATTACACAACCAGATAGCTATCCTTTCTTTAGTGCAAAATTTTGCTTGGGTTTGATTGCAACACTTACATCCTAAGCATACTTCTAGTTTGCATCAAATTTGAATTTTCTTTGCGCGTATGTTTGATCCATTTACCTCACTCATAACTTGTGGTCAGCACTAGGCATTGAACTTCTAGTTTGGACTGTGATTTAGCCTTACAATATCTAGAATTCAGATTACATTCCTTATGAATTTTTTCCCCACCAAGCTCTACCTAAAAGCCACTGTCATAGGAAAACTGATCTTGTATTCGCTTAACGATCACTTTCTTGTTACCACCTCGCATTGGCCTTCTGTAATCCGCAGGAATTCATAAGAGCTTCGGTTGGTAAGAGAGGTGAGGTTGAGAGATTCCATATATATATATTTCCTATTCTACATATATTGTTGTTTGGCCTAGCTAACTTTACAGGAAGATGAGTGGAAATGAGATTGAGGATTGTGTCACTATGGCACAATTTAATGAGCTGAAGCAAAGTTTGGAAGATAAGCAAGATCGATTGTCATGAGATTTTCAGACTCTTATGGCTAAAATCAGAGATCAACGCCAACCTCGTGATTGTGTAAGCAACCATGGAGAAGATGCTAATGAAGCTGAAGAAGAAGCTACTGCTCGACTTGCAAGAGAACAACGGAGACGTAGAGAGCGAGCTGCTGTACATGCGAGAAGGCCTCCACCTCCAGGGCGTCGAGGAGGTGGTAGAGGTGTTGATCATGATCGTGGGAGTGTTGGCCTAGAAGAAAGTGGGACTGAACAAGAGGATGAAGAAGAAGAAGAGGAGGAGGTTGAACAGCCCCATAATGATAGCCGTCGTCACCGAGGTAATCGTGGGCGTAATCGGCCCAATGAAGAGAGGTTTGGCAAATTAAAATTCAACATGCCTAAGTTTGATGGAGGATCTGATCCTGAAGCATATCTTACATGGGAGTTGAAGGTTGATAAAATTTTTCGCTTGCATAATTATTCTGAGCAAAAGAAGATGGCCATGGCTGCTCTTGAGTTTGATGAATATGCTCTAATCTGGTGGGAACAAATGATCAATGACAGAGAAGAAGCTGGGCAAGGTGCAGTCCGTTCATGGGATGAAATGAAAAGAGAAATGAGGGCAAGGTTTGTCCCTAAACATTACCGTCGTGATTTATTTGACAAGCTGCAGAATCTGAAGCAAGGAAGCCTTAATGTTGATGAGTATTATAAAGAGATGGAGAAGGCAATGATTCGAGCCAATGTATATGAAGATGAAGAGCAAACTATTGCACGTTTTATGTCAGGGCTGCATCGCAATATTCAGCGCATTGTTAAATTTCAGCAGTACCGTAATCTCATTGAATTGGTGCATCAAGCTAGCAAGGCTGAGCGTCAATTGCAGTAGGACATGAAGTCCAACAGAGGAGTATCTTTCAGCACAAGAAGTATGCCAAGTGGTAGCAAATTCACACCAAGAGGTAGTGTAAGCAGAGGTACAACTTCCAACTCAAGTGGTGGTACAAGATCAAATAATTTTGGTGCTTCTAGTGGGAAGGAGCTGGCTGCTCCAAATGAGAAGAACAAATCAGCAATCTCATCACCTACTTCAGTGGGTTCTTCAACCAAGAATAGTGGAATTCAATGCTTCAAGTGTGGAGGTCGTGGTCATGTTATACGGGAGTGTCCCAATAATAGAACCATCATTGTGAATGACCAAGGAGAATATGAATCTGCTAGTGATGAAGAACATGAAGATACTGAAGGAGAAGATAATCCTGAAAAGGAAGTCTGTGCATTTGAAACTGGTGCTGCTCTTGTTGTAACTCAAATTTTGAGTGTGCAAATGAGTGAAGCTGAAAATGGACAGCGGCACAATCTTTTCCAAACTAGAGCCAAGGTTGAAGACAAGGTGTGCAAGGTAATCATTGATGGTGGAAGTTGCCACAATCTTGCTAGTAAAGAAATGGTTGACAAGCTTGGTCTAAAGCTGCTGAAACATCCTCATCCCTATCATGTCCAATGGTTAAATAATTCGGGTTCCATTAAGATTGCACAAAGAGTGAAAGTTCCTTTCAAGATTGGTGAATATGTTGATACTGTAGAATGTGATGTGGCACCCATGACAGTGTGTCATATGCTGTTGGGTAGACCATGGCAATATGATCTGTCATCTCTGCATTGTGGTCGGACTAATGAATACACCATCAAGTGGAAGGGAAAGGAGTTGATACTTAAACCCATGACACCACAGCAAATCCTAGCTGAGCACTTGCAAAAGAGCTCTGTTGTGAGGAATGAGAGTGGAAAAGAAGGAGAGAAAAAGAATTTGAGTGCCTTCCACAAATCGGAGAGTGAGAGCCACAAGCCAAACATGAGAGATAACAAAAAAAAGAGAGAGAGAACTTAGTGATGATAGCCACCAAATCTGAAATGAGAGATGTGAGGAGAAACCTAGATCAAGTATTAATCATACTTGTGTGCAAGGACACATTGCTTTCAGCTAATGACTTAACTTCTGTCCCTAGTGTTGTTGCACGTGTTTTGCAGGAATATGAAGATGTTTTCTAGAAGAAACACCTGCTGGACTTCCTCCTTTGCGTGGCATTGAACATCAAATTGATTTCATCCCTGGAGCTGCGCTCTCAAACCGTCCAGCATACCGCACCAACCCCGAAGAAACCAAGGAAATTCAAAGGCAAGTACAAGCACTTTTAGATAAAGGTTATGTGCGTGAAAGTTTAAGTCCTTGTGCTATCCCTGTGATTTTGGTGCCAAAGAAAGATGGTTCATGGAGGATGTGTGTAGATTGCAGAGCCATCAATAATATCACTGTTCATTATCGTCATCCTATTCCTAGGCTAGATGATATGCTTGATGAATTGAGTGGATCTATGATATTTTCTAAAATTGATTTGAGAAGTGGTTACCATCAAATTAGAATGAAAATTGGAGATGAATGGAAAACTGTATTTAAGACAAAGTTTGGGCTGTACGAATGGTTAGTTATGCCTTTTGGTTTAACTAATGCACCTAGTACATTCATGAGATTGATGAACCATGTCTTGCGAGCATTCATTGGAAAATTTGTTGTTGTTTACTTTGATGATATCCTAATTTACAGCAAGACATTGGAAGAACATATTGACCATATTCAGCAAGTGTTAGACGTGCTCAGGAAAGAAAAATTATTTGCTAACCTAGAGAAGTGCACATTTTGTACAGATCAGGTTGTGTTTCTTGGTTTTGTTGTTTCAGGTTCAGGAATTGAAGTTGATGAATCAAAGGTGAAAACAATCAAGGATTGGCCAACTCCTAAAAATGTAAGCCAGGTGAGAAGTTTTCATGGACTTGCTAGTTTTTTTAGGGAAATTGTGAGGTTGCATGGCATGCCCAAGACGATTGTTTCAGATCGTGACACTAAGTTTTTGAGCTACTTTTGGAAGACGTTATGGGCAAAACTCGGTACAAGGTTGCTGTTTTCTACCACTTGCCATCCTCAAACGGATGGGCAAACTGAAGTCGTGAATAGAACACTTTGTATGTTGCTGCGAGCCTTGATGAAGAAGAACTTGAAGGAATGGGAGGAGTGCTTACCACATATGGAATTCGCTTACAATAGGGCAGTACACTCTACGACTAATATGTGTCCTTTTGAAATAGTATATGGTTTCAAACCACTTGCTCCGATCGATTTGTTGCCTCTGCCATTGCAGGAAAGAGCTAACATGGAAGCCTCCAAGCGTGCGTCTTATGTCAAGAAGATTCATGAGAAGACCAAAGAAACAATTGAGAAAAGGTCCAAGTACTATGCTGAATGGGCGAACAAGCATCGCAAGAAGGTGACATTTGAACCTGGAGATTTAGTTTGGGTACACCTTCGCAAAGACCACTTTCCAGAGAAGCGCAAATCCAAGTTGATGCCACAAGGAGATGGTCCATTCAAAGTGTTGTCCAAGATCAATGATAATGCTTACAAGATTGATCTCCCTAAAGATTATGGTGTTAGCAAATCCTTCAATGTTGCTGACTTGACACCATTCTTCGGACTAGAAGAATCAGAGTCGAGGACGACTCCTTTTCAAGAGGGGGAGGATGATGAGGACATCTCAGTACGTGCTTCCTCGAGTGACAATCATTCACCATCAAACATGAATATCACAAATTCAGGACCACTTACAAGAAGTCGTGCTAAGAAACTACAAGAGCAGGTGAATTCGTTCCTAACTGCTCTTAATTCTAACACTTGTGAGAATTTTATACTACCTAAGAGTGCTACTTTGGTTGTACTTAGGAAAATACATGAAAAGGAGGAAGAATCCGACCACCAGCTCGGACCAGACCACCGACCACCAGCTTGGGCCAGTCCAGTGCGACGGAACCAGCAGAAAGAATCGACCATAACTCTTGATTCACAAAAGCTATGAAGGTCCATGAGGACATTTTGGAAAGCTTATCAAGTCTATTTTCCAATGCAATAAGCCCTGACCAGATTGGAATTTTTCCCGTAGCGTCTGACCAGATTTAGTGAAGACTGGTCAGGTAGTCGACAACATGCATGTTGTTCAAGTTCCCGTATAAAACTGTACCAGTCTACAACGTTATATGGTGCATGGCATATATGGATGGAAAGCTTGTTGAGTCTGGTTTCACACTCAAGAAACGGATCGTCATTTGGACTTCTCACTAGGGAGTTATGACACTTTTAGTGGAGACTGCTTTGGAAACTAACAGCCGCGTGGACTCCTGGAAATTCATTTCGTGGAAGCCTTTTCACATTCTAGTCTTTTTATTTTCCATCTCGTGATCACACCTATACAGGAGGGTTGTTCCTTGTATAAATACTCCTATGCTTGTAAACAAAGGGAGGACTTTGATAATCTGAATACAGACCACTTTGTTCAGCTGTGTGCTAATAAAAACCAGAGAGAGATCTCTACCCCTTTGCTCTTGTGTCTTCCTTCGCGGAGATTACAGAAGCGGCCGCGTCATCGGCACCCAATCCGTGCTCCTGGTCCATTGATTCCAGGTTGCGTAGGTTGGTTTCTTTGAGAGTGTGGTTGGGCGAATCCTTGGTTTAGGCTGCCGTATAGAGACGGTGGTTGGCTCCTTGTGCGTGTCGTCAGGTTGCACTAGTTATCGCTGCTTGCAGCAAGTTATCGGCTGTTATCAGCTAGTTATCAAGGTCAAGATCCTACGTCATGAAGATCGGGACAACAACCTCATCAGACCTCTTGGTTGCCGCTTTCTACCATGGTGGAGTGGCGTTAAGGGCGACCTTCACTTGAGCTGCACCTCCTTGGCAAACCATGCGAGACACCGTGTGGCCTCGCGCGACATGGGTGTTGCGTTGCTAGGGTCAGGCATGGTTTCGTCCTTCGTTGATGTAGAAGGGTCGGGTGTGGCTTGGCCAACTGAATGGCCATCTTATGTCGGCATAGAACCCGCCATGTGCTTGTCCTACTGGAACCCAAGTGGCCAAGCCTCACTATCCTCCCCAGGTGCCACAGTACCCGCGACAATGGGTTGTCCCAAGGCATGTCCTGCACAGGCGACGACGAAGGCGGGTTCATCGCGCACTGAGTAGCCATCACTGGAGAACTGGTGTCCACCAATGAAGCTTGACCCTCTTGTGGGACAGAAGTTGCAGCATGCAGGCACCCAGGCGCTGGAGTGACCGCTGGCTAGCTCACAATGAGCGAGGAGGCAAGCTCGTCCAGCATCGGGTCGACCAAGATGAGCCAAGTGGGAGGGCCTGCACCCACACACAGCATCTCCGCCAGTGGATCTATCTCGAGGAAGCGGCGTGTGGCAGTTGAAGGAGAGGTGTCATTGGTGTCAACAGGCGCACCCATGCCAATGTCCGTCGCTAGCTCGCCCTTGCGTAGCTGACATCGTCTCCGGTGTCGACGGTTCCCGTCGGCCGCCCCCATGCTTCCCTATGCGTTCATATTCGAGGTCGGTGGGCTGCTGAGGGGTATGTGCTCGGAGGCCAGTGGGTTGTCAGCATGAGCTGAGTGGCAAGGTAGGCCACCACCCTTCATCGCTAACTTGGACTGCTTGCAGCCCCTCGTGAGGTGGCGGAATTCGCGGCGGTGCAGGCAATGGCATGGCAACCGGCAAGTGGCTACTTAGTGCGAGTAGGAGAGGCAGTTGAGACATCTGTCGCGGAGCCATGTGGGGATCTTCCGAGCCTATGCCCATGGACCTAGGCTGCAGCAGGGCTCAACTGAGGCAACCGCAGGTGCTGCCTCCTGTCGGGGTAGAATCTCCTGCCACCCATCGATGTTAGGGCTAGAGACACGTCTGCGGGCACTGAGGCATTGGTGGGTAGGAACCCAACCATCCACTATACGAGCAGGCAAGCCATGCACCAGCTGTGGGCATGATCGGTTGCGCTTCCTCTGCCTTCGCATGAGTCCCTATATAGCGTCCGCTCCGCCGCGCCCCAAAACCATGACTGAACGGGTCTAGGCATGCACGGGGGACGCAGTGGGCGGCTTGGTTGGGTGACGAGCTGTGGCAGAACCGCCCAAAATAACACACTAATGGAGGTACTTGCCTTCCTCTAGGCACTAACTACTCCGCCAATGGCTATTTCAGCCGTTTCTGTCGAGCACACCCAATGGGAGAACTCGAAACCATCCACATTTTTATCCAGGATCCAATAATGAAAATGAGTACAATACTTAGTTTATTCCATATAACATAGTCTTTAGAAATAAGTTATTACAATACCAAGCTCAGAGTGCGGAATTAAAATAGCAGAAATAAATATCTAGCGATCGTAGCAAAGATCCATCTGAGCCCAGCAGATGATCCTCCACACAAAGCCTCAAGCAGCGCCTGCAATAGGGGTAAAATAAACCCTGAGTACACAATGTACTCGCAATACTTACCTGACTAGGAATAATTTCTCGACTCCAAGGATCATGATAGGCTTTTCGGCTACTGGTTCAAGTTTGTAGAAAAGCATTACTACTAGTGGATCCTTATTGCAGTTCTTTTATTTGCCATCTTTTAGTTTATCAGCTAACCATCTATGTAAGCACTTATGCTATTTTCAAACAAGAGTTGGTCAATACAAATCCATCATTATTCACCTTTTCTCTTTTAGTTCTTACTACGATGCCCAGATCAAGTCATATCAGACCGCTTACGCGGTGATTTGCGAATCAATGTAGCCTAGCTGAGTACCCCGAAAAACACACGCCCCGCCCGTACCAAGGTACAAATGGGACCAACCCATTATCCTCTTGTCAAGAGAACTGAGTCCCCGTCTATACTGGGACTCCAGCCCCCTGCCCTCTCGTGGTGCTTAGACCTCCTAATACCCATATATAATCTACCTTCAGTTGGTCCGGATGGAGCCAGAACCCATGACAAGAGAATAACAAGTCTTTCGAGCCCCCATCCGCTAGTATATGCTCGGGATAAGGAGATCTGTGACCTGATAACCATCCAAATGCAACGACCGGTCCTTAACCGACTCGGACAGGGAAACAATGTAACCCAATGATGCCCTATTGGCCGCAGGACACACCTTGTCACATCCACCACTACCAAACCACATCCCTACCCGGTCACCATTTCACCTGCCTTCATTTTCATGTTAACCATAGTGATAATAATGATCACCTATCGTGAACAACACCATGTTGTTCATGCTAACGAAACCTAAGCATGGCACTACACAGCCTAAACTAGTAAGACTCTTGTGTAGTAATATTTATGCAAGTGGGTTTCAACAGAACTCCTGAAACATAAATGCACATATAACATAGATATCCTATTATCATTTCAAAATAAAGGTTATGCACCGGAGCTTGCCTTGGGCATCCTGGTGTGCAGCAAAGTTAGTGGTTAACGGCTCCGGGGCTCCTTCCTGCATGGGGACCTCCTCCTCGTACACCTCCATGATCTCCTCGTACTCCGACTCCTCCGCAGCCACGTACTCCACTATCTCTGATCTATATACAAGAAATGATGACATGACTTAATGCAATGACAACAACAGCTCTTAAAATAACAACAACTATTACTAAGCTACTAAGCTAGCTCTAATGACTAACATACCAGACTGTCTACTATTCTTACTAAGCAAGAGTAAACTGATCCAATTAATCTTAATTCATTAAATTGCATACTCTTCATTTGTTTCTGATTTAATATTTACTATGGCTAGGAAAACTTAGCTATCACATCTAGTAAGCTATTCAAAGACTACAAAACTACATCAAGCACCCAATAAAACCATGAAGCTACCGCAAAAGTTTCAAAGCTAAAGCTATTACCCATTTGCTACAAAAATTTCTACAAGATTTATCATATTAATATTAAGCGCTTTTGATTGATTTAATAGACTTTAGCATCACCATAGATATGTATGATCTAACTACACTAACAGGCAGATGATGATTTTAGAAAGAAGAATTGAGTGATTCGGATATCGTATGGTGGAGATATCGATCGGGTATGGTGGCTGTTGATAATCTCTAGAAAATCAAAGGGGATTAATTAACTCATGGCTTGATCTCTCGTGACGTGCTCATGGTTGCACTGGTGGTGCCCTGGTCTTTAATCAAAGAAATAATGGAGAAGGATGGCGCTGCTAGGGAGAGATAGAGGAAGTACCAGAGGGACACCTGAGATACTCACTGCAATCGACTGGTGCTTCGGAGAGAAATCGATAGACGCAGCTTACACGGGCAAGAACAGAGAAACTTGATTTGGAAGGAAAAAGAAATGAGCAACAGAGCAGGACGACTCGGCTACTGGATGGTGCGGGCTCGTAGAAGAAGGATGACTGACATGCGCGACACACTTCCGCGGAGGCAATGCTCTAAATAACCTCGCAGCGCACCGGGGACAAAATTTTTCTTCGGATGAACAGTATTCCTGCGCTGCTACAGTGATTTCTGCAGGATCCAATGACTTCTGTGATGAATAGTATTTCTGCATGCTACAGTACTAGCTACAGCGATTCCTGTGACCTACAGTGACTGGCTACAGGAATTCCTGCATGTTGCAGTGCTCAGCTGTGTGTTGGAAAGTTCTACGAGCTGCAGTCGGTCGTCGAGCAGGGTGAAATTTTTGCAAGGGACTAATAAAGGCTCGTGTACTCTGGCAGTAGACTTGGCAAAGAGGAAATAATTTGGACGTGCTGCACACTCTCCCCTTTCTCCTTCATGCTCGATTGAGCAACTTTGATTACCCGACGTGAAGACCGGGTGAGGAGGTAGCGGGCAGCAGCAAGCAAGCGGTATGTGTATGCACTTAAGGCAGTAAGGCAGTGAAAGAAACGTATAAAAAACAAGAAACATCCAGCCCATGCAAGTGTAGTACATGCATGTCAGGCGTGCAAGTGGCCGGTGACTTGTGTTGGAGCGTATCATTCACGAGTAATTGATCTTTCCCGCTTTGGTTAGATAAAATTCATGAATATTCGCACTTGATAATTTTAGTTAGCAAATTCTTGCTGATCTGTGTTTTATATTATTCATTTTCCGTTTTTCATTTCCGAGACTCGAATTGCATTTCGATTTTTATTTCCAGCTCATGCACTTTAACTAAATGTAATGCTCATGAATATTTTTAACCTGTGATTTACAACGTAACACCGAGGGTGTTACACGAGCGGTCTCTAGGTAGGTCACGGGATGGTCATCGTCGGTCTCCTCGCCATCGTCGTCCGCCCACCGTCGGCTCTTGGAACGCCCCACTGTGCTACCAACCAGATCGAAGAGGTTAGAAAAGGGGGAGGGGGAGGATGACGACGCTGCAGCGGAGCCACGTCCGGTGGCCGCCTCCAGGCTGAGCGCTGCTACCCCGACCCCCGCTGCATGGGGCCCTCCGCCCAGCGGCCGGGCGAGCGTAGTAGCAGGCCCGGTCGCTACCTAGCCGTGCGGGGCTACCTCTGTCGCAGCCTGGCCACACAATGGTGACTCGCTGATGGCTAGCAAGGACGACGAGGTTGTGGTAGGGCGTCCTGAGGCAACCTGTGGCGCCCAACTGAGCTCACCACGAACTGTGCTCTCCATGATGGACGGTGACCCAGAGGTAGGGGCGCTCCCCCATCATCGGGCCGCGCAGCCCCAGATCTGAGCCCGACATCCCCCGACGGCTAGGCCGGAGGCGCTGGCTCTGTAGGTTGTGGAAGTGCGGACCCCGTGGGTGGCGGCATGGGTGGCGCCCACTACGCCAGATTCTCGCAACAGGTACAGAGGTATTTTTACTGTAGGGGCGGATGGGGTTGGAGACGTCCCTACAGTGGGTGTCCTCAGACCCCAGCAGCCCAGCCACCCTTACAGTAGGCACACTATAGGGGCGGCTAGGGTTGGAGCCGCCCCTACAGTGGGAGCTTTATAGTAGGGGCGGCTCAATCACCTGTCGCCCCTGCTGTTCAACTGTAAGGGCAGCTGCATCACCAGCCGCCCCTACAGTGGAAGCGCAGCAACGGGACACACTCTTCTACACGAAAAAAGGTTGAGAGGCCTTGGGCTCCTCCTAAAAATTGTTCTATCAAGGAGGGAGGTTTTGAACTCAAATCCTTTGATAGAGAGACTCTAGAAGGTAAGGAAATGCTTCTCCAACTCTTCATTTGAGGTTTAATTGGTTGGTTAGTGAGTAATTTGAGGTTTTTTTCTCTCTCTTCCATGAAACTTGAGCTAGTTATGAGTGAAATTGGACCCTAATTTTCACTATACTAGGGTAAATTAGGTACGGAAGCAAGATTGCACCCTAATCTTTGTTGATTTTAGTGTAATATTAGTGAAGTTGGTGCGTGTTCAATTTTTTCCTTTATTTGACTAGGGTTTGCATGTAGGTGAATATGTAAGATTTTAATTGTTGCTAATTAATTATCCTCTACCATGCCTATTAATTATCAATTAATATTTATTTTGATTCCATTCTATAATGTATGTTTTTAATTAATTAGTTATTATTGATAAATATGCCATTAATTAATTATCCACTACCATGAAATTGGAATGGAGTTTGCATGAAAGGTATACAATTAGTTATTAATGTATGTTTTTAATTAATTAGTTATTATTGATAAATATTTATGCATCAATAGTCAATTAATTAACTATCCTCCACTATCATGGTGCGTGTCTCAAGTATATACAATTATTCTCTGTTTTGTTTCTATAAGATGGACTACATGAACTCTTGGATGTATTGTTCGTTAAGACACAATGCTCTTTTTCGTGAAGAGGTGGACAAATTCATCAAAGCCACAGAGAAGCATGCAGTGACGCTGAAAGAGAATAGTGACACGATTATTTGTCCCTACAAAGATTGCAAGAACCTTATTGCATTTTGAGATGTGAGTACCATCAAAGAAAATCTGATTAGGGGAGGATTTGTTCCAGGCTACACTCTGTGGATTCACCACGGTGAAACAGTGGTTGTTGATGATAGCGACGATGATCAAGCTGATGATGCTGAAACCCAAGGATACTTGTCCTGATTCACAAACGATCTTATGCAACAAATGGATCGTGACTATGGCAATCAACAAGGTGGTAGCTTTGGTAGTCAACAAGGTGGCAATGAACAAGGTGGTGATGAAGCTGGTGGTGCCGGCAATGATGGCGAAACACGTGAGGGGGATACAGATGACGGTGACAATTTGGACGAAGAAAAATGGCTGGTAGGAAAGTGTTCATTGACCATGATTACAAAAAGTGTGTCAATGTTCGTAAGACTACATTCATGTATGTGTGTGTGAGACTATATTCATGTATGTGTGTGTGAGACTACATTCATATATGTGATACTACATTTATGTATGTGTGTTTGAAACTACATTTATGTGTGTGTGTTTGAGACTACATTCACGTATGTTTGTGTGAACAATGTGTACTAAGAATTTATCAAATTATGAAATTACCAAAATAAAAGTTGTAGATCTCCATGAGTTATTCAACTTTGGTATTCATTACTTTTTCAGTTGAAATGATTTGGGGGTCCAAATTATGGTTTCAACTTGTCTTTTTTCAAATTTCAAAATTTAAAAGGTTCAAATTTAGTCAAATGACAAGATGACCAAAATAAAAGTTGTAAATCTTGATGAGTTGAACAACTTTTGTATTCATCACTTTTATATCTGAAATCATTTAGGGTTTCAAAATTTGGTTTGAACTTGTCAAATTTGAAATTTCAAATTTTAAAATATGTAAAACATTGTCACATCCAAGTTTGATCAAACTTAAATGCTGAAGCATGATTTTAGAAATTTTTAGAAAAAAACCATCACATTTGGAGTTAGTACGAGGGAGAACAACTATTTACAAAGTTTACCCACAGATTAAAAAGAGAAATCACACTGTTCTATATGATCCTTACATGATCATATTGAACAGTGTGATTTCTTTTTTTAATCTGTGGGTCAACTTTGTAACTAGTTTTTTTCCTCATACTGACTCCAAATCTGATGATTTTTCCTAAAATTTTCTAAAATCATTCTCTATCAATTTATTTTGTTAGTTTTATCAATATATACATATGAAAAGTTTGAGCAATTCAAATTTTGAATTTTAAAAAAATGCAACTTCAGACAAGATTTTGGTACCCCAAATGATTTGAGCTGAAAAAGTGATGAATACTAAAGTTGAATAACTCATCAAGATTTATAACTTTTGTATTGGTCATTTCTTCATATGACATAGTGGTAATGACATTGTTCACAAATGTGACACACCTCTCATAAGGTTTTATAAATCATATGAGACATGTGTAAGATTAGTGAACAATGTGTGCTAAGAATTTGTCAAATGAAAAAATTACCAAAATAAATGTTGTAGATATTCATGAGTTGAACAACTTTGGTATTCATCACTTTTAATGTTGAAATCAATTTGGGTCTCAAATTTTGGTTCGAACTTGTCATTTTTTAAAATTTCAAATTTGAAAGGTTCAAATTTTGTCAAATGACAAGATGATAAAAATAAAAGTTGTAGATATTAATGAGTTGAACAACTTTGGTACTCATCTTTTTTATGTTGAAATCATTTTGGGTCTCAAATTTTGGTTTGAACTTGTCATTTTTTAAAATTTCAAATTTGAAAGGTCCAAATTTTATCAAATGACAAGATGACCAAAATAAAAGTTGCAGATCTTCATGACCTCTACAACTTTGATGTTTATCAAATTTTCATTTAAGATCATTTGGTGTCTCAAAATTATTCTAGTAGTTTTGATTTTAATTTTTTAAGTTTTAATTTTTTTTCCATTTTTAAAGGTTCAATTTTGCAATTTTAAACTGTTGTAGTTGTTTTAGTTATTGCATATGTAAATATATCTATATAAAAAATAATTATAAAATTTAATAATGTATTTTTTATTATTTACATGTGAATAATTCCTTTTGATTTAGAATTTTGAAAAAAAAAACAACTGCAGGGGTGGCTTATAACCTCAGCCGCCCCTATAGTGGCTCTGAGGTATATTACAGTGAACGTCGCTGTGGGCGCTAAGTGTTGGGCGAAATCGGGCAAATCGACGCCGTCTGCCCAATTTCGCTGCCGCCGCCACCTGCACCGCCGCACTTGCACCGTCGTCGCCTGCCCCTCCCTGACCCCTCCACCGCCTTCTCCACCGTCTCCTGGACCCCAACCGCCACCGCCGCCCCCATCCACCGCCGTTCCCCAGCCCGCGACGACGCCTAGGGTTTGGGAGCGCTCGCCCATGGCCGGCTGCCCCGTCTCGAACCTCGACCTCCATCCTTGCTGGGCTAGCTAGGGTTTGGGAGCGCTCCTTGGCGCAGCCCATCCGTCTGCTCCTATGGCGCGCGGCTAGGGTTCATCATGCGGCTGCCGGCGCCCCATCCTCACCATCCTCTCCGACCTCGACACCCCATGGCGCACGGCTAGGGTTCGCCATGCAGCTAATGGTGCCTCGTCCTTGCCATCCTCTCTGACCTCGACCTTCTCCAGCACTCCCTCTCTGAACCCCCTTGGTATGCCCCAAACCATCGCCCCTTGGTCCAAATTTGGTGTAGTTACAAAATGTTGTTCTTTTTCCAATTAATTAATACAGGTACAAGGTAAGATTACTATGACTCTTACCGATGTTTCAGCATAAGCGCTATTTCTTAGCTTGCCTTCAGAAAAAAAATGAGCTGGTTGATTTAAGGTTTAAGAATTGCCTGCATGTGCTTGTTTTTATTCTTTGCCTAAGAACGTTGATTTCAGTGTGTATTGTGTTCTTAAGATTGCCAGTCTGAATTATTCTTTCTTAGAAGCAAAGACCTTGTCGCTTTCTGTGTTAGCCATTAGATTATACATGAGGGCCGAAATTAACCTTTTGTTCTGCAGATCTCCCTTGTAAGCTGCTACCTAGCGAGCACCAAATTAAAAATAGCTAAAGGACATCGACATATAGATGTTTCTATTTATTATTCATGACAATAGAATTTCGCATTTTACTTATCAAATTATGTTCCTGGTTTTAGTCGATGCCTGGAGTAGAACAGACTAATAAAGGGCAAGATGTTAGCATTTTCTCCTTAGAAGAATGTTTCAGGGATTAGTGTTCATGGATACCTATAAAAAATTCTAACTATTGTTTCGGTTGCTGTGACACCCAAAATTCAAAAGGTTTGGACGGTACCACTTGGGTTCCAGAATGCTCATTGTGCAAGGCATGCTCTGCACTGCCTCTACTCATGTATCTTGTTCCCTTGCATAGGGTGATAACAAAGTTACATTTCACCTTGCTATCCCTCTCTATTTGAACACTTCTTAAATCAGTTCTGCATCAAATGATATATCTATGTATATATTTGGGTATCACTTTTACCTAATCTCCACACCATGAACCAAACTTTTGTCTGTATATACTTGGCTACAGCTTTTATCCAATTTCCAGTCTATGAACTAAACAATAATTTCCTAAGGCTCTATATATTTTATTTATCCATAGTTTTTGGGTATTCTTCTGGATAGTCCATTCATACATCATTGCATTAGAAAATATTTATGGGACAACATCACACTGCATTAGCTCACATTATGATCTGGGATCTATACTTATAGTGAACTGTAATTTGTAGAAACAGATCTGTACGCTCTTATGCTTTTACCATTCATCAAATTCTTCTATGATGGTCCCATATTTTCTTTATATTCTAGTACATGGAAACCTATCCTTAAATTATTGACTATCTGCTGAATTAATTTTAGTGTGATTTTTTTCCCTTAAAGATGCATGCGGGTCATATTTTGTTCCATATTCTACAGTAGCTACTCATGAATCTGTTTTAAGCTTTAGTAATTGTAGTTCTCATGTTGCAGATGTCTATTTTAAGCTTTAGTCATTGTAGTTTTCATGTTGTAGATGTCTAACCTCTATTCATAATTAAGTCTTATCAGTATCTTTGGGGCATGTTGTTGTATCATATAATATGGTATTATGATACAAGCTTTAGTAATACATTATGAAGCTTATGTTATTATGATGTGGCATGTCACCTTCATATTGCTGTTTGAAATATGGATTTAACTTGAGATACTCAGATACATTATGATGCTTCTGTTATTATGATGTGGCATGTCATCACTTCTATTTTCTGAAACAGTGGGATGCTTCTGTTATTATGGCATGTCATCACTTCTAAATGGCATGTCAACACTCTACTATATACTGCAGGGGTCTTGCAAACATGTGGCAGCAGTCTGTTCAGCATATGTTGCTTTTTTCGCCTACTCTCCCCTCTCCTCTAATCTCCTCTCCTCTCCATCGTTTTGCCAATGATGATATTGTCCAATCCATTACATGACATAGATTATGAGCTGATGATCAACACTTGTGAGAAACTTGGCATCATTCCCTCAGCTCTTCGTCCTGTGTTTTTTTGTCAACCATGTGGCAACAGTTGCTATTTTTTTTGCCAACTCTTCCCTCAGCTCTCCTCTCCTGTGTTTTGCCGATGATGAAATTGTCCAGGTCCATTTAATATATGGATTATGAGCTGATGGTCAACATTTGTTAGGAACTTGGCAACATTTGTGATGAAATTCTCCTCTCCTTTGTTATGATGCCATAGAAGCTCCAAGCGTATGATCAAATGATGATCGACATATTTCTGAGGCCTCTCTTCTCTCTTCTCCTCTCTACTCTACTTTGTGAGCAGCAAATGCATGAGTTTATTTGCTTGTCGATCTGGTGGTCTTGTATCTGACTTGTGACTTTTTGAGGCCAAAAACTGTTGCTTGGACTGTTTCCTCTCTTTGTTATCTGTCAATGCCAAATTTTTGTCAAGATGTTGTCTTTATGTTGTCTTTATGCTAGAGAAGGAAACCTCAAGTCTCTATGCTATTTTAAATGTGCCAACTTAAATATCTTTTCTCTGCCTAAAAAATGTCACGATAGTAGATTGGTCTTTTCAGTGTGTTCAACTAGTGCAGGGTCATGTTTGGGGTGGTGCACATGGTGTAATGGCAATATAAGAATTTATTCAAAGACTGCTGTGTGTCTAAAAAAGTTTAAATTAGTTATGATGTATCTTCTATTATGGATAAGTGGAATTTAAAGGGCCGTGGGTGTCATGTTCTACATTTTCATCTCTGGCAGAAATGATGAATTGTACCATCTTGTAGTAGGCATATATTTGTCTATGTCCATCCTTGTAGTCCACCTTGTTTGAGTCATACAGCATATGCAGTGGTTGGCCTAACTGTGAATTTTTTTGCTTATCTTTTCTTCTATCCATCTTGTTTGAGTCATACAGCATATGCAGTGGGCTAGTCCTGCTTCCTCTTTGTTTCTACCGTCTTATGCATCCATTCTCAAGCTTGGCACATATTTTTGCTGTTCTCTGTAATGCTTTCGTGCTATGATGACTGCGAGTACTAAACACTAAAACATGGAGCAGTGCTTTTGGGAATGTCTATACATGTGAAAAAAATGACGTGAATTGGTATGTGTTGTGTGTACCCATAGGAAATTAAAATGGATTTACACCAAGATGTTTGGCCATTGCCATGGTAGTTAGTTGTGCCTTACTCACTGGGGCCTTGTGCTTGCTAAAGCACTCACATCCACTGTCTGATGTATGACTCCCAATGGTCTACTACCGTGGCCTAATCACTTGCTATTTTGCTTTAATTTTTCCCTAGGACTGCATATTCATGTAATGTAAATTGATGATACAAACTGGTTTGTTTCGTGTTGTTCTGAGCGCTATAGTCTTGTATTTATCTATATTTCTAGAATTTACTATGATGTACTGAGCATTCTGTCTTGTATGCATTTTTGACCATTCTGTCTTGTATGCATGTATATTTTCGATACAGTTTGTTCTAGCTATTTGACCATTCTGTCTTGTATGCATTTTTGACCGATGATGATCATATAGTTGCATTTTTATGCTGGTGGATCTGCAGTGGTCTTCCAACCATGTGGCAACAATTGCTGTTTTTTTGCCAACTCTTCCCTCAGCTCTCCTCTCCTGTTTTGCCGATGATGAAATTGTCCAAGTCCATTTAATATATGGATTATGAGCTGATGTTCAACATTTGTGAGGAACTTGGCAACATTTGTGATGAAATTTCCCTCTCCTCTGTTATGATGCCATAGAATCTCCAAGTGTATGATCAAATGATGATCGACATATTTCTGAGGCCTCTCTTCTCTCTTCTCCTCTGTTATGATGCCATAGATCCTCCAAGTGTATGATCAATGATGGTCGACATATTTCTGAGGCCTCTCTTCTCTCTTCTCCTATGTACTCTGTCTTGATCATTGTTTGATGTTTACCGGTCTTTTTTGAGGGGGTGGCCTATGATCCACATGTTTACCGGTCTTGATCACTATTGCTCTACTACTACTACTACTACCACCACCACCACCACCACCACCACCACCACCACCACACTGTTGACGGTCCTTAAGTATCAATTATAACTATCAAATAAATAGAGAAAAGGATCCAAATGAAACCAACACCTAGACTTAGGGTTTTATCTGACAGAATTCCACGAGTTTTGCTGTTTATCTATTTCTGAGGGGGTTATCAGGAAATACGGAAGAAAGGCCCACATGTCGGATTAATGACGGGATATTAACCGAACACGTAATTATCTTACATCTAGAAGAATCCAGAAGCCACGAGAACGAACGGGAGGCGTAACGGAGCCGGACACAGGGCGCCCGCCCTGGTCCTTAGGGCGCCCGCCCTGGCCCCGGAGCCAATCAGGCTCCGCCTCGAGGATTATGCTCCACCGACCTAGAGGATCAAGGAAAACCGTCCGTTCAATGTCGGTTTGATCCGACGGCCCAGATTCATCCGAAAGGGCTATATAAGCAAGGTCCCTGCCCCTGGAGGAGAGGCCCTCGTCTCATACTTCAAACCCTAATTCAGGAGGAGAGCCTCTGATCAAGCCCTAGAGCCACCACATCAACTAGATCTCTAGTTAGCATAGCTACATAGGATTAGAACTAGAAGGAGTCAATCTTCGATTGGTTCCCGGATCTGTCAAGAGGATTCTTGGTAATTCCTCTATTGTTCTTCAATTGTTCATCATTGTTCTTCAATATTATGAATATGACTTTGTTCTATTTCAATATATTGGTTATGACTTTGCTCTACTTGATTATATTTGCAATTACATTGTTCTTAGTTTATCATAGTTATATGCTTGGCTTAGTTAGATTGGAATTATATACATGCCTAGGATCGTATAGCGTTTATCCATGTGTACAGTGGGTGAATGATAATTATTGTGTAGACGTGGTGTCTATACCGTATTTATCTACGATTGCACCCTATATGCCGGATTGTGGGGTAGTTCGCGATAGTGACAGCTTCGTTGATTCTTATATAGTCCCCCTCTCGTGTATAGGGTAGGCAGAGCAACACTATTACATGGGAGTGATTGCTATGTTCTTCATCTTTCTTGCTAATATTCACTATGCATGGATATAGTCTTTTCTCACCATGATTGCCAAGTATAATTGCACTACCTATGATATGCTAGACTTTATAGTTAATAATAACTTAGGGAATATCTTTGTAGTTCATCCTAATTCCATGCTAATGACTTGCTAGAATATCTATTGAGGTGCTTATCATTATTATATGTGGCTAGCTGATCAGATTAATTATCTTTGTCACCATTATCACTTTACCTTTACTTAATGTGACATTTATACCTGTATAAAGAGATTGATAAATACTCTCGGTTATACATGCAATGATGTGTACTCAGTTCCATATTCTCATTCCATTATCAACCATGATACTTAGAAATCCCTTCCCAGTGGTAAAAATATAAATAACGATACCTGGAATACTTCCCGGTTAAAATGCTACATCGGTATTAATCTGTGCGCTTGCAGATCCCTTTTATTATTTATCTTGATGAGCAAATGCATATTTCAATACCGCGTCTCTCATGTCATGCTGGGGATGACAACTTGGCTTAAGTGGCATGAGGGATAGGTTTGGCATTTTTGGCGCCGTTATCAGAATTAGAAAACTAAGTCTACTTTTTGTAGTGACGTTAAGAATGCCCAACAAGCATTTTTGGCGCCGTTGCCGGGGAAGGTTGATTACTAAGTAGGAATGAATACGGAACTTTGAGTCATCATTTGCATCACTAATCTGATCGAGCTTATCAATTCTCTTATACAGTTTTACCCCTGTATTTTCTATTTTGATTATTTATTGCAGGGTGATGCATGAATAGAAGACATCTTCCAGACAACTTTGTTGACGATCCCGAAGCCTTATTCAGAAGAACAAGAGCCATGCTCAAGAAGACATCGTCAACACTTCAGCACAAAGCTTCATCCAAATAAGAAGACCGCCGAAGTTTCATCCGGAATTTGTCGACTGAATTCGAAGCCATGGCGAACAAGTCGATCCGCGAGTTCTCAGCTCCCACTACGGACAACATCCGCACTGGACCTGCTGGGGAGATCGACCGCAACTTCGAGCTCAAGCCTGGGCTCATCAACATGGTGCAAGCTAACCAGTTCTATGGGAAGCCACACGAAGATGCTAGTGCTCATATTCAACACTTCCTGGAGATCTGCAGCACTTTCACCATGGCTGAAGTCCCAAGAGACGCCATACTACTTCGCCTTTTTCCATTCTCACTGTTGAGGAGAGCGAAGCAGTGGTTCTACGCTACAAAGGAGAAGAACACTACGTGGGCACTCTGCTCCACGAACTTTCTGGCCAAATTCTTTCCCATGGGCAAGACCAATGCTCTCCGTGGGAAGATTACAAGTTTTCAGCAACAACATGATGAATCCGTTCCAGAAGCATGGGAGCGCTTCCAAGACTACATCCTAGAATGTCCCCATCATGGAATGGAAAGCTGGCTACTGATGCAGACATTTTATCATGGGCTCATTAACAGTGCCCGTGAAACCATGGATGCTGCAGCTGGAGGAGCATTCCTATCACTCACCATACCTCAAGCCACAGCTCTTGTGGAGAAGATGGCATCCAACCAAGGTTGGAATGAAGAAAGAACTCAGACACGCAAGAGAGGTGGAGGTATGCACCAGCTCAAGGAGGTAGACATGCTGTCTGCCAAGCTAGACCTACTCATGAAGAAGCTCGATGATCGAGCTGGAGAAAAGAAAGAAGTCATGCACGTCTACGACTCCCACATGACTTGTGAGGAGTGTGGAGGTACTGGACACTCGGGCAATCACTGTCCTGAGTTGCTGGAGGACGTGAACTACATCAACAATAACAACAACTACTACAACCGTCCTCAGCAGAATCAAGGTTGGAATCAACAGAGGCCTAACTACTCAGGTAATTACCAAGGTAACAATTCTTTCAATAATAATAATAATTATCCACCTTTGAGAGAGTTAGTATCCAACCAAGGAAAGCTAATGGATAACCTGTCTAAGAAATTGGCATCTAATGATAAAATACTAGAAAATATAAATAATAGAATGGATAATTTCTCTACTGCCATCAAGAACCAGATTAGCTTTAATAAAATGATTGAATCTCAGTTGAATCAAATAGCTGCTGCTGTTCCTGCTACTAACCCCGGTATACCATCACAACCGGAAGGACTAGAATCTGTAAATCTTGTAGACATGTTTGATGCAGGAGATTACTGGAGTAACCCTATCGTGGAAGTAAGTACTGACCGTTTGCTGGTCAAGAGAGGCGATCCAGGACGCCCCGTCATCCCGATCTCCATCGGCATGTGAGACTTCCCAGAAGCACTCTGTGACTTTGGCTCCAGCGTCAACATCATGCCCAGGGTACTCTATGAAAAACTCTTTTCACAACCATTATTAGAAACAACCATGTGTTTGCAGCTTGCAGATAGGACACTGAGTTTCCCGAGAGGAATATTGAAGAACATCTGTGTCTGAGTGGGTTCCTCGTACGCTCCAGCAGACTTCGTAGTGATAGAGACCGGTTCTGATGAGAGGGCTCCCGTCATCCTAGGGAGACCATTCCTGAACACCGCGGGAGCTGTCATCTATGCTAGTGCTGCCAAGATCAGTTTCTACATCAAGGGGAGGAAGGAAACGTTTTCCTTCAAGAACAAGACCGCACAAATCCCAGAGCAACCCCAATATGAACCAAGGAAGAGGACCAACAGGAGGAACAAGAGCAAGAAGCAAGTATGGACCGAGACAGCTAAGATGGTCACTGCCGTGCACAAAGGTCAAGATCGCCAACTCAAGTCACCGTTCTTGCCTAAGAAGGATGACCCAGGTATGCCAAGCATTTATTGCTCCATTAATGGGTCCCACTTCTACAAGACACTTTGCGACACTGGGTCGGGCGTCAACATAATGGCCAAGGTCACCTATGAACTTCTGTTCGGAACCATGCCCTTAAACCCAACATATATTCAGCTCCAGATGGCAGATCAGACATTCCGATAGGTCGAAGGTACAGTAACTGACGTCCCTGTCAAGATAGACGATCACTTTGTCCATACAGACTTTCAGGTTATTGACATGGGAGAAGATGAATATGATCCACCCATCATCCTTGGAAGACCATTCCTAAGTACTGTCAAAGCAATCATTTACATTGGAACTGGAGAAGTCCACATGCACTTCCCCTCTGAGAAGGTACGTCTTTACTTTACTGACCCTAACTATGTATTTAAAGAATCCAAGCAGGTCAGGACAAGAAGAAGGCGGCATAACCACAATCAGAAGCAACAGGTCATCAAAGACGGATGGGCAGATTATGAAGGAGAAGTGGTAAGATCTGAAGACATACCACTCAACCAACACTGTCCTGAGGAGACCAAAGCACCGAGACAGGTATGGAAAGAAAAGACAGTTGTACATGAAGAAGAGGTGCCGCCGGAACCACCGACTACGCCATCCACCAAGTCCCAGGACGACTGAACGAATAAGAGTCCCGTTCAAAGGACTTAAAAACACCGAACGCCTTGCCAAGAGGTAACTTAGTAGTTATCCTTTCCTTTTAATTATTTACTTTATCTTAAATAGTTTGCTTAGTTAATCATATTCATACTATCTTAAAAAGAAAATAAAAATGTTAAAAACCCTAAAGCCCCATGTGAGTATGCGAGTGGCATAAAACCCATAAGTACATTCACTGTGGTGGCATAAAAAATATATATATAATAAATACATAAATATTTTCTTCTGCTTTATAAAAGAAAAAAACAACATAAAAAAATCAAGGAGGCTCAGCATGATAAAGGCTAGATATTTATGCTAACACTTAATCAGTTCCACAAAGCTTTGTTGTCTATTTGAGCTTCACAGAATTCAAGGAGACTAGCAGACAGAGGACATTATAATCGCTGTCAGGGTGCTGCCGACTTTCAAATACACCTCCGCCATCTGCTAGCTACATCAGAAGAGATTATGTCAAGATCCAGCTTGGGGGAGAGCACCTCCATTATCTTGCTAAGTATTTCTTTCTTTATCTTTATATTTATATATACTTCTACCCTATAAAAATAAAAATATACATAACTATGAAAAAACCAAATAAAGATTTTGTGCTTATATATATATACCTATATCTTTTGCTTAGTGTGTTTTAATAAATAAATAAAGTGGCTATGCTAAACTGAATCTAAATAATAAAACTCTAGCATGGATATGATGAATAGTTGCTTTGCCTAATTTTCAAATTTGAAGTTTTCTCTCTAAGTTTAGACACAACTGTTATCATTTAAAGCTTGCTCTAAACCTGAACTTGTGGGAAGAGAACTTGATCTAAAGTCTAAGTTGTTAACGGATATGATATGGGAAGGTTGAGCTGCTGTTTATCTATTCCTAGAGATGCTAGAATTCTGGAGAATTTTATCTTTGAAAATCTTAAAATGCTACATGATGAGTTCCTGTATGATGAGAGTTTAAGTTCCTACCACAGCCATACATACATGCTTGCTAGACTTTAAGCCATACCTTTACTTTTTACTGCTTATGAGCATTGAGTGTAGTCAAGCTGTGTAGACCCTTAGGAGCTTGTCATACGGTTAAAATCAAGATTCACTTGCACGATCACTCATACATGCTGCTTCTACTCCGGAAGTACGCATCCACATATATCCACTCATTCTCATCTCCAGATCCACATAAAATTATTCTACTCCTAATCCGGGAGAGAATAGCCAAAAATATTTTCCCATTCTTGTTATCTCCTGTGAAATAAATGCTCAAGCTATTTTGGTTACTACCACTTGCTATATTGTTCTAAGGAGATGAGTGCTCTATACGAGGAAATAAAAAGGGGCAAGTGCCCGGAACCTCGAAAAAAAAAGATACGAGGAAATAAAAAGGAGCAAGTGCTCGGAACCTCGATGAAAAAAAAAGAAAAAGTGTGAGAAGAGAGGTAAAAATGGACAAGTGTCCGACAGTAGAATTAGGGGTACAAGATACCCACCTGAGAAAAAAAAATAAAATATAGAGCACCTCATTCTCCTCAAGAGCTTTAAAAGCAAGAAAGGTACGTATCCCCTCAAAAAGAGCAAAAGTAGAATTAGACTTTCATCATTGTTATCATCACTACCACCATACACCATTTATTCGCCACACATGCACATCTTGATTTGACTTATTGGCTTGTTTCTCTGGATCCATGGTTTGACTATGCAATAAATGTCTTGTAAGTATATATACTTTATCTCCCACCGATGAGCTCCAGATATCAAAAGCCTTATTAGAATAGGATGAGAGAGAAGGCAATGTCACTCTGCCTTATACCACAAATACTACATACTTTGCTTTGAGAGAAGGCAGACATCATTACTGCCTTGGTGAGGATCCAGAAATACCACAAAAGAAAGACCTGAGAGAGTCATACAAGGAATCTCTGAGTTTTATTTGAAAATCTGCAAAAAACTCCAAGAGCTATAGCTAATCAAGAATAAGAGACATGGCGCTTGACTAGACTGTTCTATCTTTTAACCGCTCAAGACAAAGGTGACGGTTGCAAGCCCCATGGTGAAAGGTATAATGAGTAAGTTTTAAGTCTTGACAGTTTACTTTAACTCAGAGATGAGACTCTATTTGAAAGCATGTGTACCGTCAAAATTCAAAGGTATTTCAGCAACTACTGAGTCTCTCCTTGCTCAGGGACGAGCAAGAGGTAAGCTTGGGGGAGTTTGTTGACGGTCCTTAAGTATCAATTATAACTATCAAATAAATAGAGAAAAGGATCCAAATGAAATCAACACCTAGACTTAGGGTTTTATCTGACAGAATTCCATGAGTTTTGCTGTTTATCTATTTCTGCAGGGGGTTATCAGGAAATATGGAAGAAAAGCCCACATGTCAGATTAATGATGGGATATTAACCGAACACGTAATTATCTTACATCTAGAAGAATCCAGAAGCCACGAGAACGAACGGGAGGCATAACGGAGCCGGACACAGGGCGCCCGCCCTGGTCCTTAGGGCGCCCGCCCTGGCCCCGGAGCCAATCAGGCTCCGCCTCGAGGATTATGCTCCACCGACCTAGAGGATCAAGGAAAACCGTCCGTTCAATGTCGGTTTGATCCGACGGCCCAGATTCATCCGAAAGGGCTATATAAGCAAGGCCCCTGCCCCTGGAGGAGAGGCCCTCGTCTCATACTTCAAACCCTAATTCAGGAGGAGAGCCTCTGATCAAGCCCTAGAGCCACCACATCAACTAGATCTCTAGTTAGCATAGCTACATAGGATTAGAACTAGAAGGAGTCAATCTTCGATTGGTTCCCGGATCTGTCAAGAGGATTCTTGGTAATTCCTCTATTGTTCTTCAATTGTTCATCATTGTTCTTCAATATTATGAATATGACTTTGTTCTATTTCAATATATTGGTTATGACTTTGCTCTACTTGATTATATTTGCAATTATATTGTTCTTAGTTTATCATAGTTATATGCTTGGCTTAGTTAGATTGGAATTATATACATGCCTAGGATCGTATAGCGTTTATCCATGTGTACAGTGGGTGAATGATAATTATTGTGTAGACGTGGTGTCTATACCGTATTTATCTGCGATTGCACCCTATATGCCGGATTGTGGGGTAGTTCGCGATAGTGACAGCTTCGTTGATTCTTATATAGTCCCCCTCTCGTGTATAGGGCAGGCAGAGCAACACTATTACATGGGAGTGATTGCTATGTTCTTCATCTTTCTTGCTAATATTCACTATGCATGGATATAGTCTTTTCTCACCATGATTGCCAAGTATAATTGCACTACCTATGATATGCTAGACTTTATAGTTAATAATAACTTAGGGAATATCTTTGTAGTTCATCCTAATTCCATGCTAATGACTTGCTAGAATATCTGTTGAGGTGCTTATCATTATTATATGTGGCTAGCTGATCAGATTAATTATCTTTGTCACCATTATCACTTTACCTTTACTTAATGTGACATTTATACCTGTATAAAGAGATTGATAAATACTCTCGGTTATACATGCAATGATGTGTACTCAGTTCCATATTCTCATTCCATTATCAACCATGATACTTAGAAATCCCTTCCCAGTGGTAAAAATATAAATAACGATACCTGGAATACTTCCCGGTTAAAATGCTATATCGGTATTAATCTGTGCGCTTGCAGATCCCTTTTATTATTTATCTTGATGAGCAAATGCATATTTCAATACCGCGTCTCTCATGTCATGCTGGGGATGACAACTTGGCTTAAGTGGCATGAGGGATAGGTTTGGCATTTTTGGCGCCGTTATCAGAATTAGAAAACTAAGTCTACTTTTTGTAGTGACGTTAAGAATGCCCAAGACACACCACCACCACCACCACCACCACCACTACTACTACTACTTGTACTACTAGTACTACTACTTCTACCACTAGTACTACTACTTCTACTACTTTTTTCTTGCATCTCTTAGAACAAGGCATGAAATGTCGTGAACATCAAAGAGTGCATCCCGATGCCCCATGAATGATGAGCAGCCATCCCATGGAGAGCAAGAACTAGATGACCAGCTTACTCAGGAGCAGTTCGATAATGAGTTAGAAACGGGTCTAGAAGTGATGCTTACTCAGGAGGACCTTGTCGATGATGAGGATCTAGTGGGGGGAGCCCAGGGAAGAGAAGGCAGAGAGGATGCCCAAGGCGAAGAAGAGGATGATGATGAGGATGAGAATGATGACACCTCATCAGGGGGATATGTAAGTCCCGAGGATCCTTTCCCACGAGAACCCAGACAGAGGCCAACGGAGGACGAGTTGGACAAGGATTTTGATCCGAACAATGAGGTACGGATAAAGCTTTAGTAGCTTGTAAATTTGGCTAATGCTATGACTATATGTTATCTTTGCTAACACTTTTGACCTGCCATATACACAAGTCGTCCCTACTCAACCTCTGAAAAGACAACATCGGCCTCCGGCTCGTCTTGTCGGACAATATGTAGCGGGGCAAAGGAGATCAGTGGAAGGAGCCACAGATACTCACAATGAGGCCTCCGCTCCACAACCTCAGGACAACCACGACTGAGACTACCTAGCCAAAGAGAAAATGAGGGGGATTAGAAAGCCAAACCAATATCACGACAAGGCATTCTATGTGGTAACGAAGGTCGGGCCAGACGGGCAGATCCTTGAGCCATATACATACAGGGCAAAATTCCGTAATCATATCGGGTTTGTAGTTAGAGATAAGTTGAACCTAGCTATCCGTGGCGGGAATCTTGTACCTATGAGCCAAAAGGAAGACCAATGGGAGAAGCTGAAGCAGAACTTCAGGTTTCCGGAGGGAACGCACGAGCTGGTACAAGAAAATGCTTTTAAGATAATGGGGCAGAGCTTTCGATGTTAGCGGTCAGATCTGAATAAGAACTTTATCCAACATAAGTTAACTCCTTTCCACGAGTATAGCAACACAACTCTTAGCCAATGGGAGGAGCTCGTGGCTGAGAAGACTTCAAAGGCATCATTGGCCCTCAGTGCCCGTAACAGCGAGCAGGCGAAGAAGAACCAACACTACCCTCGTCTAGGCCCTGGTGGCTACGCTAGCAAGCAAGAGGTCTTTAGGAAGATGGACGCAAAGGCCGAAGCTGTCAGGAATACGGAAGTGCCAAAGTTGAAGCCACGCCTCAAACAGTGGATATATGCGAGGAGTGTGGATTCATCCGGTAGTAGCCTCAAGTTTGCTAAGCCAGAGACCGGAGAGGTAGTATCAAAGATACTGAAACTTGCTGAAGACAAGGAGAAGGGCGCATTCAACCCTTCCAGAGAGAGGGGCGAGCTTACTGTTGCCTTAGGAAACCCCGAGCACATAGGACGCACCAGGGGGCTAGGGAAGAGGACGTCCTGGAAGCACGGATTCGTAGAGGAGAGGCACATGTACAAGAAACATGGCAGAGACCGAGAGTCTAATCTTGGTGGAGAAATACGTTGGTGGAGAAAGGATTGTCTACGATGGAGCCACAGACACTAATGAGGCCGCCCGGAGAACTGGTGGTAGTTGGCAACCCTCGAATGTTCCCAGTAATCAAGGTTCCAATGCAATCGGAACCCCCATCGATCGCATACGGGCACCAACCAGTTGCAAATTGGTGGTTCCAATGGCAGGCAAAATGTGATCATTGAGGTGGCAATGGGCGTGGCACATCCTCTGGGTGGCACATGGCACAATAGGGACATCCTGCAGGACTACACTCGAGTCGAGGTGCATACCGTGAAGCCTGAGTTCATGACTTGGAAGATAGAACACACTACTCCCGAGGGGCTCGTGTTACTTGGAGATGTCATGAACCAGTTCATCCTCTAGCACAGATAGGACATTGTATTGACTGAGTCTTCACCAACTCTGACTGAAGTTCATCCTCTAGAGCGACCCGTCGAGGACGGGGAGGTATACTCACCGGCGCATGACCATGACCACCACACGCTAGAGATGTCTCCACCTCATACTGAGCAAGCGCATGATGACATGCCACATCCTTCTCCACCTTGTACCGAGCATGGGCATGATGACATGCCATGTCCTTCGCCAGCTCATACCGAGCAAAGGCATGATGAGATGCAACATCCTTCTCAACAAGCGCAGCCGATACATGAACAACAAGTGTCTCATGAACAACAATTGCCTCATGAACAGCCGATACGTGAAGAACAAGTGGCCCCTGGAGCAGGTGATGCACAAGTAGACAAGGACGTGCCCGAATGGGAAGCTCAAAACAAAATCCCAATCAAGATAAGGCCATCATATGTGGGCATTAATGATGTCTCGTCGGTGCATAAGTGGATGGCCCATGACCAGTTCAAGCCTAAGAACCAAGTAAAAGAATTCAGAGCACCAACTTCTGAGGAGGGCACCACTAGCAAACTACAAAAAGGGTTTAACAAGTATCTAGCTGTTGATAACCTCAAATGGTCAAATGATTGCCCGGATAAATATGAAAAAGGCAAGAACTTCCAATTAAACCGAGTCACACAATGCTTGCCACGTGGAATGAGAAAGTTCCATGATTGGTACTTGCGTGCTTAGATAACAGAACTAGAAATCTTACAAGCATGGATCTCTGCCAGCACATTTGGAGCCCCAGGTGGGCAAATTGCCATTGAGTTTAAGGATATCCAGGCATGCTTCCACCTCGGATGAATGGAAATGAATCTAATTCGCATGTGGTGCCTGTAAGTCCTTACCCTCTCGATAAGATATGAATGTAATCTTTTGATTTTGTTGTAACTAACCCACGCCGTGATTTGTAGAATGCAAGCAGACTTTGTGAGAAAGAGGCCAGCTCTGAAACATGGGTATATAGACCCTTCACCTATAGCATCAACAAATTTTAATTACCCTAAAGAGTGGAAACTAGATTGCAAAGAACTAGGAGCTGGAAAGACACTTAAGGAGAAAGAGGACATCAGGAACAAGAAAATATTCGAAGAGTCCCTCAAGGTTGCGGCATACATTGCCCTATGTTTTAAAAATCTCCAACAACACGATACTATATGGATATCATACCACTTCAAGTTCAACTGTATACTTAGCTTTGCTCAATATACTTTGTTCGATGCAAAAGATCATATGTGTTCCTTCTATGACTAAATTCATGCAGCGATCACTGGATTTGCATAAGTGTCTCGCTCTCACATAGCATGGCATGGGTCTTTTATTCAACAGATTTCCCAGTCAAGACATACAAAGACTTCATTGCGATTGTCAAGATGTATACATATCGACAATCCTCATTTTAGCTACTATGTTTGTATACATACTTGTAAGGTTCAATGTGGGATACTAACAAGTTGCATTTGCTAAAACCATTGGAACAGGGCATTCAAGCACTATGTCTAGGAACATAAGGGAAGGCATCATCTAAATATGAAGGAAAAGTTATATGTCAAAACTCTATGTGCGGTAAGTGTCATTTACTTTGGTACTCCATATATTACGTGTCTGTCAATAGCATTACTTAACATCTCCATATGCAAAACACACAGTGCCCCAAGCAGTAGCCTGGGAGTCTACATTGTGGATACTACACATGTATTATGATGAGTACCATCGGTGGCTACAAC
The DNA here is from genome assembly GCA_022457205.1 of Saccharum spontaneum. Lineage (NCBI taxonomy): Eukaryota > Viridiplantae > Streptophyta > Magnoliopsida > Poales > Poaceae > Saccharum > Saccharum spontaneum. Next base: position 5,967,636 of record CM039617.1, read on the forward strand.
AGAAACCCCAATCTGGTAAGTTTGAACCTCTTTGCTCGTAGTATGAAAAGTTCACATATGTTGTGATATAGTAAACCTAAACTTGTTCTCTTGTAGTTGGAGAAAGATAAAGACACGAGAAGGAACCCATACAAGGATGACGAGCTCTTAGAGATGGTCGGTGACCTTTGCAACTTCATAATGGACCAGATTGTGTACCATAAAGGCACTTACCATCATCTTCTTTTTGACTTAGTAGTAATCCTCTATACCAACACCTTCGTAAGACTGATAGGCTAGCCCTAGGCCGTTGATGATAATGTGGACTTGTGGTATGGTTTGGATCAGACTTTGGAACGGTTTGGACTTTGTTTTGCATGTGGACTTGTGGATTTCTTAATGGACTATGTTATAATGATGGACTTCATAATGGACTATGTTGTAATGGACTTTTGTGAATTATGACTTGTGATGATGTTTTAAATAATGGTCTTGTGTTTGTGGATGTATATATGTGTATATGTGGTGGTCAGATTCAAATTTGAATTATATATATGTGGTCAGATTTGAATTTGAATTATTTGTTTTTTTGTTAAAAATCCATTGCAGGGGTGATTCTTGATTGAACTGCCCTTACAAATACACACAGCAGGGGCGGCTAGTGATACAGCCGCCCTTACAGAAGTCCACTACAAGGGCGGCTGATATTACTAGCCACCCCTACAGAGGGCACTGCAGGGGCGGTCAGGGAACCACCCCTACAGAGGCACCCTTTGTACGAACACCCTGGGAAGGGCGGCTAGCGCAGCCGCCCCTACAGAGGCTCTAGAGCCGCCCCTACAGTTAACTTATGTGGTAGTGGCCGTTGGCCGCTCCGCAGCTGGTGGAGGCGCGGACCCCGCGGGTGGCGGCGCAGGCGGCGTTGTTGGCCGGGCAGCCGCCCCGCTGCCATCAATGCCAGCTTCTTCACCCTGCAGCGCGCGCGGCAGTGCTGGGGCGGCGGTGTCATAGCGGCGGTCGGATGCGGTGGCGTTTGGGAGGGGGCGCATCCGTGGCCTGGTGCTGGGGAGGAGGCGGGGCTTTGGTGGGCGAGGAGGGAGTAGGTGGGGGGAGGGGGGGCGTCGGCGCCTAGGTGGCTGCCGGCGGCGGCAGCGTCTGGGGGAGGAGGGCGGCTGCCAGGGGCGTCGCCAACCCTAACCCTACTCCCTCTATCCCAGAAAGAAGGGCGTTCTAGCGTTCAAACCGTGTCCCAGAATGAAGGTCGTTTTAGCCTGCAAGTGGGTCCCATGACCTATTGCGTAGTACGACGTCCAACCTCTGCTTCCTTCTTTCCCCACCCACATCCAACATCCTCGCACTTTCCGTCCCATCTGCACCGCCGCCGGAGCGTTACCGCCCCCTCCCTCTTCCCCGTCGGTCGTCGCCGCCCGTCTCCCCCTATCCCTGCTGGAGCCGCTCCTCTTCTCCTCCGCGAGATCTGGCGCCCTCCGTTCTCTTCTCCTCCATCGGCGGCCATCTCCCTTCTCCATCGGCGCCCCTCCTCCCCATCTCAAGATGGCGCCGCGGGCGGGCGTGGCCCACAAGCCGACGCCGCTAGAGCTCTGCCCGCATGGAGGAGCCCTTGCCGGGGCGTCCTGGCGTGGGGTCCGATGGGGCGGGCAGAGATCCGGCGCCCTCCCTTCTTCTCCGCCATCGGCAGCCACCTCCCCTTCTCCTACGTCGGCGACCTCCTCATCGGGCCCGAGATGCCGCCGCGGGCGCGGCCTGAGCGCCGAGGACACTGGAGCTCGCCCTCCTCGGTGCGCCGGCGACTCGGTGAGGAGAAGGGCCCGCCCGGGCGTCTGGGCGTGGGGGTCGGTAGGGCGGGCGAGGTCTGCGTGCCGACGAGGTCGGTGACCGTGCTCCTCCCTTGCATCCTGGAGCGACCGGCGTGGAGGCGGAGATGGAGCAGACGGCGCGGAGGCGGAGATGATGTGGTCTGCTAGTGCTAGTAGGGGTACTGCAGTCATTTCCCTTGAGTATTGGTAGCTGTGCCATCTGCTAGAACGACCTCCTTTGTGGGACGGAGGGAGTAGACGTGAGTCGGGGCTTCAGCGACCCGCTGTAGCAAATCTGTTTCTCCTGAAAGCCCTCTGCACATTTTTTTTTGCTTTTCGTTCTCTGTGCATATTGCACGGTTGAATTAGTCCTTTGCGCGTGGAATTAAGCATTTACTATAACGAAGCAGTTCTCCTTATACCAAGGGTTGCAATAGCGTAGAAGTTATAATCTTCACTGGATAACGTGGGCGCCTGCTCGTTAGCATGTATCCCTTGCTCTTGCTGTATTGTAAGGGGCAAGTGGCGACATCGATCTGGTAGTATTTAAGTACACAAGTGTAGCCAGAACCAGATGCTTACAGAGCAAAGCCAAACCCCCGATCCCCAGAGCTCTCTTTTTCCCTCACCATCTGCCTGCCTCATCTTATGTAAGTCATGATTCATGATCATCCGTCCTATTCAGTAGCCATGCATATACATATTCCATTCTGTAGACAATTTATACATATGTACTAGCAGCGAATGAGTTATTTGTATTGTTACTGTACAATGCTTTGCACTGAATATATATAGTGGATTGGTGGAGCCTGCAGTGTACCGACGTGGAGCAATATGGGTGGAGGGCAGAAGATGCAGCTGTGGAACGACTGGGCGATTCAGATCTTGGTGCTACTGAGCTTCACCCTTCAAGTTGTCCTGAATTTCTTCGCAGGGATACGCAGGCGTGAGGCCCATCCGGTAATGATGCTCTTCCTGTGGCTGGCATATCTGCTGTCGGACGCGACCGCGATATACGCCCTCGGCCACCTCTCCCTCCGCAGAGGCATGTCACGCCAGCAGCAGCAGCTCGTGGCGTTCTGGGCTCCCTTCCTCTTGGTGCATCTCGGTGGCCCAGACACAATAACCGCGTATGCCATCGAGGACAACCAACTTTGGCTTCGTCACCTGCTAACTCTTGTTGTCCAGGCCGTTGGCGTCGCTTATGTCCTCTACGAGTACACCGCCGACAGCGCGAACTTGGCCTTGGCAGCCATCTTGATGTTCGTCGTCGGTGTGATCAAGTATGGGGAGAGAACATGGGCACTCAAGTGCGGAAGCCTAGAGAAGATCCGGAGCTCTGTACTCAAGAAAAGGCGGCATCCCGGCGGCTACTGTGCTTTTCCGCAGCCGAGAGGCCCGAGGGAAGAGCGCAATGAGGAAGAGCTCCTATCCCTTGCCCACACCCTGCTCCCGGTTTGCAAGGGTGCCATGGTCGACCGCCCTGTCTGTGTGTCCCAGGTCTCAGACAGGTTTAATTACACGAAGTTTTTTGATGAATGGAATTGGATGTATATATGCCAGGTGGTGGAGATGGAGCTCTCCCTCCTATATGACATCCTCTACACCAAGGCAGCGGTGATCCACAACTGGTATGGCTACTGCATCCGTGTCGCCACGCCGCTCGCCGTTGTCTTGGCATTCTTCCTGTTCAAGTTGTCTCCTAAACAAGGTTACACCACAACTGACGTTGCTGTCACCTACATCTTGTTGGTTGGTGCCTTCACCCTGGAGATGTTGTCAGTGCTGAGGGCTGTGGTCTCCACCTGGACCTGTGATTTCTTGTACGACAGGGGATGGTACCGTCTCCCTGGCCTTATCCAGTGTCTTCGCCAGGTTTTCGAAGCTGCAGGCAGTAGACGGTGGTCAGGCTCCATTGGGCAGTATAGCTTGCTGCACTTCTGCTCTCGTGAATCCACAAAGATGAGCACCAAATTGGCGAAGAAGATGGGGCTCAAGAAGTGGTGGGACAACCAGCAGTTTTCGCGGTCGGCCCGCCTAGTGCTCTCGAATGAAGTGAGAAAATTATTGTTTCAACGGATACGGCATTCGCTGGTGTCAGCTTACTCAACACCATCTCCTGACATAGCTAGGGTTGAGGATACCACCGGCGCCGTTGTGGTCTTCAGTCATGAAGGATACAAATCCACTGTGCACAGGCGTGTGGGCTTGCACAAGACTCTGCGCTTCGGAGCTGAATTCCAAGAGGACATCCTTATCTGGCACATCGCCACGGATATTATTCTGCTAGACATCTCCACCCAAGATGCAGCATCGCCCAAGGCAAAGGCGATTAAGGCGGTGTCGGACTACATGATGTTCCTCGTCGCCATACGTGGATACATGCTACCAAGCCTCAGCCTACAAAATCTGTTCGAGGCAACGCGTGATAATTTGGAGGATATATGGAAACATAATCACGGCGATCAGACTCAAAATCCAGAGAAGAGGCTTGCCACCATTCTGCGGGAAAAGGTGACCAGAGAAGTTCTTCCTACTACTGTTCTTGCTGACGGAGCTAGATATGCTGTGGCACTCCTAAGAAGGCTACGAGATCTGGACTGGCAAGCAGTTGTGCAGGCAGTCGAGATGCCCACGACGTCCGAGGGAAGACTCCTACACTGGATTCCGAATTTGAGTGATTGGACTTATATCATGACTCTGGATGACCTGTTGGATTTCATCTTGGATGTTTGGGTGCGTATACTCATCTATTCGTCCACCCGTTGCAGCACGGATTCCCATGCCAAACAGCTCAGCCGTGGCGGCGACCTCGCAACCGTCGTGTGGATGCTAGCAGAACATGCTGGGATGTTTAGCAGCTACACGGATGACAGGTATGATATATAAAATACTTACTAAAACAAATGCCACTAGCTAAGGTCAAATTTCATTTTGTCTTTGTTTTTTTTCTTCTATTATATAATGATATATAACATCGTTCTGTTATTCTTGTACCACTACGTCAACTTCCATTGTTTTAGCATAGATGTGTACGAAGCCAATGGTTTATTAGGATGAAATGGCATATATATTTGAGTTTTGAATAGATAACAAAATTATACAATTTAAATAGTCAAAAAATGGATGGCAACTAATTCAACCGGACCTCACGGAACCTTTGTTTCTTTTTCTGGCATAATGTTCTCCGATCCTCACTGCGCACACTTGCTACTCTTCTAACTTTGAACAAATTCACAACCCTATCCGTAATCAATCAACCAATGTTAAAGCATGCATGTGCATCGTTAACTAAATGCAAGAATAAGAGAGTAAAATATAGGGCTAAGACCATTTTTCATGCTGGGGAAGGGGTGTCTAACCAGGCTAGCATGTCCACTGACTTGAATCAACATGGCAAAGTCACAACGTTGTAAAAAAAACATGGCAAAGTCAGCCCTGACACGTGTCCACTTAGATCCCACCAGTAGTTAAACGGCAACACTCGTTTGGCTAGACCTCATCATAGGCTGCACATGTGCATGTCTAGTGTGCACTGCCATATCGCCACATGCCATTCCATCGGGCATCGCCCAGCCCGGCCCCATGCTCTTAGCTCATTCTCCCTCTTGTAGAGCTAGAGCAAATCCGAAGGGTGTGTTTGTCTTGTGAGTACAAGGTTTTGTAAAATGAAGATGCAAATATGGTGAAAATGTGCCCCTTACGTACTACTGTTTTTTAGGAGGTGCAGCCGCACCCACTATACTCAATATAGCTCCACCGCTGCCCTCACTCTGTTGCTATATGTATCAAGATCTACCTCACCAAGAATCCAAAGTTAAGCGAAAGGACCTGTGGTCTAGTGGTAGGGCAGTCCAGCGGGACGCAACACACCAGGGTACTCTGGTGTCGCACCTTTTTCTAGATTGTTTCCAGAAAAAGCAGGGTACACGCACGTGTGCGCATTTGGTGGTACTACTAGCCTCCCAATCTTTTCTTTGTGTGTGTACGGACACGCATGTGTGTGTACGCGTGTGGTGTGAGTGTGAAGTGTGTGGGTTGTGTGCATCCAAGTTGTACCTGATTAAAAAAAGAATCTAGAGCATAACTCCTCACTTTTTCCACACCACCACTACCACCACGACCTTGTTAGAGCTTTGTTGGAGGACTGCCACAGGAAACTCTAGAACCTCTATGCCCTTGTCCTTGCCCAAGTTGGACCTCAAAAGGTTCGCACATTTTCTTCCTCTGCTTGGTCTAGGCTTGACACTAGAAACTTATGTTTTCCATTGTTTTTTCATGTATTAAGCTGTCATCCCATCTTATCTAAACTCGATTAGGCAATTTAAACTGCATACCCTCTGAACTAACTTCAGAAAAACCTTTAGCACACCTCTTAGACCCAAGATCCAAATCTGATTGTCACCCATAGCTGGTCTGACAACCCCCTAACATTACAACACCTACACTTACGCTTATATCCTTTGCTTATGGAATATAGTTCTAATCTTTTTATATTAGCTTATTTATGTTAACACATGGTCAACCATAAAATTTCATAGACATGCTAATTCATTCATGTCATCTTTACTTATTATGCATCACTCCACCCATTCAGAGTCCAAGACACCAGAGCACAAGAAGCTTGAACCTAACATGAAGTTCACAAGAAATGAGGAATCGGTTAAGCATCAAGGTATGAACCTAAGAATCTTGAAGCTATACTTTGGATCACATATTGCTACTATATGTTATTGTTTGTTCATGAGCTTATTTTTATATAATTGAATGGTTTTGTAGAGCCTAATTTTTGCATGATCAGCCTTTTCTTTATTTGTCATGTACCATGAAATAAGTTTGAGTAGGACAGTCTTGATGAATTTCTTATTCATGCTCAATATCGTTTGAAGTCGATAGGTGGCATGGGAACCACCGCTCATGAGCTTTATGGATGTTTTAATTTGTTATTTGCAATCGATGGGGAGAATTAAAACATGAGCAACAATTGGTGTTTCAAACTTGAGTGATATTCTAGCCATGTAAGGAGTAGAATTCAAATGCCATAGGCTCACATGAGTTGGTCCAGGACTGATGCATTATCGTTTTGGCACTGAGCACTTTTTCATAAAGCCACATGTCTATATGGGAATGATAGCTAATTAAAGTAAATCAACTATATCAATTTGCTCATTTCTTTAGTTTGGGATAGGGTTATTCTAGTACACCTATCTACTCCAATGCGAGTTAACCAAATGGGGCAGTTATGCGAAATGTATATGAATCAGTCAACACTCAATTGTTGCCAAAAGTATGGTGGTTGGTATTATATCTTGTGAGTCAAGTTGTACAACCCTGATTGTTGAGCAAGCTCTCTTACCTCAACATCAACATAGACTTTTCTAAAGGAGTTCACGGAAGACTGAGATCATGTTACCTGATAGCTTTAACTATGCAATAACTAGGTGGATGCTAGATATAGAGATGCAAACAAATGTAATGTCTTTCACTTTAATAACATCTGAAATGTAGATGTTTTATATAGTTTCTTATTTACTCGTGCTTTATCCCTTGCTAATGCCAAAATGCATATACCTCATATGTTTTATTATTAGGTAAGTTTTATGAAGTACCCTCCGTACTTACAATGATATTTGCTATGTTGTGAAGGTGAATCAGAGGCCGTATTTGTCGAGCATGGTGCAGGCAAGAAGTGATGGCTAGTGGTGTATATGTTGTAGTGGTGTTCCTGGGTGTGATACATTACTATTGTATTTTGCTTTTGTATTCTACCATATGAATGTGCGATGTTGAACCTTCTGCTGCAAAACTTGATGAATGCCCTATAAATTTGACAGCTTTTGTAAAACTCCACGTTGTAAACTTATAATGCACATTGCTTGTAACTTTGTTAAATTATGGTCATTGTGCTTGTGAGTTGTGTGTTGCACATGTCCAAAGAATACTAGGTGTTCAATGGAACTTTTGATCTGGTATAGTGATATAATATAGTGCGACACCTAATATTGTTGATTGCTTTTAGTTATAATGCATGTTGATATGTGTTCAATAGAACTTTTGACCTGGTACTACAATGATACAATATACTGCAACACCTAATGCCGTTGATTGTTTTTAGAAGAAAATGCCAATTTGCTAAATGGTTTAAAACTGATCTTTTTTATCTGATCTAAACATGCAACCTCAATTTAGCATGTTATACATAATCTTTGATAACAACAAATTAACAGGTCTTGAAAATTTCTTAAGTGAAATTTCCTCCCCTAGTTTTGCTTGGAACATATAGTTAGTCTGACACAAGAAGATAGATATTGTAAGTTCAAATTTGCATATGTGAATATATGGAACTAAACAATTTTGACTAAAAACAAGCTTGTATTCATTCAATTCCAATAAGAATGCAATACAAAAGATTAAGATAACTACAAGTAGTTAATTGAACCGAATCTATAAATAACAACAGCCAAAGAAGGATTTCGACAAAAAGGACTCCATAGATGCAATTAGCAATTGATTTCTCAAGTGATAAATTAGAACACTGACAATTTTTAGATGGTAGGAATTAATCTCATGCCTAGACCGAATTTTTGAAAAAAATAATTTGGCAAAAGCACACTGCAGAGAGATCGATCTATTTGGATTAAAAGTCTCAGCTATTTAGGTTACGTCAAGGAGTCTTGCATATATTATATATAAAACAAAAGAGTTGTAAAGAGATGAAACATCACTACCAGAAACGCATGCTTTGCGGCCATTTTGCCCTCGGCAAAGGCTTTGCCGATTGCCGCACTCGACAAAGGGTACACGGCAAAAATTTCATCGGCAAAGACCTCTTTGCCGAGTGCTTTTTATCGGGCACTCAGCAATGCCGAGTGCCACGATAGCACTCGGCAAAGAAAAGTTACCGTGATGGCGCACTTCACGTTAACGGATGCTATGCCGAGTGCCTCTCTACTGGGCACTCGCAAAGAATTTTTTTTATTTTTAAAAACTTTGTCGAGTGTCCCTCTGCAAAGAAAAATAATTTTTTTAAAAAATCTTTGTCGAGTGCTCTCTACTCTGGCATTCAGCAAAGAAAATATTTTTTAAAAATTTCTTGGTCGATTGGCCACCGCATGGCACTCGGCAAAGAAAAAAATTCTGAAAAATTCTTTGCCGAGTGCTCATCACCCTGGCACTCGGCAAAGAAAATATTTTTTTTTTGAAAATTTGTTTGCCGAGTGCCCCTTTGCCTGGCACCCGACAAAGAAAAAAATTGAAAAATTCCTTGCCGAGTGCCCCACTGCAGGGCACTCGGCAAACAAAAAAAATTTAAATTCTTTGCCGAGTGCCTGCTTCCCCGGCACTCGGCAAAGCTGGGAAACTGGCCCAAATTGGCTTTGTTTTCCTAGCTTTGCCGAGTGTTTTTGGCATTGCACTCAGCAAAGGCTGCCTTTGCCGAGTGTTGCACTCGGCAAAGTGACCATAACCGACCCATTTTTTGAATTTTTACATTCTATCACAACAAAAATAATATTTCACATATATATCACATCCATCACATATATACATCACAATATATATCACATATATAACCATAAGTGCATTACAAGTCCAAATAGCTAACACAAGTCCACAAGTCTATCACAAGTCCAAATAACTAACACAAGTGCATCACAAGTCCATCACCAAGTGAACAACAAATGCAAAGACAACTAACCGGATCCCCAAGCTCCCCACTGAGACTGTGGTGTACCATGAACTAGATCATTCGAGGGCCCGGGGGTGGATTATTCGAACCCGCCGATTGAGGCTGCACAAAGGAGAAGACATTGCATGTGTCAGACAATAAATCCACTAGGCTACAAGTAGTGTTGCAGTTTGACCCTAAGCATGAACATACAAACTTAAACAATCATACTCATACTTATAGGAGTAGCATGCCCGAGAGGTGGAGGTGGCAGTGTAACGAATAGTGAAGCTGGCGGAGTTACACCCGTCTTTTGCCCAAGAGCTTGAATGTATTGGAGAACCTCCGCCATCTGCTGCTGCTACCTCTGCTCCATCGCCACGCGCTGGGCCTCCAAAGCCTCCATCCTCTCCCGATTGGCCTCCTGTAGGGCCTCCAATTGTTCGACCTAGGCCTGCAATATTTCACCACAATATTTGAATAATGCAAAGATAAGGTATGTAAATATCAATGTATGACGAATAAAACAGGAATCACCTAGAGTGATAGAATCCACTATTGTAAAGTGTCCGGTCGTGGGCGTATGGGAATGCTTGCGTCCGTGCTCTATGCTCAGATCTGGGAGAGGGAGGGAGTAGAGGTCGCGTTGATGACGTCATCGCCAAGATAGTACCGCCCATGTTTCTTGCCTCCTCCAATCCTCATGACGACCTCTGGATCAAAGTCCTGTGAGCTCAGGTTGTAGTCGTCTCCATGGAGAGACCTTGCCACCGATGTGTACTCATTGATGCGGATGTAGACGATCGGGTTGCTGTACGCCTCAGGCGGGTCCTCCGGGTTGTAGGAGATGTTGAATGTCGCCTTGCCCTCGTGGGCCATAGCATATGCCATGAACGTGGTGCACTCCTGGCCCGCATGTGACGCCGACTGTAAGAAAGACAGCAAGATGATTAGAAATCAGGCAGAATTGAGCATTAGAATAGAGAAATAAATTTGAGTACCCATGCTTGTTCGTATGCGGTGAGGCTACAACTGCCTTGATGGTGCGGTACACTTGGCATGAACAATCGCCACTCCCGGGCAGCGTTGTGCGCTTCGGCCCACTCAGGGCCGCACCACCTGTCCACTATCATCTCCCAGCACTCGGAATACGTGGCGCACCACCAGTGACACATCTGCATGTCATCAAGTATTTGACATATAAGAGGAACAAATTAAGACTACTTAATCTCAAAAGGAATCAATATTAATGTTCTTTATCTACCTGTATGTACTGGTCCCGGTCAGCGTCATGCTTCTTGCCTGTGGCTTCTTAACATCCTCTCCAAGGATCGACCTGTGGTAAGTGATGATGACCTGGACGCCTGCCTCATAATGGATGTCTACGACGAGCTTTTTGCAGGCTTTGGTAAGCACCGCCTCCGCCCTGGCCTCAAATCCCTCCTCGCATTTGTAATAAAGCTGCATACAGACACGATATATCCATTCATTATTTCAAGAAAAGTCCAATGAATGTAATGTATTGAGCAATGTGGTGCAATGAAGACTTACCCAAAAGTCCCACTTCACCCGCACCGTCTTGTTCTCAGCCTCCGCATTGGGGGCGTTGGCGTAGTGGTCAAAGGTGTAGGCCGGCTCCCTCTTCCCGGCGTAGTCAACCAGGCCAGGGAAGTGGGTCTTGCACAGAAGACCTAGGATGCCATTGACATGGCGTGCAAAAACCACCACATGACACAATGGTCCAGTTCCTGCATAAGTGATTAAGAAAAAAAATATTAGTTTCTACTTTAATTTTCAACATATCATATGAAGAAGTATTGATAACATCTTAAGTTACTTACTTTTGCCCTTCGGGGTGAATCATCGGGCGTCGATGAGTCGCCACCGAAGGAGGGAGGCTCGCGGGACCTCGCAAGTAGACACTCGACGAACTAGAGGAAGCAAAACCTGTACCTACCACCTCCTCCTCCTCGTCCAAGTCCCCACCCCCCTCCTCGTCCATCTGCCGAGCCTGCTCCTCCTTGTCCCCATCCCTGTCCCCTTCCCCGGCCACCACCTCCTCCTCCACCTCGTCCTCCATCGGCGTGGGAGGACGAGCCTGCCTCCTGCTCCTCCTCCTCCTCCTCCTCCTCCTGTCCGATGGCTCCTCTTCTACAGCCGGCGTAGGGTGTGTCCTTCAGTAAATCGAGAACATGTTCCTCTGATGGTTGCCCATCATCTTTATTCAATCACCTGCAATTGGAAAGAATAAACAAGAGCTAATTAGAAATTAGAAAGAATAAACCAGAAGTAATTAGAAATAGATGCAAAATAAACAAAACATAATTACAAAATAACATAGTATTACATGTATTAGAAATAATCTACATGATCGGGATTAGCTGGATCATAAGTCTCATCATCACTATCAACCAAGTCGAAATAATCAATACTATTCAAAGGAGGAATGTTGTCTTCATTGTCATTGCCCAAACGTAATCGGTCAAGAATTTGTAAGTCCTTCACATCTTGCACGTCATCTCCATCGTCCTCGTCATCAACCCAATCATTGTCTACATCCATTCCTATTGCTTCCGTTAAGTCTATCTCGAACCTCCCTTGTAGCCCCTCTTCTTGATAGAACTCTCTGTCATATGTGTTTGTGTTGAAGTTGTAATCTTCATCGTTTGGGACAGGTAGTTTACCGTGTGGCGATACCTTATGCACAATATCCCAACCCTTAAGATGATCTTTGGTTTGGCATGCATATGAGGTATAATAAACTTGTGTGGCCTATTGAGCCACAATATAGACATCATCTCCTGGATAGACGAAATCCTGTTGAATTTTGACTAGCCCAAGATGAGGGGTCTGTCTCATTACTCCAGGATCAAACCAATGGCATTTAAATATGACAAGACTAAGAGGTTTGCAACCGATGGCATTTGCAAATAAAAATTTGTATATTCCTTCAATTCTTCCATAATAGTCATGGCCATCAGTGTCAGGGGTAAGAACTCCGCTATTTGTGGTTCTTCGGTTGAGCCGACTCTGCTTGTAGCTTGCTGTGTGAAAGCGATATCCATTCACGTCATAACCGGTAAATGACTTGACCCTATAGGCACAGCCATTTGCAACCTGTCTCAACTCGCCACTGATAGACACATCAGTTTGGGCCTGCAAGCTCGAGTAGGATAGATCATTATATTATTTGAACGTACGAGCAACTTGGAAGGTCGAACTAAGTACGAGCTAAATTGGAAAGTACCTTGTTTTTGAACCAAGAAATGAAATCAAGACTCCCTGGTCCCACACCCTTTGAAAGAAGGGTATTAGCTTCCTGCAGGGTAGGATCCCTTGATTGATTCCAAAAGTGATGAAGAAATTCCCTGCACTAGAAATACATGTTGTTGTTGTAACACCTTAGTTTAAAATGAAATAAAAATAACCTACTTATTGTATGATTAGTTTAATTGTGTAGCTTTGCTGTATCTTAGAAGCATCAAATAACTTTCTGGTATGACTTGGCATGTTAAGGCAGTCATGACAGTGTTAGTATAGTAGTACCTTTGTTGTGGCTATATAATAGTTAGCGGTATATGATGGTAGTTAGTAGTAGAAGAGTTTTACACCTACTCTGTCAAATAAAGTTAAACATGTTTAGCTGCATTGCATGCAATCATGATCACCATATGCCATCTCTTCGATGCACCTTTTCCATTAGCACTTACACATATGCATCATAACAAGATTGTAGGAGGAATCGGTAGCAGCAGAGCCGGAAGCACCCGAGGAAGTCCCGCAGGAAGAGCCCGCACAAGAGGTGTAGGCCGAGGAGGACGCCGTCGATGAACTTCAAAAGTGTCCAGATCACTGTCTGAGTTCGTTTAAGCGAGGCAAGCCCAGAGCATCATAAGTCTCCTACTTTATAAAAGCAATTAAATTTATATGTTATATATATTGTTGCATTAAATTATAGGAGTTGGGTGAAACCGTTGATGCATATATTATACCTTGTCTACCTTGTCATATTCTTATACCCTATTAGGAGTAGAATCGAATCAATGCTTAGTCCTGCTTAGACCGGTAGCGGTCGGTGATACTATATGTGGTTACTGTAATACTTTAGCTATGAAATGGATGATATCCTAAAAATAACTAAGTGCTCGTGGATAATTGGAGACCAGACGTAATAGTTGTTATGCAACCAGACAGGGTTCTGGGGTGTTTGTAGTTTTCGTCTGTGTCAGTTAAGGACCGTCTGTTGCTCGTCCCTCTTGTCATGTTGAACGCATGCCTCACATTTAGCTAGCCGAATAACGTACTTTTCGACCGTGAAGCTCGTGACACTATTCGGGCTGGGATAAACTTGGGCTGGCAGACTGGTGTTAAAGGGAGTAAGACGGGGGCACGAAGAGTGAGCCCAAGGGCAGGCTAGGTCCTGATTCCTGGCAGTCGGGAGGCCCTTGGGTAGTGCGGTCCATGATTGTTATCCCGCGACATTTACCAGAAAAGTGTCATTGGTGATCTGTAACTCACTTGATCGGTGAGTGTGGTTTATGTGAAGAATAAATCACCAACTGGTTAGGAAAGATTCGAATCACCATCGATCCTGGATAGTGAGCACTTGACTTGAGCTACAGCATCGTAGTAATGATGATGGAACACGGATGATTATGTGGATGATGTTGAAAATGTTAAACCTAGAATGGTAATTGGATGTTAATGGTTAATCAAGTGATTGCTATAGTATCGGTGCTTACTTAGATTGATAGGTTATGATAAAGATGATACAAAGTACTTAAAATGGTTTATTTATGATAACATATGCTTTTTGCAAATGAGTTAGCTAGCCGACTAAAAGAAAGTCTTGCATACTCTTTGGTGTCACTTTATTTTTAGTTTGACAGGTAAGTCTAGTTGAGTATATTCTCGTACTCAGGGTTTGTTTTTCCACTTGTTGCAGATGGGGAAGATGTACTATGGTTATTGTATCAACTGCATATATCCTGCAATTGGTGATGACTAGGACCAAGGGCATGATCGCTCCATACGTCTTACCTAATGCTTTTGTGGGACATGACTATCAGTTGGCACTATAATTCAACTAAGTGTGTCTGTGTGTGAAGTCTCAAACTATTTGCTTCCACTACTTTATTGTGAACTTGGTTTGTAATAACTTTATGTTTTAAACTCTGATGTATTTCAATGATGTTGCGCACTTTACGTAATATGTGACTGTGGCTGCTAAACTTGTACGAACTTGGTTGGTATGTTAGTTGGTTTGAAATCCGTCGTGATTTTACGGACTACCAGGCTATACGGGTTTAAGTTTGCTAAATTATCTGCTTCGACAGGTGATTTTCTTACTTAATTTCGTATAATTGGTCGGTTCTGTTACATGAGGGGTCTTGTGCCTTCCCCAGTGGAGCGCCAAAGACAACTCTAGTAAATTGCTCGTGTCATTGAGCTACCTCACTTGTGGGTAGGTTCTTGCGATGTCCAATTGTGTGGACGAGGTTCGTACAACACCTCTTAGCCGCCGAACTACCAAGTGTTGGTCGACACAACAGGGATTAGCGTGCCGGCAAGCACGTGAACCTCGGGAGAAAAATCACTTGTCTCTTGCCATTGGTATTCTCTCAGTGATTGTATTGGTGATCTTATTGTGATTAGTTCATCTCTCTGCACGGTGGTATAAACGTCTCACTCACTCCTTTACTTAAGTAGTTGTAACAAGCTCTTTAATGTAATTAGTTTTGAAAGCTGGTCTTGCTTGCTAGTTTAGTATAACTTAGTGGAACTCTTTAGTGTAGAGTGTTTAAGAGCTCTTAGTGAGTAGTGACATAGTCTTTGTTTGTGCCTAGTAATCATAGCAACTAGAATTGTTGGATAGGTGGCTTGCAACTCTTGTAGAGTTAGAGCAAAATTGCATTATCATATAGTGTACTAACCACTTGCTCTAGTGTGTTTGTAGAAAATTTTTATAGGATATTTACCCCCTCTAGCCATTTAGGACCTTTCACTGCGCCCTTGTAATTGCCCCCTCCCCCACCCCCATAGTTTTAGATCACGCTTCGCCACTGTCTACTTGATTAACTTCTAAATTTTGCCATGCCAAACATTTGGCAAGCCAAAAGTTAGACAAAAAATTAACATAGATTTGGCAAGCCAAATATGTAGGCCGAGGAGGACGCCGTCGATGAACTTCAAAAGTGTCCAGATCACTGTCTGAGTTCGTTTAAGCGAGGCAAGCCCAGAGCATCATAAGTCTCCTACTTTATAAAAGCAATTAAATTTATATGTTATATATATTGTTGCATTAAATTATAGGAGTTGGGTGAAACCGTTGATGCATATATTATACCTTGTCTACCTTGTCATATTCTTATACCCTATTAGGAGTAGAATCGAATCAATGCTTAGTCCTGCTTAGACCGGTAGCGGTCGGTGATACTATATGTGGTTACTGTAATACTTTAGCTATGAAATGGATGATATCCTAAAAATAACTAAGTGCTCGTGGATAATTGGAGACCAGACGTAATAGTTGTTATGCAACCAGACAGGGTTCTGGGGTGTTTGTAGTTTTCGTCTGTGTCAGTTAAGGACCGTCTGTTGCTCGTCCCTCTTGTCATGTTGAACGCATGCCTCACATTTAGCTAGCCGAATAACGTACTTTTCGACCGTGAAGCTCGTGACACTATTCGGGCTGGGATAAACTTGGGCTGGCAGACTGGTGTTAAAGGGAGTAAGACGGGGGCACGAAGAGTGAGCCCAAGGGCAGGCTAGGTCCTGATTCCTGGCAGTCGGGAGGCCCTTGGGTAGTGCGGTCCATGATTGTTATCCCGCGACATTTACCAGAAAAGTGTCATTGGTGATCTGTAACTCACTTGATCGGTGAGTGTGGTTTATGTGAAGAATAAATCACCAACTGGTTAGAAAAGATTCGAATCACCATCGATCCTGGATAGTGAGCACTTGACTTGAGCTACAGCATCGTAGTAATGATGATGGAACACGGATGATTATGTGGATGATGTTGAAAATGTTAAACCTAGAATGGTAATTGGATGTTAATGGTTAATCAAGTGATTGCTATAGTATCGGTGCTTACTTAGATTGATAGGTTATGATAAAGATGATACAAAGTACTTAAAATGGTTTATTTATGATAACATATGCTTTTTGCAAATGAGTTAGCTAGCCGACTAAAAGAAAGTCTTGCATACTCTTTGGTGTCACTTTATTTTTAGTTTGACAGGTAAGTCTAGTTGAGTATATTCTCGTACTCAGGGTTTGTTTTTCCACTTGTTGCAGATGGGGAAGATGTACTATGGTTATTGTATCAACTGCATATATCCTGCAATTGGTGATGACTAGGACCAAGGGCATGATCGCTCCATACGTCTTACCTAATGCTTTTGTGGGACATGACTATCAGTTGGCACTATAATTCAACTAAGTGTGTCTGTGTGTGAAGTCTCAAACTATTTGCTTCCACTACTTTATTGTGAACTTGGTTTGTAATAACTTTATGTTTTAAACTCTGATGTATTTCAATGATGTTGCGCACTTTACGTAATATGTGACTGTGGCTGCTAAACTTGTACGAACTTGGTTGGTATGTTAGTTGGTTTGAAATCCGTCGTGATTTTACGGACTACCAGGCTATACGGGTTTAAGTTTGCTAAATTATCTGCTTCGACGGGTGATTTTCTTACTTAATTTCGTATAATTGGTCGGTTCTGTTACATGAGGGGTCTTGTGCCTTCCCCAGTGGAGCGCCAAAGACAACTCTAGTAAATTGCTCGTGTCATTGAGCTACCTCACTTGTGGGTAGGTTCTTGCGATGTCCAATTGTGTGGACGAGGTTCGTACAACACCTCTTAGCCGCCGAACTACCAAGTGTTGGTCGACACAACAGGGATTAGCGTGCCGGCAAGCACGTGAACCTCGGGAGAAAAATCACTTGTCTCTTGCCATTGGTATTCTCTCAGTGATTGTATTGGTGATCTTATTGTGATTAGTTCATCTCTCTGCACGGTGGTATAAACGTCTCACTCACTCCTTTACTTAAGTAGTTGTAACAAGCTCTTTAATGTAATTAGTTTTGAAAGCTGGTCTTGCTTGCTAGTTTAGTATAACTTAGTGGAACTCTTTAGTGTAGAGTGTTTAAGAGCTCTTAGTGAGTAGTGACATAGTCTTTGTTTGTGCCTAGTAATCATAGCAACTAGAATTGTTGGATAGGTGGCTTGCAACTCTTGTAGAGTTAGAGCAAAATTGCATTATCATATAGTGTACTAACCACTTGCTCTAGTGTGTTTGTAGAAAATTTTTATAGGATATTTACCCCCTCTAGCCATTTAGGACCTTTCACTGCGCCCTTGTAATTGCCCCCTCCCCCACCCCCATAGTTTTAGATCACGCTTCGCCACTGTCTACTTGATTAACTTCTAAATTTTGCCATGCCAAACATTTGGCAAGCCAAAAGTTAGACAAAAAATTAACATAGATTTGGCAAGCCAAATATGTAGGCCGAGGAGGACGCCGTCGATGAACTTCAAAAGTGTCCAGATCACTGTCTGAGTTCGTTTAAGCGAGGCAAGCCCAGAGCATCATAAGTCTCCTACTTTATAAAAGCAATTAAATTTATATGTTATATATATTGTTGCATTAAATTATAGGAGTTGGGTGAAACCGTTGATGCATATATTATACCTTGTCTACCTTGTCATATTCTTATACCCTATTAGGAGTAGAATCAAATCAATGCTTAGTCCTGCTTAGACCGGTAGCGGTCGGTGATACTATATGTGGTTACTGTAATACTTTAGCTATGAAATGGATGATATCCTAAAAATAACTAAGTGCTCGTGGATAATTGGAGACCAGACGTAATAGTTGTTATGCAACCAGACAGGGTTCTGGGGTGTTTGTAGTTTTCGTCTGTGTCAGTTAAGGACCGTCTGTTGCTCGTCCCTCTTGTCATGTTGAACGCATGCCTCACATTTAGCTAGCCGAATAACGTACTTTTCGACCGTGAAGCTCGTGACACTATTCGGGCTGGGATAAACTTGGGCTGGCAGACTGGTGTTAAAGGGAGTAAGACGGGGGCACGAAGAGTGAGCCCAAGGGCAGGCTAGGTCCTGATTCCTGGCAGTCGGGAGGCCCTTGGGTAGTGCGGTCCATGATTGTTATCCCGCGACATTTACCAGAAAAGTGTCATTGGTGATCTGTAACTCACTTGATCGGTGAGTGTGGTTTATGTGAAGAATAAATCACCAACTGGTTAGAAAAGATTCGAATCACCATCGATCCTGGATAGTGAGCACTTGACTTGAGCTACAGCATCGTAGTAATGATGATGGAACACGGATGATTATGTGGATGATGTTGAAAATGTTAAACCTAGAATGGTAATTGGATGTTAATGGTTAATCAAGTGATTGCTATAGTATCGGTGCTTACTTAGATTGATAGGTTATGATAAAGATGATACAAAGTACTTAAAATGGTTTATTTATGATAACATATGCTTTTTGCAAATGAGTTAGCTAGCCGACTAAAAGAAAGTCTTGCATACTCTTTGGTGTCACTTTATTTTTAGTTTGACAGGTAAGTCTAGTTGAGTATATTCTCGTACTCAGGGTTTGTTTTTCCACTTGTTGCAGATGGGGAAGATGTACTATGGTTATTGTATCAACTGCATATATCCTGCAATTGGTGATGACTAGGACCAAGGGCATGATCGCTCCATACGTCTTACCTAATGCTTTTGTGGGACATGACTATCAGTTGGCACTATAATTCAACTAAGTGTGTCTGTGTGTGAAGTCTCAAACTATTTGCTTCCACTACTTTATTGTGAACTTGGTTTGTAATAACTTTATGTTTTAAACTCTGATGTATTTCAATGATGTTGCGCACTTTACGTAATATGTGACTGTGGCTGCTAAACTTGTACGAACTTGGTTGGTATGTTAGTTGGTTTGAAATCCGTCGTGATTTTACGGACTACCAGGCTATACGGGTTTAAGTTTGCTAAATTATCTGCTTCGACGGGTGATTTTCTTACTTAATTTCGTATAATTGGTCGGTTCTGTTACATGAGGGGTCTTGTGCCTTCCCCAGTGGAGCGCCAAAGACAACTCTAGTAAATTGCTCGTGTCATTGAGCTACCTCACTTGTGAGTAGGTTCTTGCGATGTCCAATTGTGTGGACGAGGTTCGTACAACACCTCTTAGCCGCCGAACTACCAAGTGTTGGTCGACACAACAGGGATTAGCGTGCCGGCAAGCACGTGAACCTCGGGAGAAAAATCACTTGTCTCTTGCCATTGGTATTCTCTCAGTGATTGTATTGGTGATCTTATTGTGATTAGTTCATCTCTCTGCACGGTGGTATAAACGTCTCACTCACTCCTTTACTTAAGTAGTTGTAACAAGCTCTTTAATGTAATTAGTTTTGAAAGCTGGTCTTGCTTGCTAGTTTAGTATAACTTAGTGGAACTCTTTAGTGTAGAGTGTTTAAGAGCTCTTAGTGAGTAGTGACATAGTCTTTGTTTGTGCCTAGTAATCATAGCAACTAGAATTGTTGGATAGGTGGCTTGCAACTCTTGTAGAGTTAGAGCAAAATTGTATTATCATATAGTGTACTAACCACTTGCTCTAGTGTGTTTGTAGAAAATTTTTATAGGATATTTACCCCCTCTAGCCATTTAGGACCTTTCACTGCGCCCTTGTAATTGCCCCCTCCCCCACCCCCATAGTTTTAGATCACGCTTCGCCACTGTCTACTTGATTAACTTCTAAATTTTGCCATGCCAAACATTTGGCAAGCCAAAAGTTAGACAAAAAATTAACATAGATTTGGCAAGCCAAATATGATATTTTGATAAGTTTTGATAGCAAACCAAATAATAGCCAAAACCATGGAAGCTCGTTAATACTTCGAGGTCTAGAAGTATAATTTCAGTCCCTTGCATGATTTTTTTTTTGTTCATGGTGAATCCTTCTACGGTGAACATTGAATAATTAAAAAACAGAAATAAGAATAAATAAAAATAAATAAAACTTAATATATATCTTTCCCTAGGATGACAAACCCTAGGTAAACAATACTTTTCACGTAGATACATGCGTCAGTGGAAGAGGTTCCTTAGGAACTCAAAACTGCCTAGGGAAAGACTTTCCCTAGAGTTTTTACTCAAAAACCGTAGGGCACAATTCCCTTTCCCGTCTAAATCATCCCAAGGGGGATTTTTTCACGAAAATTCCTAGGGAACATCTTTCCCTACCGTTTTCGGTATGTTTTCCTAGAGTTTTCACTCTACGGAAACAAGCTGATTCTAGATATAGAATAGATTTGGTTTGACTCGGTATTATTCTGTCGTGGCATTCTTTTCAGGAAGGTACAACATTTATGTACAGAAGATTTCAGATAGGAGTACATGTTACTAATTCCGCAACATTAGATTCTTGGAGGTAGAATTTTGCTGCGGCATGTACATACGTGTATAGTGTAGTAGTAGGTAACAGCACAGTAGTGTAGTATAATTGTACCCGTAGCAGGGTAGGGCCGGGCCGGTCGGATCTACTCCCTCCATTCTAAATTATAAGACGTTTGACTTTTTTGACATCAAGTTTGACCACTCGTCTTATTTAAAAAATTATATAAAATATCAATTTTTTTATCGTGGCTTGGTATATTAATAAAAGTTCTTCAAGAATGACTTAAATTTGACTATGTTTGTACAAATTATTTGAATAAGACGAGTGGTCAAACTTAAGATAAAAAAGTCAAACGTCTTATAATTTGTCAAAAGTCTTATAATTTGGGACAGAGAGAGTACATGGAGTGGAGGCATGGAAAGCCTCGCCTTGTGGGACCCAGCCGGGGAGCGATCGAGCTACTAGCTTGTAGCTAGCGAACTAGGCGGCGTTGCCGAGGTTCTCGAAGCTCCAATCCCGGCGCATGCCGACGCTGCGCCGGAGCCGCGGGCCCTGGATGAGCTGCGACACCTTCAACTCATCCACCGTCGACTTGCACTTGCGCACCATCTTCTTATTATTACTCCTGCTGCTGCTATTGCTGTCGCTCCTCATCGTGGTCGCGGTGGCGCCGTCGTCGTCCTTGCCGTCCTTGCGGTTATTGGAATCATCCTCATCCTCTGCTTCTTCGTCGTCGACGGTTGCTAGCGTGCGCAGCGGCGCGTACCGCGGCTGCGCGAGGCCGTCGGAAGCCACGCCACGCTGCAGCGCCGTGCAGCAGGTGGCCGTCTGCGGCTGCGGGACGTCGTAGGGGTCCACCGTGTCTCCGGCGACGACGGCGGCCCCGCGGCGGGGCACTTGCAGGCTGGTCAGGTGCGACGGTAGGTTGTTCATTCTTCGACGATCTTACTGGATAATCAATAATCTCCTTATTGTTCACTGCTCTCTTCCGATGTTTTAATCAATAAGCATGGCACCAGAGAAATCAAGCAGAGGCCAGGCTAATTTTGGATCAACTCCTTTTACTGGCATCCCACCAAAAGTGCTAGCTCTTAAATCGACATCCTTAAAATAGCTAGGTATGCTGTTTTTCAATGCAATAAAGGTGGTATGTGCTATGAAAAAAAACCAAAAGTATAAATAAAATTTGACCCATTTTTTAAACGTGCATATGGCTTTCGCACTTTTGTCATACATGTACAGTACAGTAATTTCATTCCACTAAAAAATGCTAGCTCCTAACTAGATGCCTTTAGTGCAAGCAATTTCGAGAGCCTCTTTATCCTATCTAAGTAATAGAAATAAAAATTTTAGTAAAGATTATCCTCCAACGGTTTTTTAATTAGCTCTTCAAATATTGTCATAATCTATTTCGGATTTCTCACTAGCAAAAGGAGTGCGGAAATGACTTCTAAATTGTACTCAAGATAGAGAAAAGTTGTCGGACGATGAAAAAATACAGAGAACATTTTTTATTCAATTAGCTTTTTAAGGGCAATTCCAAGAGACTCTTATATCCTTCTTTATTTTGGTAAGAATAGATATTTTGGTGAAAAAAAACTCTTCAACAGCTTCTCTAATTGCATCTCTAAATATTAACATCCTCTATTCTTAATTTCTCATTAGCCAAAAATAGAGAGTAGAGATGACTCTTCAGAGTGTGCACGAGATATAAAGAAGTTGTTAGATGGTGAAAAGATATAGAGAACCATTTTTATTCAAATAGCTTTCCAACTATTTATTTGGAAATTGAGTTTAAAAATACTCTTGAAGATGCTCTAAATGATTGATTTAGAAAGTGAGTTTCGAGATGTTTTAAATGATGATTTAGAGAGTTGGTTTGAAAAGGACTCTTGGAGATGCTCGTAAAATAAGAAATTAAAGAGGTGCGAAACATAATAGCTTCATCCCACCGAAAGTGCTAGCTTCTTCTTCTAAATATAGACACCCTTAAAATGGTAGTTATATGAAGTTTTCAATTTTAATACAGGCGTGATGATTGCTTGCTAAGAAAAAAAAACTGTATAGCAAATAGAATTGGACCCATATCAAAACGCACAATGGCTTTGGCACTAGCTAGTTTCATGCGTTGATTGTTTGGCTTCAATTCATAAATCAACCAAACCCATATATATATAGGCAACGGCACTTTGCTTAAAACCGCTCAAGGTAGGATTGTGGGTTCTTTTCCATGGAGATGGAGGCATGTGAAGCAATGGATGGAGCGTCATGAGCAGCAGCAGTTTACTTTTGCCAAGCGGCGCACAAGGAAAATGATTGGAATGGAGGAGCTGCCTTGTTTTTTTTCTACAGCGGTAATGCTCGTCCGACTGTCTGGACAGAACCCGCCTACTTCGCCCGCTAGCAATGCGACTGTGCGC
Source organism: Saccharum spontaneum (assembly GCA_022457205.1). Lineage (NCBI taxonomy): Eukaryota > Viridiplantae > Streptophyta > Magnoliopsida > Poales > Poaceae > Saccharum > Saccharum spontaneum. The sequence continues at coordinate 5,990,950 of CM039617.1, forward strand.
TCCTGCTCGCGAAACAGAACCTGCCCACGCCGCCCCCACCCGCATCACACAACCAAAGTTTCAGACTTCTCTTAATGTTTTAGCATTCAAAATTTAATATAAACTTTCCCTACTAAATGCCTCCGAGCGAGGATTCTCATGTGATATGACTAGTTATAGTGTTTTATTTCTACTTAAAAACACTAGGGCTGCGTTTAGACGTAGACATTGAGGCTCTAGAATTGGAATTGGCATTGGGTAGCACCAAATGCAGCTGTTTGGTTGGCTTAGACTTTGGAATTGGAAATCATCTTCAATGCCAATGGGGTATTCCTAGCACCTACGCCCCCTCTCCTTCAATATAGAGCCAGGACCCTCTGTATTGGGCGGAATTGGAGATGAGCGCACATCCTCGCGAACAATGCTCCCCCTCCTTCTTCAGAGCCGGCGGCACGAGCCAGGGCGGCTAGCGGTGACACGAGTCAGGCAGGCGGCCCCCTCTTCTTCGGAGCCGGTAGCACGAGCTGGGCTGGCTCCCCCTTCTTCTTCTTCTTCGGAATCAGCGACATAAGGCAGGGGGGCGAGCGGCGGCCCGAGCCAGGCAGGCGGGTGGCGGCGCGAGCCAGGGAACGGCGCGAGGCGAGCGGCGGCCCGAGCTTGGTGGGTGAGTGGCGACGAGGTTCTTCCCCGTGTCTGGCTCAGCGTCCCTTCCTCCCCATGGTAGATCTCTTCCCATCTTCCTCGTGTCCGGATCACCGTCCCCTCCCTCCCAACGTCGAGCTCTTCCCATCTTCCCTGTGTCCGACGGCTCGGTGCCCCCATCTTCCCGGCGGCTCGACGCCCCTTCTTCCCATGGTCAAGCTCTTCCCATAGTAGGCTCGGCCCCTTCTTCCCCATCATCAAACTCCTCGCATGGCAGTGTCGAGCTCCTCCATTTCAATTCCATGCTTTTGCATCCAAACAAGAAATGGACTTGAGCTACTTGCTAGGATTCCAAAAACCAATTCAATGGTCATCAAACAATCATATTTGAATTGTGCCCATTTCAATGCCATGGCTGCTTTGGTATTGAACCAAATTCAATTCCAACTCCCCAAATATCTACATCCAAACAGACCCTAGGAGAATTCCACCATTTTAATAGTGTCGCCCGCTCGCTTTGCGCTGTGCGCCCCCACTCGCGGATGGACCCCGCCCTCGCCCGCGCGGACCCTGCTCGCGCGCGCCCGCGCTGTGTGCCCCTGCCCCGACTCACGCCTCCCATCGCAGCTGCACTCCATCCTCCTACCGCCTCCCCTACCAAGGTCCATGCCGCCGACAAGGTCCACACCAGTGACCTCCGCACCACTCTGTGGCACCAAGCTCCACGCTGGCGTCGAGTTCCGCGTCGACGAACCTCCATTTTCGTCGAAGCAACAAGTACATGTTGCACTTGAAGCGCATGTTGTAAGCGTTTATTTCAATTGTTTCAGAGGTATGTTGCAAGTGTTTCATATGGATGTTACAAAAGTAGATGGTGATATTGCATATGTTGCAATAGTTGTACATATATGTTGTAAGATTTTGTTCCTAATGTTTCGTCTATTTTTTTTTCAGACGTATATTGCAAGTATGTTTATCTGAATGTTGTCTTTGTTTCACAAATATATTTACAGGTATTTTATCTGGATGTTGTGTATGTTTTTGCAATGGTTTCTAAGTATTTTTCATATGTTTTTAAATGTTTTAGATGCATATTTTAATTATTTTATCTGCTTATATATATATATATATATATATATATATATATATATATATATATATATATATATATATATTGCATCTAAATGTTTTTTTTAAATAGATCGAATGCGCGTCTCCTGCTCGTCTTTCTGCTACCTAGACTCGACGTCTCGTGCTCCCGACGCCGGCTAAGCATCCGCCAGTCTCCTTCCTCTCCTTGGTTATATTTGAAGTGGCGCAGACCCCATATAAACACGCGACTCGGCGTGGGAAAAGAACTGCAGGCCAGGCATCCGAACGCCGCATTCACCGGCTCACCGCTGCCGCCGCCTCTCTCGCCGCTATTCCGCCTGCCGTGGGCCGCCGCATCACGGCCTGGCCGCCTCCGGCGGCCTCATCCAAATTCCCCCTCCCGTAGATAAACCTAGCAATCAGTCGAGCGGCTCGGGAGTCGGACGCGGTGGCGGGGGAGACCACGTGCGAGGCTGCGACGGCGAGGAGCTGTCCTGTCCAGCGGGGCCGTGCGCAAGGCGAGTCCAGCGGGGCCGTGCACGTTCGAGGCGCGGGCAGGTAATGCCCGTCCTCTCCCCAAGTTAAGAGTCCCTGTCATGGCCGTCGACGTCCCCTCCTGCATCCAGCTCCTCCGCTCATGCAGTGCGGCCGCCGGCCGGCAGCTCCACCAGCTCCTCCTCAAATCCGGCCACGTCCCCTCCTCCCTCCCACCCACCAACTCCGTCCTCCTCATGTACGTGCGCGGCTCTCCGCTTCACTCCCGCGACGCCCGCCGCCTGTTCGACGAAATGCCCACGAAGAACTGCTTCTCCTATAACTCCCTCATCACCGCCCTCTTCAAGTCCGGAGACCACTGTGCGGCGCTCCGCGTGTTCCGCTCCATGCCTGACAGGAACATCTTCTCCTGGAATGCGGTGATAACTGGCTTGGCTGGTGTTGGGGATCTTGACACTGCGCGCGACTTGCTGGAAGAAATGCCCGTGAAGGATGCCGTGGCTTGCCACGCTGTCTTAAATAGGTATGTCCGCTGTGGCCGAGTGGATGAGGCATTTGCTCTGCTGAAGAGGGTAGGTTCGCAGTGCAATCCAGATGTGATCTCGCCATGGAATGACCCCTTCGTGCTTACCACAGTGGTTGGCGCCTGCGCTGATCGGATGAAGTATGAGATTGGGAGGCAAGCTCACGCCCGGTTGGTGGTTGCCAAGACCGAAATCGATTCGGTATTGGCTTGCGCATTGATTGACATGTATTGCAAGTGTGGGGATTTGGACTCTGCTCGCCTTGTTCTTGATAGGTTAAAACATGTCGATGAAATTTCACTATCTGCACTGGTCTATGGCTACGCGTCTTACGGACAGTTGCACAAGGCGTTATGCCTTTTTGACAAGGTGGAGAACCCCAGCATTGCTCTATGGAATTCTCTTATCAGTGGTTGTGTCCCTGCCTATCATGGAGATAGTGCTTTTGTTCTTTTTGTAAGGATGTTGCGGTCAGACATGTTGCCTAATTCTTCAATTTATGCCATTGTTCTGAATATGTGTGGCTTTTTAGGCATGCTGAAGCCTGGGCAGCAGACGCATGCTTGTGCTTTAAAGAGTGGGGCTGTCAATGACTTGATAGCAGCAAGTGCTCTCATTGACTTCTACTCGAAATGCAGCCTCTGGGCAGATGCCTGCCAAGCTTTTGGTGAGCTTAGGCATCATGACACCATTGTGCTCAACTCAATGATCACTGTCTACTCAAACTGTGGCCAAATAGATGAGGCTAGAAGAGTTTTTGATATGATCCCTAGCAAGAGTGTCATCTCATGGAATTCTATGATTGTTGGGTTCAGCCAAAACGGGCATGCTCTTGATGCAATGGAGCTGTTCTGTGAGATGCATCGACTTGGTTTGCAGCTTGACAATGTGGCTATATCCAGTGTTCTGAGTGCATCAGGCAGCATCTGCTCTATAAATTTTGGGGAGCAGATTTTTGGTCTTGCTATTGCACTTGGCCTGCAGTATGACCATATTGTTGCCTCCTCGCTCATTGACCTGTACTGCAAATGTGGCAACTTGGCCAATGGATGCAGGATCTTCAGTGGTATTGATAATCCAGACGAAGTCTTGTGGAACTCAATGCTTATAGGTTATGCTTCTAACGGGTATGGACTTGAGGCACTGAAACTTCTAAATTTAATGCAAAGTAGGGGTCTGAAGCCAAGTGAACGGACATTTGTTGGTGTCCTTTCTGCATGCTGCCATTCTGGGCTTGTGGAAGAGGGACTGAGATGGTTTTACCGGATGAAGGAAGATTTTGGCGTGAGTCCATCAGCTGAGCATTATGCGTGTGTGACTGACCTGTTGGTCCGAGCAGGTCGACTGGATGAAGCAGTTGAGTTCATAGAGAACATGCCTTTCAAAGCTGATTCAATTAGTTGGACTTCTATTATTGGAGCATGCAAAGCCCAAGGCAATGAGGCTCTGTTGCACAAGGTTGCAAACAAACTGATGGAAACAGAAGTATCACCGCATTCTAGTTTGTATGTGCAGCTGTCAAGCACACTCGCAGCTCTTGGAGATTGGGACAAATCAGCAGAGATTAGGAGTATGATGCATGACAGAAGAATTTCGAAGAACGCTGGCTGCAGTTGGATTGACAGGGCATAGAGAAAATTGCCAATGTCACCTCCCACAGGCATCTCGGTCCCTTTCCTCTAGGCCCTTCCCTATTGGCTTTGGTTTCTTCGATTTGTTCTTCTGCTAATCAGGAAGCGGTAACAAATAACGATCCTGCTATATGTGCTTTTGATCATAGCTTTCTATCTGACCTTTTGCTTCTTTTTTCATTTTGTTATGTTGCAGTGACATGAGTTGCTAAACTTTCAGAGGTACATTTCCCCTCCCGCTGATCTCACCCTCCGTTACTGATCTGGTCTAGTCTAAGTTGATCTAAAACCAATCACCAGCTTTGGCAGCACAACTTTCAGAGGTACATTACCAGCTTTGGACATATCATATTGTATCATTTCTAAATTGATCTAAAACCAATCACCAGTACTCATATTTTGTTTAGATAGCTATCTAGACATGGTCAGAACTTTAAAAGAATTATCTGTTTGCATTCAGAAAATCTGTAGATCTGAAGAAAAGTAATGAAGATCTCTGAAGTTGAACATAGAAACTGGTCTGGCCCAGGTAAGCTGTACTTTGAAGAGCACTCTTTTCATTTTAGTGGACCCAGCAAATGCTAACTATGGATGTTCTCCATTGTTTTTCCATTGGTCTTTTAGCTGGTTTGCTTGCATTGTACTGTCATAATTTTGAGCATATAATACTTCTTTCTATCATATTTTATTACAGTGAAATTAGACTATTAACTTCCAAAATTATTTCTGCAATCTGCGTAGGAGAGGAAAAAGAATATCTTATGAGCAACACAGATAGAACCTATCCAGCTACCTGGAGTTCTGTATAGTCGAACTGTTACCAGATAGTGGCCTATATGATGGTATTGATGCAATGATGAATTGTATTGCTGGGTACTGATAGATATCACAATACAACTTCATACTGAGGAACACTTGTACAGCGTCATGTTTGATATTGTTTGCTCGAAATATTCAGTTTTGTAGAAAGGGTCATATTGGTCATATGCCCTGTCTAGCATGAAGTATTTCTTATCCGCAAAGGAGGCTCTTGTGTTTACTCAATCACAGTTCTACGATTCTATTCGGCTCATGGATGCTTTAGAAGAGTTAGTTTTGTGGAGTATGTTGTTTGTGAATAACATAGAGGTCTCGATCGTCGATCCACTCTGCAGAACAGTTGTTCTGTGAACAATTCAGCCATTTATGCCATTTATGTCATTATATGTGAACGTGAATCCAAGTTTTTTGTTCAGGATCAAGTAAGCAGACTAGGATGCCTGCCTACCACGCGGTTCCCTTCTCATAAGAGACGCAAGCCACATGGGACTATGGGAGACGTCAAATGAAGGCACACGCAACACATGAGGCGCTCCATTTTCATGCGCTAGAAATTTAGCTTTAAGAGGTGCCTGATGTTTTTACATGGAGGCACGAGGCATAAACTAATTTTGGGGCTGCTGTTTGTATGAGAAATTGCCTGGCTCAGCAGGCTGTTTTTTGGCTTATAAGCCGGCTGTGGCTGATTTGCTGTGAGAGAAAAATACTGTTCCACGGCTGTTTTCTGGCTTATAAGCCGGCTGATAAGCTCAGCCGAACAGTACATATTGAAACCCTATCATTTAGCTTATTGTATCTAGATGGACTACCCTCGCTCTAAATCCTAGCTGCACCATGGCTGACCTCTGCTCCCTAGGCCAGGTATGCAAGCCAACATGCCCATTGTGTTTATAAGTTTTTTTTTGCCATTCCCCCTTCAGAGGTACTAACAACTAATTGGTTTGGACTTTAGGTCTATCTTTGGATGACATAATACTAAACTTCAGAGGCACTAACAATTAGTTAGAAGAGATGTGCCTGGAGGGACTAACAATTAGTTTGGGTTGGACTTAGGTCCACCTTTGGGTGGCGTAGGACTAAAATTTAGGTGGTCTGTTTGGATTATCTAAAACTAAAATTAGTTGACTGATGTTCTGAATTGAAGTTTAGTCACCTAAAGTTAACTCCATTCGTTCTATTTTATAAGACATGCATATTAGGATTCAAACTTTAAAATATTTGGCTGATATAAATTGGCTAGTAATTTTATTATTATAATACAAACTTGATATTATTAGATTTGTAATTAAATACTATCCAATTATAACACGTTTATAAGTATAATAATATAATATAAAATAATTAAATGATCAAAATGTAATTTAGAAGATTGTGTCCTGTTAAACTATGCCTTATAAATGAGGGAATAGTTGGGTGGTGTTTAGAAATGACTATCAAGTAACATATGCTTTTCCCTATGACATTGATGAATGTGTATTTTTGGCTGATTTTGGTGGACACTCCCTCTTCCATGCCCATGACGCACATCTTTTCCTTTTTGTGGATTATTTTAATCTTAAATTAAATAAAAATGCTACTAACTGAAAATTGCACACATGGAACAAAGCCATAAAACTTGTGGAACAATGAGCTATACTCCTAGAGAGATGCTTAACAACATTATTCAGGTCGAACAATAGATCAAACACAAATTCGTACAAGTGAAATAAAAAAACTACATATGAAAGAAATCAAGCAAGCTCATTGAACGCATCATGGTTATGCAACCAATATTATAAAATGACAGAAAAATCTTAGTATAAAATTAATTACAACGTTGAATTGTTAGCTGAAGGGCGTGTTAAAATCAGAGAAAATTTAATGAACTAGCAAACATGGACCGGAAGAGAGAACATAGGCCTTGTTTAGTTACCTGATTTTGGACCCCCCGAATTACTGTTCTATACTGTAGCATTTTGTTTTTATTTGGTAATAATTATCCAAACATTGATTAATTAGGGTTAAAATATTCGTCTTGCAAAGTACAATAAAATTGTGCAATTAGTTTTTGATTTCATCTACATTTAGTACTCTATGCATGTGCCGACATTTTAATGTGATGGAGAATTTTTTTTTGTATAGTAGAATTTGGAAGTAAATTTGAGGAACTAAACATGGCCATAGCCTGAAAATTAATTGTTCGGCCCACGTCGATCTAACGGGAAGAGAGAGAGGCACGCCCACGCCGTGGAATCTTCTCCCCCTCCGCCGAGCCACTCCCCACTCCGCTTCCGGTGGCCGTGGTTCAAAATTCGAATCCAGAAAGACTTCCCCGAGCATTTCCGTTTCTTTAACAAACCGTCCGCTGCCCACCCATCATCCCCCTCGTGCTCGCCTCGCTCGTTGCGCGTTCAAATTTCGAACCCCCTCCTCCGCCCCGAACCCTAGTCCGATCCCTCCCCTCCCCTGCCACCTCCGACAATGAGCTCCGCCGCCGCGCCATCTGCCGTCGGCAGCGGCAGGGAGCTTGCGAACCCGCCGGCCGACGGGATCTCCAACCTCCGCTTCTCCAACCATAGCAACAACCTCCTCGTCTCCTCATGGGACAAGGTCAGTGGTGGTCAGCCGCCTCCTCTCCTCTCCCGTTCCCCCCCCCCATCCCCCGCTCGTTATTAAACCCTAGCTCGCTCTTTGATCCCGCTGATCTGACCTGGTTTGGTTTGGTTTGGGCTTGCAGACGGTGCGGCTCTACGACGCCGACGCCAACGTGCTCAGGGGGGAGTTCGTGCACCCCGGGGCCGTCCTTGACTGCTGCTTCCACGACGACTCCTCGGGGTTCAGCGCCGGAGCCGACCACACCGTGCGGAGGTGAGCGATTTTTTTTATGTGTTGTTATCTCTGTCTCTTCCATTCCTGCCTTACCACACCTTGAATTTGGGGATCGGGTTGGTGATGCGGAGGCAAGCACTGTGGCTCCAAAATTGCATATGGCTGTGTGCTTTGAGATCACACTTTTGTTATCTATTTGGTGAGACTGATGCTATAGGTCTGCTGTGTCACATGTAGTTAGAGAATAGTATTATTTGCTATTGTTGAAATGTCTTTTGTGGTGCAGATGATTTCGAAGATAGATCCACTATTTTTTGCGAGTTGCTGCCCAGTGGATTCTTATGTTTCTTTTCTTTCGCATATAAAGGAGAAAAGTTGGAGACTTGTTGTACTCTGTGATTTTTTTTCCATTGAGGATTGTCCATAGCAATAATTAACCAAAGAAATTTATAGTGAAAGAGAAATCTGTCAGTTTTGTACTAACAGGGCTCTGTTCTAGAATTACAGTTGCATGATGTTTATATTTAAGTTGAGAAATATATGGTCCTGTCCTTCTAAATTTTTCCAACTGTTCATGAAACCAAATGTGAGTGCTTGGTTTTATGTTTATTGTTTGATGTGAATTGAGTTCTTCATGTAAGATGGACAATCATTATGCCCAGTTTGTTTCATTGAATGCTACTAGTTCCATAATTGGTAGCTTGTAAATAAACTTACATTTGCATTGTCTGGGATCCACTTAAATGGAAATCTGAAGATCTGATTAATGAATGTTACTCGTTCCATAATTAGTTTGCATGCAAATACACTTAGATTGGCCTTTCTTGTATGTATGTGATTGCAAGGACAAGTAATGGGCCCAAATTATCTATTTCAGGTTGGTATTTAGCTCGAACAAGGAAGATGTTTTGGGGCGGCATGATGGTCCAGTTCGTTGCGTGGAATACTCTTATGCTGCAGGTACTTTTATTCCTATTGAATTGCTTTTGGATTTCTGTTCTAGCTTTTACTTTTCTTCTGCAAGGTACTTGTGCAGCCTGATGCAGTCAAACCTTATGTTTTCTATAAATAGCACACATTGATAACTATTTTCATACTTGAATTCCGAAAACACTATATATAGTTATGCAGTTATGATTTTGAAAGTATTCAATCCTAGTCCAAGATAGAAGTTATTTTCCTATTACTTGATCTGCTTCATTGATTTGGTTCTGCACAGTTTACAATGCCACAATGCAATAAAACCTTTGTCTCTCAGTTTGTGTTGAGGATTGTACAGATGTCCTTGTCAGAATCATGTCTTTGGTACCTAGTTTTTTTTTTCTTTTTTGGTCTTGGAATATTTTGTAGTATTTCAGGTCTCATCAAATTAACTATGCACGGTCTTCAATTTAATCACAATTTATGGTCATGTGAGAGTAGTTGTTCCCTTGCTATTGAAGGAATTATGTTACAAAATTAAATGAAATTTTCTAAGCTGATGAAATGCTCTTTTGTAATTTCAATAAATCTCTGGTGGTTGACGTTAAATAATGAAAAATCATTTCATGCACTTGGTGTTCTTTTATGTACTGTACTTGATCTGTTGTGCAATATCAGTGACTACCTAATGAGTCTGAATTAAACTGTTTGTTTTGTTTTATTTAGGTCAAGTCATCACTGGCAGCTGGGATAAAACTGTAAAATGCTGGGATCCAAGAGGAGTGAGTGGGCCAGAGCGTACCCTTGTTGGGACATATGCTCAACCTGAACGTGTATATTCTCTTTCATTAGTAGGAAATAGGTTGGTTGTTGCAACAGCAGGAAGGCATGTAAATATTTATGATCTGCGCAATATGTCTCAACCTGAGCAAAAAAGAGATTCTTCTTTGAAATATCAGACACGATGCGTTCGATGTTACCCCAACGGAACAGGTAATTGCTTCCATCTTGATTAGGTTGCTAGTTGACAACACTTATCCATTTTTTTAATTGTATATACTGTTTATGTAGTAGAGGAACGGTAAATATATCAATTTGCATCCATGGATTTCCTTCAGCTCTTTTTTAGTCTACAAGTGCTACATTTCTCTTGATAGTAGTTTGGCTCTATTTATTTGTGATGGAGGCTTTCATCTGGGATAAAGATTAAGATTCTGTCATGGGCTAGCAAGGCCATGGACCATACAGGCCCATGACAGGTTCCATAAGTACAGTTCAATCTTTATTTGTGAGTTTGAGTTGACGATTATTGGGTAGGCTCCTCCAAATGGACCATTGAATTTCCTCTGCATGTTTAATTACAAAGTCAAATGATCTAAATGTGGACAGCATATGGTTAGCGTCCTTTAAGTTGTTGCTTACCATGGATGACAAGGAAACCTATTAAATGTAGCATTAACATTTGTTTCTGTAATTTTTATAGTATGGTTTTCATCACATATTAAACTTCGGTGAATACAGTTTTCTGGTGCTGTCTCTGTCCACGCCTTTCAAATTTCAAGTAGCAACTTAACTTCTTTGTTTATTTTTTCACTTCTAGTTATCTTTTGTAGTAGTTTTTCGTGATCTATCTTCCAAATCAGTAGCAGTATGGAAGTAATAATCCAGGGTAACTATGCCACTCTTGGCACCGTGCTGTGAGAGCTTATTCTTGTATAAGAAATTCGAGTATTTTTCCATTGCATTGGTTTAGTGGAGTTGAACAATAATTACTTATTTACTCCCTCCATTCCAAATTATATGACGTTTTGGCTTTTTTAGATACATAGCTTTTGCAATGCATTTAGATATATAAATATGTCTAGATACATATTAAAATTAATGTATCTAGAAAAGCCAAAACATCATAATTTGGAATGGAGGGAGTACATTCTATTGAAATTGTAAACTAGTGCCTGGATAATTAATTCCTATATTGATTGTTTGATGTACTGTCTGAATTTAACCTTTTCTTAAAAGGGCATCACATTCCTTAGTTCTGTCAATAATGGAATGTGTAGTAAGCTACAGATCACCCTGATTACCCCACTACAAAGGGCTTGTTCTGTTTAGTTATTATTACTTGAAACATGTGTATATTCAAGATAATGCTTACTATAGGTGGTAGATTAGAGTATTTGAGAAAGTGTTACCCCTGTTTTGAAAAGTCATATGTTTGACACTCTTTGCAAATATTCCTCGAGGATTGGGTGGCCAATTCAAGTGAGTCTTGTTTACAGGAAACCTGCTGATTCAACTACAGTTTGATTGCTGTTAGCTGCTCTGTAATGGTCCAAGTAGTATGGTGTGGCCATACTGGTCAGCTTTTCAGTTTTAGTTTTTCCAGGTTGGACGACTGGTCTGGCCTTTTCTTAAATTATAGGCATATAGTATGCTGTTCAAGCTGCCTGTATTTGGTACATTTATTGTTCAATGTTGTTTATTTGTTTTCAAATTATTGTATGATGTATATAAACCAAATATGCATGCTGTATGGCTGTATGCTGATCTCAGTCTTCTGTGTCTTGCTTCAGGATATGCTCTAAGTTCTGTTGAAGGGCGAGTTTCCATGGAATTCTTTGATCTATCCGAGTCTGCTCAGTCTAAAAAGTATGTTTTCTGCACCTTAGCTGCCAAAAGATGGGCGCATGTCTGGCGTCTTATAATTGCTCAATACTATGACTCAAATGTACTTATGTACATGTGGTTCCTATATCATCAATTGAAACAATGGATAGTGAAACTTCATTTGCGAACACACTTTCACAATTCCCCATATATATTTTTTGAAGCTTATAGCAATCTGTGATCGTACTTACATGCAAACATGCTGACACTTCAGTTGGAATGCAGGTCAATTTGTTTATGTTTTATCAAATTCAAACAAAGATTGGGGCAATCTATGTAGTGTCTGTGTCAACATTTTATAATGCCAATTCAAACTCAAAAGGCTGTTAGAACAATGAAAACAAAATTGCCTGCAAATAGTAACCTTGTTATTTTTTTCCTGTTATTTTGAGTCGTTTTAGAAATTTGTGTTTTTCTTATCTCTCAAAAGAGAGTATCACTTAGGAAGTAAATTGAGGGTTTTTTCCTCACATTTTCTAGTTATTTCCTAAACTAAATTGGATTGTATGATCGTGCGGTCGTGCCTGGTTACAGATTGGAGATTGCACTGCATATGTACTAAGTACAAACTACCTGTTTTGTGCACTTACCTTCTTCTGGAAACCTAGACTGAACAGTAATGCCTAGGGATGTATGTTCCGTTCCACTTGTTTTGGGTCATTGGGTCAACCATCGTGCAAAACTTGTCAAAATGAACTAGAGTGGCATGCTAGGTAATTAATTTAAAGGGGGCAATGAACTAAACTAGCTGGCCACAAAATATAATTTGGTACCCTCTTGCATCTCTAGTGGCATTGATTGTGGGCAATTTTTCATGCAGGTATGCTTTCAAGTGTCACCGGAAATCCGAAGCTGGCAGGGACACCGTATATCCTGTCAATGCAATTGCTTTCCATCCCATGTAAAGCCTTCTTGTTCCATTTTCTTGGTAGTTTGATATCTCACTGGATTATTAGTTCTCATTTTATTGTCCTTGTGCAGATATGGAACATTTGCCACCGGAGGTTGTGATGGATTTGTGAATGTGTGGGATGGCATTAACAAGAAAAGACTATATCAGGTAAACCAACTGAAGAGTTTTGTTTCATTGGGATGCTACTGTCTGAAACGTTTCTTGTGTTCATTCATGATTTCCCTGCTTTTGATTGCAGTACTCCAAGTATGCATCAAGCATCGCAGCTCTATCATTCAGTAAGGATGGCCATCTGCTTGCTGTGGCATCCAGCTACACTTACGAAGAGGGAGAAAAATCGTAATACTGAACTACTTTGTCTGGCAAATCTCTGTTCAAACAAGATAAAGAAAAAAAATGTTACTCACCATTGTTTTTGTGCATTTCAGGCATGAACCCGACGCTATATTTATCAGGACAGTGAATGAAGTCGAGGTGAAGCCCAAGCCCAAGGCATTGGCCGCCCCACAGTAGTGTTATGACCTGCTGGCAGTGGTATCAGTCATATGGTTAGATGATCCGTACTCCTCTAAGTTGATGTCAATTACATTAGTTGACGCAATGCTTGTTTGTGGTGAAAGAAGTGAAACGTCTGTTTCTTAATCTGGTCCTTCATCTTTTGTTTTACTTGTCCGTGGAAACATGTCATGTTCCAGCTGATTGTATATTCCGAGACAGATTATGTTTTAGTTTATTCGATCCTTCGTTGACTTGAACTTATATTTATCAAATATTTAAGTATGGTTAGTTTGGAACCTGGAGGGAAGAACTATGCTGGCGTGGAGTATTTGGTAATTCCTGGCTTTGTTGTAACTTAACGATGCCTATTTAGGCGGACTTAAAGTGAGGGAATGGCTTGTGCCGGTGCCGCAGGCCAACGGCCAGTTAACTGGTAGGCAGACAAGGCAAAAACAAAGGACAAGACAAAGGCACTAACCCTTTTGTTAGGTTGTCTGCCATTGCTGTCATAGGTATATATTTTTGCCTATAAGATAGGAGTCTGTTTTTTTTTTTTTGCCACGTGACCTTGATGTCCATGGAGTGACGTGGAGCTCGATGACTAGAAGTCATCCTCCTTCCTCCGTGTGGTCGCCGGTCAGCATATCTTTTGGTCTGCTGATTCGGTCCTGGTTACTGAGCGAACCGATGAATAGGTCTAGACTCTAGACGAAGCCTTTTTTACATGACTGCCTCTAGCGGCGTGTTGGCCTGCGCGAGTTTTTTCTTGCAAGTCGCGTGCAATGAAAAATGTCAGTCACGGTGGTGACTATCCGTTGGTTACCATCCAAACGGCTACAGTTCTCATGCTAGTTCTACACCAGCGACTTTGAATTGAAGTCAAGTCACCCCCTTCTCTTCTACAACACGGTAATAGACTGCGGCTTGCGCCTTTATAAATATTATAGCTAAGGAGCTCTCTGTCTTTTGTCTTCTCAAAGCTACTCATATATACACAGGTGGATACCATCAATCGATGAATATAAACACGAAGGCATATAGAAAGGGCAACCAAACACGACAGGATAAGATCGATCAAGTTTCTTTTTTACTCTCTCCAGCCAATTAAGGACAATTATTGATGGTTTAGCATTTTCCCATCTACACTTCTACAGATACTAGCATGTAAATCGTCATTGCTGAGTCCTTCAATTGTACAAGGTCCCGTGCTCTCTAGCTCGTATTATATTATACTGTAGGGGCTGGTGGCGCAAAAGCAAATAAATCGTATAGCAAACACCACTAAAAGCCGAATTAGTCACTCATGCTACTAATAAATTAAACAGAAAATACACATTTTTTGTACTCTTGATTAATTTCTGCTTTGGAATGGAGGGAGTACTAGGATATATTTTTTCCCCAATCCGTTTACAGTAAGGTTTACAATAAGGTCTCAAATAGTTGCATGAATCCGAGTGCTTTGGTGCCCGAGTATTTCAAGTATTTCAAATCTATGTGCTTTGATTCTTCTAATCTTCTTCGTGTCTTAAAAACCACAATTTCTCATGGCAGTGAAAGTGCGAGGGATTTATTTCTAAGCTCTGACTATTCCGAGAGATACACAAGCTTGTCAGGCATGAAGGGGCCATGGCATCTAAGGAGGGTTTAAGTTAGACAACTTAAAACCAAACTTGGCCTTTAAAAATGTATTTATCAATACCTATGCAAGATATCTATCGTATATGTGCACTACGATTTCGTTAGGTATTTGCTATCTCTACTGTAAAAGAGTTATGGACCCTAGATTCTAATCCTAGGAAGGTAAAGCACACAACCAAAAGAATACAAGTAATGCAGAAGCTTAAATGAGATAGATAATGTAAACTCTCGCTGATAGTTGATTTTTTTTAAAGTATCGAGAAGCTAATGCTACCCCTAGTCCTTGTTCGAGCCACTTGCAAGAGCCAAGCTCCCTATCAGGATTGCCTCCCGCTCGAATCCATAATTAGACTAAGTTGTCTTCCATTGACCTCACTTAGCTCAATTTCTAACTTGATCCGTCATCCTGGTGTACTACCCATATAGCACACATATGTCCAACCTTCATCTGGGCTCCTAAGCATATACTCTTTCTCTTTGATTGTTGATGTTGTTTATCACGTAATTCATGCTTAGTATGCTTAGTACGTTAGAAAGCAAGTGCAAGGCATAAGCTCAAATAAGCACATAGGTTTCTAGCCTTACTATAACATATGTGCAATACATATCATAGTCAATTTAAATGCAATACGCAAAGAGAGTAAATGCTTGGGCTTTGCTACGCTCTCATTATGTTATAGGAGGTAAGATCTCGAATGAATCTTAGCCCTTGATTTTTGAAATGCATACAACATTAAGTTGTATTAAAAAATGCATACACACATCTACATATATGTTGTATTAAAAAATCGTTACAACTTATGTGAGACCCACACTTCTAAATATGTTACATTCAAGAAAATATTACACGTCGCGCTCACTTAACCTAGTAGGGTTGAATTAAAAACTTGATGTAGATCTAGGAAATATACATGTTCCACGCAGCATGCATGTTGCTTATTTTTTTCTATTTCTCAAAATAAATATATGTTTTTTTCTATTACCTCATAGGAGGTAATTTGTGAAAATAACTCTTTAGATCGACGGTCCACAGTTATTTGGGTATACTGTAGCAAAACCCCCTTTTTATTCTATATTGAGAGGAAATTTATTAGTTGTATGCAACAAATTTATCTAAGACTTTTTTTTATTAGTAGTTACTAGCAAACGTGCCCGTGCGTTACAACGGGAGACGCAACTTGCTGTGTGATTTATCTAGATGATTTGTAGGTTGAAAATTTATCCAACAAACATGTGACGCTCTAACTCTTATATATGATCGAGCATCGGATTTTGAATAATATTTGAGATTGCATCGTATATTTAAATTTGTCTTTGCATAGAACTCTATGCCTTGCCTGTGTTTAGCCCTTCGGTTCCTTTTTTTTTGTTGCATGTTTTCTTTTCCTGTTTCTATTTTGTTGTGTTCAGTCTAAGTTCTTGTCCATTTTGACTTCTAAGAAATTTGTTCAATAAAAACTTCATCATGTGTATGATTTGTCTTGAATCAGACCCCATACTATTGCTAGATGTGCATTGTTCTAACTTGTACGTACATTTGAGACTTGGATATTTATCCAATAATTACATCAGGTGTTCCAATTTATTTTTGATTCATACTCTACATATTGTATCTATTTCTATTTATTTTAGAATCAGACCTCACACCATGTATAGCACGGTACTCTAACTCGTATAGAAAATATTTCTCTATTTTATATAGGGAAGGATCAACGGTTCAAACTTTCATGACGGTTGAATTTAATCCTTTTGTTTTTGATATTTATAGGAGAAAAAAAAACAATCGCTTAGATGAACGGGTAACGTGTGAACGCTCCGTAAAATGCTCTCACGGATGCTCGGACGGCACACGCTTGCAAGGATGAAAAAAAAGAGAACACGTTACGACAAAAAAGAAAAAAAGTAAGGTGGATAAAAAAAGATGATATAACCATAATACTTTTTTCCTTTTCTATTTTTCTGATTATATTGTTCGGCCTTCCACCATAAAAAAACGCTGGGCTCTGGTCTATTATGGAAGTTCCTAATATTTTCTGGGGGAAAGAAAATTTCCAGCATTAAAAAAAGAAACCGGTCCCTATAATCTACTGTTGTCAGTATTTAGATTAGGATTCCTACTCCATATCCGTTTGGACGCAAGTTATTTTAACTCATACGTAAATAAAGAAAACGGCGCAAAATAAAGAACATAACTCTTATCCTTTTCTATTTATTATTAAGAGTTCAATTTAGAGTACTCAGGATCTGAGAAATCTATTTAGGTTAGGATTCCTATTCCATATTAGTCTAGACGTAAGCTATTCTAACTCGTATGAGCATATGTTATATATATAAGTCTGGACAAAAAAAAAACTCTCCATTGTTCGGTAGTTAGAGGAAGACAGACAAAAAAATAGATGGACGAAAAAAAAGAGTTGAAATTTTATCTCTTTATTATTAGGTATAGATATAGATATAGATTATTATTAGGTACAGAGGTATAGATATAGATATAGATATAGATATAGATATAGATATAGATATAGATATAGTAACATGGTATTCTTGGCTGTGTTAGTTGAAGCACGAGTTGACGGGGACTTGATGATTACATATACAGGTAAAATGTGTTGTTACTACTGCTTATGGGGGCTATCCTAATCCTGCCGCATAGTACTACAGTTCATGGGGCCAGCAATGCCGGGAACTTCAGCTTTGCTCTGCCCAACTGCCCAGATAAGTGTGGCAACGTGAGCATCCCTTACCCGTTCGGCATTGGGAAAGGCTGCTTCCTGAAGAAAGATTTTGAAGTCAATTGCGATAGCAGCCAGCAAGCTCCAACTATCTATACGGGGGGAGGATCAGAACCGTACTCCAAGGTATTGGAGTTCAATCTGCTCGATGGTGAGGCACGCATTCAGAATAGAATACATTGGAGCTGCAACTACACGAACGGCACCTACGTCCGGAGCAATGAATACCCGGCATTATCACTAAATCTCGGGAATTCTTTGAAGGTTTCCTACACTAAGAACAAATTTACAGCAATCGGGTGTGCAACCATTGCAAATATAGTGGGTTCTACGGATGAAAAAATTGATTTAAACAACATGCACTACACCACCGCTTGTTCATCGTTCTGCGACAGTGATGTGAGAATCAGTAGGGGCCCCGACTGTGATGGCTTGGGTTGTGTCAAACTTTACTTCCACAATACCTGTCGGCATTCACTTTCGAATTTTTCCATTACGATGATTTACTACATAATCCCTTCGCCCAAGGTTTCAGCCCTTGCAGCTACGCATTCGTCGGCAAGGCCAGCGTGTTCAAATTCAATTCTTCCTATGCTCGAGATTCAAATTTTCAGAAACATGACGGTCTCCCTTTGGTCCTTGATTGGAGTGTTGGTTCTGAAACTTGCGAGGAAGCCAAGAAGAACTCATCATCTTTTGCCTGTCGCGCCTTGAACAGTGTATGCATCAACGCGACGAATGGTTCAGGGTACCGCTGCAACTGCTCCCAAGGTTACCACGGCAATCCCTACCTAGACGAAGGATGCCAAGGTCAGGAAGCATATACCTCCATAACCACTTCTTGGTTTCCCCTCTCTTTGTTCTGATTGGTCTTGTCTTTGCCGTCGGTTCGTGTACTGATTTCACTCTCCTATTTATTCGAACAGACATCAATGAGTGTGATTACCCATCTAATCCTTGCATTAATGGTATCTGCACCAACACCATCGGGAGCTACAATTGTTCATGCCCAGTAGGAACTGAGAGCGAGGATCCCAAGAATATAGCCTGCACTCCAGTTTCTGACACGAACAAGCAGCCTCAAGTGAAGGTGGTCATAGGTATATATATTCTTCACGATATATATTTTTTAAAGGGAAGGCATGAAAGTGATTAAAAGACATGGTAATAAGCTGATAACAACGTATTTTCAGGTGTTTCTGTCAGCTTACTATTCCTCATCGTCTGTATCTCTTCTCTGCTGATCTTGTGTCAAAAAAGGAAATTAGCGAAAGAAAAGGAGACGTTCTTCAGACAAAATGGTGGTCCTATACTATACCAAAACATCCTCTCTAATAGAATTGACACAGTGAGAATATTCACAATAGAATATTTGAAAAAGGCGACAAGCAATTTTGACAGAAGCAGAGAACTAGGCAAAGGAGGCCACGGCACTGTCTACAAGGGAATTCTAGAGGACAACAAGGAGGTAGCTTTGAAGCGCTCAAAGAACATGAATCTAATGCAAACCGAAGAATTTGTGCAGGAGATTATTATACTTTCACAGGTCAACCATAAAAACGTAATCAGGCTTCTAGGTTGCTGCCTGGAAGTTGAAGTGCCCATCCTGGTGTATGAATTCATCCCAAATGGAACTCTCTTTCAATTGATCCATGAGAACCACGACAGGCAACATGTTTCTTTAGAAGACCGTCTCCGGATCGCTCAAGAATCTGCTGAAGCATTGGAGTATCTACATCTTTCCATCAACCGTCCTATTGTTCATGGAGATGTGAAGTCTCTCAACATTCTTTTGGACAACAACTGCATGGCAAAAGTGACGGACTTTGGGGCATCAAGGATGCTTCCTAAGGATGCAGTTCAGTTCATGACAGTGGTGCAAGGAACTCTAGGTTACCTAGATCCTGAGTACTTGCAAGAGCGGAAACTAACAGAGAAAAGCGATGTTTATAGCTTCGGAGTCGTGCTTCTAGAGTTGATCACAAGAAAGACGGCAATATATTTCGATGGCGACGAGATGGGAAAAAAATCTCGCAACATCGTTCCTGAAAGCGCTAAAGGATAACAGAGTGCAAAGTATGTTAGACGCTAGCATAATGTATGATGGAACAGAGGAATTGTTCCAGGAGGTTGCTGAGCTTGCTAGCCAGTGCTTGAGTATGAAAGGGAGCGATAGGCCTTCCATGACCCAAGTGGCTGACAAGCTGAAGGCTATACGAAGTACCTGGAGTGGTATACTGTTGCTGAAGCACGAAGAAACTCAGCGTCTTGCTGAGCAGCTGGGCCCGGATTCAGTTGTTGGTGAACTATCCCATAGCATGTACTGGACGGCACGACATCTGGGGTTGGATATTGAGACACCACATGTAGAACATGTTGCTACTACCAACATGCTATAACATGGATGCTACGTACATGTAGTCGTTTTGATCACACCAGGCTTTAGCATGTACGGAGTAGGCATCACATAATCTTTTTCTTGTAGATGATCGGTAGTGTAAAAGCATAGGCATTTTTTTTTTTTGCGAAGAAAAAGCATAGGCAGTTACCCATGTCTGCATTGGTCTTGAGATGTTTCTTTATTTTCTTCTTATTCTCTATATTGGTGTTGAGATAGTTCAGTATTTTCCATTATTATAAGTGAGGACTTGATTCCTGATTATTGTGACGACTTGGAAGAGTTTGTTTGCTTTTTGTTCTCCCTGTTCCAAAAAAAGCTGTGCTTTTATATGGCTTCACACCTCATGGCAAACAGAAACTGGGAAAAATAGGATGGAAGATACAAGCCGTAGTCCGTCTTAAAAAAAATGGGGTCTCGCTCTGAATTTTTGTATAGAATCAAACGTGCCAGAACGCAGCCAACTACATGTGCATGAAGTAGTCACCGATTCAGGACCCTTTTTTATTCAAGATTCAGGACATATTTGGTTGTGCATCCAGGCAACGTTTCCTGACCATACAACAATCCAGGCTGTGGATTTTGAGTGCGGTGGAGATTGCTATGTAGCTAGCATCCTGCCTATTATTAATTAGGGAGAAACCATACGGTATTAAGGTGTTCCTATTAGGTGATTGATCAGCTCCAAACAACCAATCACTAAGGGCAGCTCCAACAATGACTTATGAGCTACCTCTAAACATTTTATTCTATATTTTAATAGAAAAAAAGAGAGAAAAACTAGCTCTTAATCAAGAGTTAGCCTTATACACCACATTTCAAGATCACATGAGGCTATCCTATGAGCCTAATCAGACTATGAGTCATTGCTAAAAGTTAACACTATTGAAAATGTTATCTTAGAGCTAGTAACTAAATCTTATTGTTGCGGGTGCCCTAAAGGTTGTTGGCCAAAATATGAGGCCACCTCATTGACAATAAATCACCGATCAGTCAACCATACCTGTCTCGTCCCTTCTCCCGCACCACCCGCATGATTCTCTTCAGTGTCGCCACCTCACGGATATCTCCTCCGCTCGGATTAGCTCCTCTTCACCCAAAACCGGTCTTCCCCACCCTGGATCGGCTTGCCCCTACCATGATTCGGTCTTTACCCCAAATTGGTCTGTCTTCACCCGAATCGCCTTCTACCCAGTATGGGGATGGGGAGGACCACGCGACCCGGCATCTTAGGGTGGGCAGAATAACCCAATCCCAAAGCCCGAACCAGAAATAACTGAACAAGAGACCCAAAAACCCGAAACACATATCTGTCCACGGTTCTGTGTTGGGGTGCATGTGGCACGAGAACGAAGATAGTCTGCGTATTTCGGTTGTTCTTCTCAAATGGTAGGAGCTCACGCACCAGTGCCCCTTCTCTGATTGACCATGCCAACGCCGCCGCCTCTTTCATGTGAATTTGAGCAGTCATCTGTGTCTAGTTATCTCTAGCTCTCTTAGATACTGTTAGGATCCATTAGCTGATAGTAGTTAGCTAGCTAATAACACACAGCTAATATTAGCTAGCTAACTATTAGCTAGCTAGCTAGCTATATTATTTGAGAGGGTGTTTGCATACACAGCTAATTCATAAAGATATAATTATTAGCAGATAGCTAGGCTATTATCTATACCTGTTTGGATATAAAAGAGATAATTATTAGCAGATAGCTGCTATCTATAGGAAACCAAACAGGGCCTTAGCCATCGCCCATCCGTCTTGCTCGATTACAACCGAAAAGCCAAATTAAAAGACCAAAGATCCGAACTGTCGGTTCTTGCTTTCTTGGGCAAAGCCTCGGTTCACCGTCTCCAAAGACTGAAAGAACCTATCCTTCCAATTTTCAATCATGACCGAATGCCCACCCTTACTGGCGCTCAATCTCAAAACATATCAAACAATCAAACATGTGTCTATTTTGTTTTATAGAAATCGTTTCAAAGAATATATATA
Organism: Saccharum spontaneum; assembly: GCA_022457205.1. NCBI lineage: Eukaryota > Viridiplantae > Streptophyta > Magnoliopsida > Poales > Poaceae > Saccharum > Saccharum spontaneum. Next base: position 6,012,700 of record CM039617.1, read on the forward strand.
TATATATATATATATATATATATATATATATATATATATATATATATATATATATATATATATATATATATACGGCAGCGCTATTCTACACCCTAGGTGTAGAATATTATTCTACACCACAAGTCAAAATTGAACTGAAAAAATACTGAGTACTACTGAACCACATTCAGTATCAGTCAGTACTACACCCAGCACCTCAAAAATACTGAACAATACTGAAATACGAGTACTGAACAATACTGAATTTTATTCAGTATAACAGCTTGGTGTAGAATACTATTCTACACCTAGGGTGTAAAATAGCGCGTGTATATATATATATATATATATATATATATATATATATATATATATATATATATATATATATATATATATATATATAGTATTAATATATGGTACCTGGGTACTAGCAGCTATTTAGTACCCAGCGACCTATTAGGCAGGCAAACAGGCCCATCCGGCCCCCACCTTGCCGTTTGGGCCTCAGGCTTACAGGCCCAGCCCACCCACCGACGAGGTCAAGCGGCAGCTCCTAAGCTCCCCCCACTCGCCCACGATTTTTGCGGTTTCCAGACCCTGTCCGCGGTTCGGTCTCCTCCTTCCCTCCTCCGACGCTCCGCCGGCACCGCTCGTCCGCCCCCTCTCCCTACCATCGCCGCTGTCTACCTCTCCGCCGTGCCTACCGTCGTGCCACCGCAGACGCAGCACGCCGCCCGTTCGGGCGTTCTCGGCCGGCGTGCCCCAGCGCCCCGCCTCGACGCTGTTTCTCGTGGTGGGTTCGGAGGCTCGAAGGTTTTCCTCATTGGCGGCGGAGGCGGCGGGTTATCCGCCCTCCAGCTCTTCCGCTGCTCCCCTTCGCCTTCAACCTCCTCCAGGGCGCTACTGCGCCGCTGGCCCAAGCGGCCGAGCTGAGGACCCCCGCCAGCCACCTCCGCAACTCCGCCATCGCGCCACGCCAGGTGAGTTCCCAGCACCCACTTTTCCTTCGGCCTCCTCTTTGCTTATTCCCCAAACCCTAACCTCTCTCTTGATTTGCATTAGGCCATTGGCAGTTGCAAGTCTCCTCAAATCTATTGCTGCTTCCCATCCCACATGGCAGCACAGCAAATGGCCGCATGGGACAGGCTGCTGTAGATCTGTCATTTTCTCACATAATTTAATCTCTCAATAGGAATGTTGTGTGACTTCGACAGGATCCAAGGAGGAGGTCACAGGGCAATCGACGCGCAATTGTGAACATCACAGCTGATTTGGAGGATTTCCATTAATTAGTCCACACATGTTTCATTTAAACCAGAAAGCATCAAGTTTGTTCGCTTTTGATTTTGTTGGCGGTGATTTGTGCAGGTACTGGTTTAATTCAGGTGCCAAAAGTTTTTTTTATTCAGTGTCCGAGGTTTCCATAGACGCAAGGTATCGTTGTTTCTTGGTTTCTAGTACATGTTAATAGCATGCACCCATCTTGTTGATTTAGGATAAGTTTTATCCATTTTTCTGTTGCATTATTGTTGGAATCAGTGTCATTTTTTCCCCATTTTTCACTAGCCATCTGTTAATTATCTCATGAATGCCAACCAAACTGCAAGCATAAGGTACCACCTGCTACATTAGAATATGTCATTAAGGTTCCGCTAATTTATAGATGTGTAATGGTTACTTCCTGAATTTGTTGTCGATCTGCCCATCTCATCAATTTGTCCCCTTATCTTTGTTTGTGTGAACCCTGGCTGCCTGGAGCATGCATGAGGTCTTATCTGCTATTGCTAAATGTCCTAGTTTTTCATTTTCTACGAACTGATTATAATTCTGTGTAGCACTAGTCCTGTGTGAATACTTACAAACTGACGTAAGTACAATAAGAAGGTTAATGTACTCATAGGACAGACCACCTGCGACTATAAAAGGTTTATAGTTTTCCTAATCATTGTATGCATTTCCGGATTTTCTCTTATGAATGCAACCAAACCCTTAATTAATTCACTCAGCTTGTAAACATAGATTTCTGAACATGCTTCTTAAATTCTGTATCCATGGTTCATTACCTTGGAATGGTATCTCATGAATGAATGAGATTGTTAAGTAAGAATAACCATCTTGAAAATCAAATACATCCAGGAACTGTGCCTTTTAAATTGTATGCAGCTAATTGAGGTACTGCAGGTTCATTATATAATACTTCTTGATGGTTGGTAATTTGATGTTCTAAAGAAATCAATCAGAAAATTTCGTGACCTACAGTCTATAATTCTGTATTGTGTTTTTGTTAATTTTACTGGAGGTTGTTGCATGCATGCTAATCCCCTTTTCCTTGTGGTCAGATATGCTGACAAATTCTTGTAGGCACTTTAAATGATCCCACAACTTTGAAGAATCAGGACACAAAGGGGATGCATCCTAGGACCTACTAGCTATTCAGTACCCAGCGTCCTATTTGGGCAAGGCAAGCAGGCCCATCCCGCTCGCACCCCGCCGTTCGGACCTGAGGCTCACAGGCCCGGCCCACCCACCGACTTTCACGAGCGGCATAGTAGCTCCGCAGCTCCCCCCCACTCCACCCACAATTTCTTTGCGGTTTTTTTCGAGACCCCATCCTCTCGGTCCTCGCCGGCACCGCTCGTCCTAGCTGTGCCGTTGCCTAGGGCTTCGCCGTGCCGTTCTCGGCCGTCGTGCCCTAGCATCCCGCCCCGCCGCGCGATGTGCGCCATTGTTGAGGTGGCAGTGGATCCGTACAGCTCCACACACTCCGACCCTCGATCTACTACCTCTTCCATCCATCTCCACCGGAGGCAACGGCGGCGCTTTATCCATAGGGCCCCCCTTCAGCGCTCCTCCGCCCCATCCGGTTTCCCGACATTTGACGACTTCAGCCTTCCTCCCAACGCTAGTGATGGATCGGGCATAGTAGGCCTAGGGAGCAGCTGATCCCCATCGTCCGGCTGTATCGGCACCTTCTCCCACTACCAAAGATGGCATCCAGTCTGCCAGGTTGTTTTCCCTTTTGTTTTCTTTGCTTTGCTTGTTTGGACATGCTGTTGATTCCTATTTTAGTTACCTTAGAGATTGTAGTATAAAATCAATTTCTTTTTTGTGTAGTCACATCTATAAATTCTATTTGCATGTGATCTATGTCAGATCCAAGAGATCTCCATCATGTTTTCAAAGTCCATTTTTTCTGATCTGAATATTTATTAATTATGTTTCCTGGTTAGAGCTAATAGTTTCATCAGTGTTATAAACCGCATCCTTTATTTTTCATGATGTATTTTGTGATTTTCATAATATAAGACCATTTCAAACTATTAAATTTGACTTCTGCGGAGTCACAGTAGAGTTATGTCGCTGTCGCACTTTTGTTCAGCCCCCCCCTAAAAATTTTCCTGGATCCGCCACTGCTTTTGACCAGCCACTTCAATTTTATCATTGATGTCTATATTTTTGGAAAACTAATGGATGGGGGAAACGGTAATAGATATCTTGTAATTTCAATAAATGTGGTTTTATGTGAGAAATTAGGCAACACTATTTCAATATTTTGCAAATAGTGGCTGAATGGTAAAAAGCTGGAACTGATAGTAATACTAGGAATACTATGTTGTTCTGGAAGTCCACTAATCCGCTAAATAATAAAGTGATTTAAGATCAAAATCACTTTGATAAGACTGACCTGTGGCATTTGTGGAGATGTGGTCGAACACTCCTATTATACTCTGTTAAGGTCTTCAGACAATCATATGTTATTATATGAAATAGTACATACATTTGTTGAACTAGCTATAGAAACATCGGTTATATATTATTCTTTTCTTTACAAGGTTATGTGCAGTTTTTTTGCTCTTCATGTGCAGAAAGTTTCATCCTGAATGAATGGCCCAGACACCTCTCTTTAGTCAGCAATGTGCACCCTCTCCTGAATATCTTTTATCACAATTAATCTAGCAGAGAGTTTTGCTCCTAATTACCTTGGTGTGTGTAGATCAACATCCCTTCCAGCTGAAGGATGTGATTTCTGCTTGTTAAACAGTCAGTCAAATTGACTGCAACATATTCAAATGATTTTTGCAGGTGGGGTGGTGCAATCTTTCAGATCTAGCCAAGTTCATTAGTGTTCATAAATGTTTGTGTCGTCCACAAAATTCTTCTGTTATCAAGGTCATGATGAGGCTACAATATGGAATGCCATCCTGCACATGACGTTATGCCATCCCGATCAATTCCAATTAGAATTGTTCATTTGATTGAACTTTAAAGTGTTCTATATAGTGAAGGATAGAGCTATCTTGTTATCTTTGCAGTATCGTCGATGGACAAGATTCGTGATTCGTAAAAGTTATGTATTATTTTTGTAATCTGAATTAATTAAGCTATAGACCTCCAAATTGTTCTATTGTATTGCGACTTAATTTCAAATGTCATCATGACTTGTACATGTTATTCATGCTCTAAGTATTCCCTTCACTGTCGAAGTTTCAGTGTAAAGATGTGGTGTTCCGGTCAAAAAGTTGCAATATAAAATACCATAATCTTCTAAGGATTGGTGATGCAACATTTTTATGATTCAATTAAAATAGTATTTGTGGTTTGGATAAGAAATTATTCAGCTGACAAGTAATTCATCACGAGGAACCTGAGGCTGGAAAGAAAATAAAAATTCAAGAAAAAAATCAATCAAATAGTTGTATATCTTCTGTTCCTTAGTGACAAAAATCGGACGGACACACGTATAAAGGAAAAAACCAGCAACACCTGTGGACTAGCGATCAAAAATATCAGTGTGTCAAAAAATACCAAACCAGCAAAGAAATGATTAATAATAAATAAAAAATCGGCTGGTGACAAAAAAAAGATAACGGACACATGGACAAAAAAAATCGGTGTACGGAATCGGAGGTTCACGGTGCCGGTGCCTGGTACGGACGACCTGGTGGTGCGGGAGGGTGGGTGAGTGTGGACTGCGGACTGCCTGGTGCGGGGGTGGCTGGGTACTGAATAAGTCTTTAGTACCCGGGTACCAAATAGGGTTGGCCTATATATATATATATATATATATATATATATATATATATATATATATATATATATATATATATATATATATATATATATATATATATATATATAACGGTGCAAACGGATTTGAAAAGGAACACTCAAGATTTATGCTCATTAGATTAGGGAAAGAAAAGTATTTTTTCCGACGTCATTACTGACCTCACCAGAAAAGCTCCTCACATGGAATTTTATTTTATTTTATTTTTATCTCCTCGCAGGGAAAAATTTCAATTGGTGGAAAGCGACGTCACCTAGATGTTTGAATTGGTGAAAAGCGACGCCACCTTTAACGGATATTTCGATTGGTGGAAAGCAATGCTGTGACCTTAATGCAACCTGAAAGCGGCTCTCCAGGCGACTGGTCGGTCGTGCCTTAGCCGTGTCGTCCGGCCAGGGCCAGCCTCCCAGGTTGCTGCAGCAATCACGTCCGCACAAGACGTACGTGTAAGCGACCAAGACTCAGGGACGTCGTCGTTGCTCCGTTGCTGTATCAAGTCCGTCTTCTTCCTCCGGGCGCCAACTACTGCCGCATGCCTAGGAAATTTCCTCTCGCCGATCGTTACCCGAGGGCAGAGATACCACAGCTATCGCAAACACATGATTAATTCACTCTTGGCCATTCAGTCAAAGACTTGCAGGTCGATCAGGTCAATTCCCTATTAGTACTTTTTCCCGGTAAATAACAAAAGTCAACGTTTAGCTAGATGGAGGTACTGTATAACTCTGACGACTAAAAATTTTGTAGTATAATAGCTAGAAGCCTAGAACAAGGATAATTTCTTCTTTTTTTTTTGAAATTAGAACAACGTTTAGCCTAGAAGGTTATTTTTAGGTTAATTAATATACTTAATATAGGATGCCAAGGACGACGGAAGGAGCCGGGCAGCACGCCACCACAGTACCACACTAGAGTAGAACATGAAGTCGTCGTTGGCAGATATTCCTTCAGTGAACGCTCTCGCAAAGTGACTTCTTCAGCAGGACAGCAACCTAGCTAGGAATAATTACATGGATTTTTCGGCAACAGCAGCGACAAAATAGCTACATCATCAGTGTCCAAATCATCTGCCAGCCTGGCCGTTGGTGAAACATGCATGGCAAAGGAAAACCACCCGACAATCCACTGGTATCACAGATATAAACATCGCAGAAATAAAGGCAAATAAGTACATAGCGTCAAACCGTCGAACTCTGAAGCAGCGTGATACGGTACCACAGGCCAAAGATAACACTATCTGAAGTCGGTCTTCACCGCTCTTAGTACGCCGACGTGTGTACACCGTGAAAGTAGTGCAGATGAGATGATGATAGGGGCCCGGGGGGCTGGTAGTTTGTAGTAGAAAAGTAGTGTCGAACACTCCTAATAAACAAACAGCCTGCAGCAGCCTCCCAAGCATTCTACGCAGAAGCCTAGCTAGCTAGAATTCACACATAACTACTAGCTCTGTGAACTGTCTTCCTGCAGTCCTGCTGCTGTCTTCGTTCTCAGGCGCACGCCGGCGGGGAAGCCAACCAATATACACCACGTACATGGCTACGTCATTGCCCACAGGTTCCAATTTGTTATTACTCCCTCTCCCTCCAATAAGCAAAGTTTTAGCCTTTTAGGATGTTCCTCTCCCTTTACTTTGGCTTTATTGTTTAAATATTAATGCAGAGGTATATTTCTTAGGTTAATTCTTTAGTATGTCAACCGTTAGCATATTACTCCCTCCGTCTCTGAAAAAATCAATTTCTAGAGTTGTCTTAAGTCAAACTTTTTAAATTTTAACCGAATTTCTAAAAAAAAATGCTAAGATTTATGGTACCAAATTAGTATCATTAGATTTATCATACAATATATTTTCATAAGATGTTCATTTTATGTCATAGATATTGATGCTCTTTTCTATAAAGTTAGTCAAAGTTAAAAAGTTTGACTGGCACGGATTCTAGGAATTGATCCTTTCCGGGACGGAGGGAGTATAAATACTCGAGGAAAATTCATAGACGGTCCTGCGTGAGATGTCATCCAGGTCACTCTCAAAATACTATTTTTTGGTCCTTCAGCTTGATTCCGGGTCTCATCGAGGTCCAAATAGGTCTTAACCGACACTTATGCTGACGTGGCATGCATATGACGTGTGGGGCTTGCGCCATCCCGCCAGGCCGAGCCCCCTCAGTCCCCCCTCTCACTCGCAGTCGCTTCTACGGCCTTGACCGTGGCAGCCTCGCCACCGGCCCGGGTCAACGGCGAGGCCGCCGCGGTCAAGGCCACAGAAGCGACCGAGAGCGAGGGAGACAGGGGACCGAGAGGGGGCACAGCCTGGTGGGATGGCGCAGGCCCCACATGTCAGATGCATGCCACATCAACGTAAAATGTGGGTTAAGATCCATTTGGACCTCGATGAGACCCGGAATCAAGTTGAATGACTCAAAAAATAGTATTTTGAGGGTATAGGGACCTAGATGACATCTCATATCAAGTTCAAGGACCGCCCATGCATTTTCCTCCGAATACTTCCTGTATCCTGTAATATAGTGCTTCCTATAAATTTTAGGACATACTACTAAGAGAGAACACGAAAGTCGCATACGCCCTTACTTTAGGGCCTATTTGAATCCCATCATCTAAACTTTAGAGCACTTTAGCTTAGTTCTAAGCTCTAAAGCTCTAATATGATGTGGATTAAAGTTTAGAGCTAACTTTAGACCGCCTATTTGAAAACTTTAACTCTAAAGTTTAGAGGTTTAAAGTTTAGATGGGTGGATCTAAACAGGCCCTGCCAATGAGAGGATATCAGCAACATGATTAATGGTGATTGGTTGATAAATAAAATATTTAATGCAAATCTGACTTGTCTCCTCTAGAATTTTTCACATTTGAGTATAATTTTTTAATATTTAAATGTGCTATATTATAGGACGAGGGGAGTATAGACTTGGGCGTGCTTTGGGTTGACTTGTAGGTGTAATCCCACTCGTCTCCACCACTATAGAATCAGCTATTATTGCCTGTTCCAAAGTGGTGTTCCCTGTCAGATTTAAAACCAGCAGCACGTGATTATCATCGCCGTGAGTTCCCAATATCCAGCACTTAGGTCTGTTTGGACCAAAACCTGCAGCACGTGATTATCATCGCCGTGAGTTCCCAATATCCAGCACTTAGGTCTGTTTGGACCTCCTGGACTAGCAATTAGTTGGCCAAATTTTAGCCCTTAAGGATTTAAATAGGAGAACTAATGGATAGGCTAAAGTTTAGCCAAAGCCTCACTAGCTGTTAGTTCACTAGCATAGAACTCAACTATGAGGGGGCTAACAACTGGTTCTAGTCTATTGAACCTAACAATTAGTTTAGGATACAAACACATATGGACTAACAACTAGTTGACTAATTTTTAGCTGGCTATTTTTTAGCCATGACTAACAACTAGTCCTAGTCCATCCAAACAGGGTGTTATATCTACATATCATTACTTAGCTTGTTTATAGTCTAAATCAGCCGTGATAGCCATACCAATTTAAAAGCACGAAACGGATCGGATGTGATAGCCACATTATCACTGTTGGTTTGCTTTACCCCAGCGTGATAATAATTTCACAAAGATATTTAACTGATTTGTAACTTTAAGTAATAATAACCGATTTGGCAAACTTTAATATCTACACCTAATCATACTCCACTTGGAGGTACACGTCCGCGTCCTACCCGGTTATGATACGAAGACCAACAAAGCCCTCAGAGCTCACGCGTCCGATTATTGAGGTTCAATTAAAAAAAATATGACCCCAGTGAAACGCAAAGACATATACCCCGCATGACCTGTTTCCTCCCTGCCTTGTCCTTCCTCCTCCCTGCCCGATCCCACCTCTTCCCCGCACAATCCTACGTCTCCTCCCCGCCTGGTGTCTCCTCTTTGCCGAACCATGTCTCCTCCATGCTCGGTGTTGTCACCACCCCGCCCGACCCTGTCTTCTACCGCCGAGGCCCATTGGTGCGCACCTCTCCTAGTCGAGCGCACCGCCGCATGCCGCGCCGTGCGCTGGCAGACACGTGTCCGGCCGCTCTAGACTCCCTCTACCGAGCCACGGCCTACCCTAGAACCAGTTTGGCCGAGCCACAGTTAAACTTAAAATTATTTGATTTATGACAAAACTAAAACATCAATATGCACAAAAAACACTAAAACATAAAAAATTTTGATACGAAGGGGGTAGAGGACTTCGACCTTATAGGTCAAGAAAACCATCGATCCCTAATAATGCAGACTCTATATATAGTGCCGCACAATAACCTACGCCAGCGGCCACATAATTACCTGGTTCGCGGCGCCATGTCACTACCCCAGGTAGGACCACACTTCTCACACAATGGCGGAGCCTCGTTGAGGCGAAACTGGGCATTCGCCCCCTTATACTGATAGAAGACAGTGAACATGCATAGTACGAGTGCTCAAGAAGAAAAGATAGGTGCAGTGAAAGGAGAAAAGATAGGCTGCTGCAGGTACGACTAAAGGAGAAAAGATAGGCAAGCTGGTCGCTCGAAGCCGCATGCCCGCCCCTGCCAACTGCTGCAGTAGCATATTTTAAAATAGCCCCCCTTATTTCTCATCCACCCTCCGCCAGTGTTCTCACATAAGAGCAAGTATACTAGCAGGTAGTAAGCTAGCTAAATGCTGAGGTGGAGGAGAGAGAGAGGAAAAGCGAGCTATAAGCTTACGGCCGACATGGGCACAAGAACCAAGAAACTTTGTAAGAGAGACAAGTAGGTCATATATTAATAGTGAAGAGCAGTAGCGGAGCCAGAAATTATGGATAGGGGGGCCAGTAGAAGAGTTTCAACCGCAAAATAACTGAGTATAGCTTATTTGTTTAGATTTTTACACCGTGGATGGACTCATCCAAGGATAAAATGCAAATTTATGTGATTTTATTGTCCAGAAGTCATCAAAAAACATATGACAAAGCTTTTATTATATCTTTCTAATATAGATTATTATATCTTTCTAATACATAATATAGTGTAGCTGTGATGTTGGGGGGCCATGGCCCCTGCCAGCCCCCTGGCTCCGTCAGTGGTGAAGAGCTAACTACTATATGGGTATACTGAGAGAAGGCTACAAAGAAACCTTAATTACACCTAGCTGCTGGCTATATTATTAGTGTTGCTCTAAGCCAACTGTCACTGTTACCGATTACCATATAGCTATGTATGGTGTATACATAGCTCTCGGTCTCAGGGGTAGATGAAGGGTCGAGATGGCGGACTAGAGGGGGGTGAATATTCATTTTTAAAGCTAAATGAAACGGCTAACCGAAACTAATGCAGAATTAAAACTAATCGGTCTTGCCAAAACTACACTCCTCTATCTACTAACTTTAGCACCTTACAAAGATACTAGTTAGGCAACAAAGGTGCCGGGCTAGCTAGTGCTCACCTAACCAATTCTAGCTTGCAAGGTCATCCAAACCTATGCAACTAGTATTTTAAGCAAACCGGGGAGGAGCACCTACACAAACTAGTGAAGCAAAGCGCACAAAGCCTAAGCTCACTAGCAATGCTCAATAGTAAGGCTACACAAACCAACTAGAGAGCTCAACTTACTTAACTACACAAACTAAGCAATGTGACTAACAAGGCTACACAAGCCAATTAGCCATGCAAGGGAGCTAACTAAGCTACACAAGCTAAGCTAGCTACTAGCAAGCTACACAAGCAAACTAGTAGCACAAGAGCAACAACACAAGCACAAGTATGAACAAGTAAATAAAAGCTTGTGTATGGAATAGCAAACCACCAAGAAGATGTACAAGGTTGACACGGCGATTTTTCTCCCGAGGTTCACTTGGTTGCCACTCGATCCTAGCAACATCGCAATGTTAGATCACTCAAGTGGCACTAGATGACTGATATGCAAACAAGTTTGCCCCTCTTAATAGTACGGCCATCTATCCTAAACTTGGTCATAAACTTCTCTACTCACCTATGACCGGTGAAATGAAATGCCCTATGTGTTATACCTTTGCCTTGCGCATTCCATTCCATCTCCTCCAATGTCGATGCAACACATGCACCAACACGATCAACAAATGATATGATCCACTTCATATCATCACGTGATTTTTGGTTCATCGATCTTGACCTCACTTGCTCTTCACCATTGCCCTTATCCATCGGTGCCAAGTCATTGCTCATGCCTCCCGCCATGCGGTCCAACGCTTCAAAGCCTCTGACTTGCCCTTTACTCTTGCAATCGGTCCATCAAGCCAAGTATTGTCTTGATCTTCTCCACCTAGCCACATGACTCCATGTCATGTATCATGTGCAATAAGCTCCTTCATCATCACATGTGCGAGCTTTGCAACGTATCAAGCCATCACCACCTTCATGGCATAGGTTGCTCACACGTGTTGTACCTGTGGACTAATAACCTGTGTATCTCACATAAGCACATGTTAGTCCACCTAGGTTGTCACTCAATTACCAAAACCAAACAAGGACTAATCTCTCCCTTTTTGGTAATTGATGACAACACTACAAAGATATGGAAATTAAGATCATTTGGACTTTATGTCACTTATCCAACATTTAAGCTCTATGTTAGAATTTGGATAAGCACCATAAAATCTGACTTGGTAGTGATAACTCCCCCTACATGTGTGCTCAAATGGTTTGGTTTCAAGCTTGCACACATGCTTAAATTTGAAATTTATGGGAGGGTTAGCACTACTAAGTGATGCTAAGGTATATAGAATAAACCTTTGATGCGTGATACCAATCGTAGAACTCCATCCTTAGCATCATTAATAGCTAGACATCATAAACACTAGAAACCCCATGAGATCAACATTATAGGTACGGTTCTAGTTTTTGCTTTGAGAAACATAAGTCTAGCTATCATCCTATGCATGCTAGTTATCATTTCATCAATCAAGTTCTATAACTAGTAAACACCACACAAGCATGTATATCAATATCAAAGCTTATGCAAATGCAAGCAAGCACATGAATATGCACATATCAAATGCAATCAATCAAGTTCATGAGCTTGCTCGCCCTACTTGTGTGCTACTCTTGTCCAAGAATTTTGATCCTTCTCCATTCTCCAATCTTGCTCCCTCTTGGTCCATGTTCATGTCCAATAGCACTCTCTCCCCATCTTTCATATCTTTGTTCCAACTTCTCCCCCTTTGTCATCAATAACCATAAAGGATATGCATCATCTTTTGATACAACGGGTGGCACTTGGGATAGATGGTTGAGACTTGAATCTTCATTATTGATGGACACCACAAACTTGTTGGAATGACACCACTCGCCACTTGAGATACCCCATAAAGAATACCATGTGTAGGATCTTTGACCTTGATACCATTTCTAGAAGGATGTGGGTATCTCCCCCTAAGTCATAGCTTTGGTCATCCACTTGATAATCTTGAGATCTTGTAGGTGAGGGAAGCTTTCTTGATTTGATCACTTAAAGTTGAGGATCACTTGAGATCTTATAGGATATCACCTGTAAGCTTGATCTAAACATCACTCATGAACACCATGTGAAGGATTGTTTTGAGTCTAGATACCACTTGTAAATGAAACTTGATATCCATTTGCATTGTTGTCTTGTTCTTGAACTAGATTGTTTCCATGAGCTTCTCAAATGATTTAATCTAGTCAACTTGCACTAGTAATCTAACTCGGTTTGATTCAAAGACAAGCTTCTTCACACATCTTTCAATGGTTATCTTGTATATGTTGAGTTAAACACATGTAGCTCATTTTCTAGATCAAATACTAGGATTGCAAGCTCATAAATATGTCATATGTTACCACTAGATCATATCAAGCATAGAAGCAATAGTGGCATCATATAAGCATCAAATTCATTTGTTTTTTTTTCATGAATGCTTCTAGTAACCACTTATGATGACTATATGTGCTAATCATGTCCTTAGCAATGTATGTATGCATATGTCAACCAATTTCACCTTTGCAATGTTGAAGAAGAGGATAGTCACATAGATTCCAGTTCATTTCTCCAATAGCATGTGAAGTCCAATTACGAGCTTGGTGAAGACCAATAGATATCAATTTGAATTCCATTCTTAGCCCATATGATTTGAAAACCACTTATGATCAAGTGCACTATCTTGATTTGTGGTTGGCTTGCTTCATCATTTGATCATAGCTTGCATGAGAGAATACCACTTTGAATTGTCATGAATTGTTCTCTTTTGGGTGTTGCTTGCTCTTCTTGATCAATCTTTTGATTGCTTCAACTAAGCATCTTAAATGTTCCTTAGATTACCACTTCCATATTAGTCATCCAAGCCACGTGCTCGGTTTACCTACAAAAGGTGGCAAGTCCCCCACGGGGAGAAGTGACCTCTCTCCAAGAACCATCTTTGATACTCACTTGAAATGACTTTGTTTGATTGATCCATGTGATTGACTTAATTTGATGAATGACCATGAATCCCTCTTTAAGTCATTTTCTTTCTACTAATGATATCCAATCATCACTAGAACTTAAACTTCTTCTTCATCTTGAGCTTGGTCTCAATCTTCAATTTGAATGCCAAATGTGTGCCAACTACACTCCACAATCAAATGGACTTGTACCCATTCTTGTCATGCTTCTAAATCAATTCAAAACCAAACTTAGGTGCCTCAATTACATATAAGCATGATTCCAACTTGAGGACCTTTCAATCAAAGTAACTCTTGATCAATCCAATAATTATCACTGTTCTGGCAGATTATGTACACTCTAAAGAAAAATCTATATCTCCCAATGTGCAGCTCCAAATGCGACGAAATTTGGTGGAGATGTGCCATACTAAGTCTTCTAGAAGCTGTAAAAATTTCAGCTTCATTGTCCTTCAAGATTGCTACTAGATTTCATATCTTCCCACACTGCTACATGCTAAAAACTGCTGCACTATGGCTGACAAGATCCACTCCAAAACCAAAGTATTCCTTATCCAATTCTCATAAAATTTGTACAGCACATAATATCATAAGTGTAGAACATGCATGCCAAATTTCAAGCCAATCCATTAATATTTGATCATTCATACATGGTTAAGATCACAACTCACTCAGATTTTGCAATATAGGACAGATTTCATCATTTGAGCTATCTATCTTCAATTGACATCAACTTGTTTGAATACTCTCACAAGACATATATCCATCAGGGGCGGATTTGGGCCTAGGGCCACTAGGACCATCGCCCTAGGCGTGGCCCAAATCCCCCCTTATACCCCATTTAATTTTCTATGGCCCAGCTAGAGATATTACGAAGTGGCCCTAGTCAGCCCAGCAAGAAAGCACCAGAGCTAGCTGCACAGCCCAATCTTTCCTCACCCATCAGCCTGCAAAATTGCCTATGTCAGTCCATTTCGCGCTTCCTGCTCTCCTCAGTAAAGGAGCCAAACCAGCCGCAGTCGCGCCTGCGCAGGTGCTCCATCCTCGATGCCTTGGTTGGCTATGGGCCCGCACGCCCGCACCAGCACCTGGCACAGGGGAGCAACTCTACAGCGTGCAGCTGGCACCTGGTAGCCACGCAGGGGCGTGCCGTGCGCCACGCTGCCGTAATCCGTAAGGGCGATCACAGGTCTAGGTACAGTATAGTCTTGTAACAATCCTTGCTTGATGGCTAGTCTTCAGACTTTTAACGGAAGTTTTTCATCTACAAGGAGAATATATATAAACATAAATGAAGAGTCATCAAAATTAGGTACTATCACTAACTTTGTTTCACAATTTTTATCCAAATTTTTATAAACTCTGATAAACTTGGTTTACCTAATGAGTGATCTTTTTTAAAAAAACTATATGTTATGAATTACTATAATGTTGACTTTTTTGCATTAATGTTTTCATCAAATTTATTATTGATTTAGGCATGGAATTAAAATCAACCAAATTATGCATTTATCTATTAATTTTATTGTCTCTTGCTATATGACACAATGCGGATTGTTTATGTACTGATATAGAAGTGGCCCTAGGCGTTAAGTTTGATGAGCTCCGCCACTGTCCATTCAAACCACTTACTAAAAGAAGTCTTATGAATTATATCCATTCAAACCAACTCAAATTTAATTACTAAGCATTTAATCCATTCAAACATCTCATAGCAAGCAACATAAACATATATATCTAATTCAATCAACTCATATGCACCCAAATGAATTAGATCAACAAGAGATATACCTTGGTTAGCTCATGATCATCCATTAGCAAGCTTCAACTCAATAGCATTGCAAGCCTTCAAATATTTCAATAAATCTCCCACAACATGATGAATATTGCACTTGTATGTTGATAGCATTTGGACTTCACTAACTTATCATGGCATTGGGATAATAATCATCATTCATCAATACTTGGATTAAACACATGATCAACAAAATGAATGCCACTTGAACCAAGTCTCCAATGCCAATGGTACCTACAATCAATCATTCACTTTTTGATGGTACCCAAACTAGTTTGGGTCCTCTCAAGTTAGGAGCAACATACTTAGGCAATGCCTTAGTATGAGTAGCAGGATATTTTGCAATAGCAACCAAAGAGGTACCATTATCATCCTTCCTAAGAATAACATTTGCACCAATTGAAATGGGCTTAGGAGTGTTACCTAGGAGACATGAATGAGCCATGTGTCCCCTTTTCTGACATGAGTAGCAAATTTTCTTTAATTGAGCCTTTTCTTGCTTATTTGTTGCTTCTCCTTGCCTTGCCTCTCATGTGTTGCTTGAGCCTTCTTCTCAAGCTTGGTAGGACACCCCGAGGCAAAGTGCCCCATGTCTTGACATTTGTAGCACTTAATGTGAGCAAAATCTTTCTTCTCATTTTGATCTTTGCTCATTATCTTGGCATCTTGAATATGAGTTGGATGCCTTGCTCTTCCACCCCTTCTTGTTTTCTTATTCTTCATCATCATCAATTCATCACCATCTTCATGGTTGATCTTGATTTTATCTTGGGGCTTCTTTTCTTGCTCAACTTATGGCTTTAGTTGAGGCTTTTCTTGTTGCTTCACCAATTTCTTGGTTAGGCACATAGAGGTGAGATGACCCCTAGTGCGGCACTAGAAGCACTTGACATGCTTGAGCCTTTCTTCTTCCTTCTTCAACTTGAGCTTCTCAATGTTGAGGCAAGCATTTGCAAGATGTCCCGCTTCATGGCATCGGTAGCACATGGAGTGATACAGCTTCTTTTGCAATAGCTTCTTCATCTTCTTTGCAATTTTTCTCTCCCCCTTGGTCATGTTTTTCTTGCTCTTGTTGAAACCAACGCCACACTTGTCACCATAGCTTCTTTGATTCTTCAACATATGCTCAAAAGTGACTTTGGAGTTGTAGCACCTCTCTAACTTGTTGCTCAAATTCTTCACTTCATTTTGAGCTCATTGTTCTCCTTCAAAATGTTAGTCTCACAAGACATAGGGGAAGAACAAGCATCTATATATGAAGAGGATGGCATATCTAATAAATCATCTCAAGATATGGATACATGCTTCTTGCCTACATCACAAGGGTTAGCAACATTTTACAAATGATCATTTGATCCATGTGATGAGCTCTCGTTCTTTTTAATTTTCTTTAGAAAAGCTTTAATGAGAGAAGCATGTTATTCAAGTAATTCACCATGAGAGTCTAAAAGTTTCTCATGATCCAGTTTTAGCTTTTCATGTGAAGATTTAAGAACATCAAGTAAGTGCTTATGTTCTTCATATGAATTCTTTAGAAATGAGTTTTCATTTTCAAGTTTCATTGTTTTTGATTTCTCATTTTCTAAAGACATGGTCATGCTAGCAAGTCTACTAACAAGCTCATCATATGAATCAACATGATCAACCACATTAGTATTTTGTACCTTTGTGTCACCTTGTGACATGAAGCAATATGGTGTAGTGGATGGGCTTGTAGTAGCATGATCATAGACCAAGCATGAACCATCATCACCATCAAGTGTGCTTGGAGTAGAATCATCCATTACAATACTTAAGGCATCATCATCAATCTTGTCAAGTGAACTTGTGGTAGATCGATCATCATCATCACTTGACCATGAGGTGGAGCAATCCTCCACAACTACTGTGTTGTGGTCATTCTCATCATCCTCATGCGCCTCGACCTTGGGCTCATCCTCTTTGAACTTGCCATCATCCCATGTGGAGGAGTCATAGAAGGTGTGCTTGATTGATTCCCACAACACATGTGCGGTTCCTTTGTGATTCACCTTGTCAAAACACTCAAAGCTCAAAGCATCGATTAGAAATAAATAAGCATTTGAATCAAGTTTAAAGAGATCCTTTTGAGCTTTGGTGAGGTTCTTATGGTCCAAGACAAGGGTGAGACCACTAGTGACAACCCACCAAAACTTAGGTCCCTTGGCACGAATATGATCAAGCATATGGTGTTTCCACCGTGCAAAGTATGTGCCATCAAAGATGTGTGTGTCACAACAATCTAGCCCACTAGTCACCATCCTCTCAGGTCGATGAAGACCATAAATGAGAGACCTAGCTCCGATACCACTTGAAGGGTCAAGATGACAGACTAGAGGGGGGTGAATAGTCCTTTTTAAACCTAAATGCACTGACTAGCCGAAACTAATGCGAAATTAAAACTAATCGGTCTAGCCAAGACTACACCCCTCTATCTACTAACTTTAGCACCTTACAAAGATCCTAGTTAGGCAATAAAGGTGTTGGGCTAGCTAGTGCTCATCTAACCAATTCTAGCTTGCAAGATCACTCAAACCTATGCAACTAGTACTTTAAGCAAACCGGGGAGCACCTACACAAACTAGTGAAGCAAAGCGCACAAAGCCTAAGCTCACTAGCAATGCTCAATAGCAAGGCTACACAAACCAACTAGAGAGCTCAACTTACTTAACTACACAAACTAAGCAATGTGACTAACAAAGCTACACAAGCCAATTAGCCACGCAAGGGAGCTAACTAAGCTACACAAGCTAAGCTAGCTACTAGCAAGCTACACAAGCAAACTAGTAGCGCAAGAGCAACAACACAAGCACAAGTATGAACAAGTAAATAAAAGCTTGTGTATGGAATAACAAACCACCAAGAAGATGTACAAGATTGACATAGCGATTTTTCTCCCGAGGTTCACTTGGTTGCCACCAAGCTAGTCCCCGTTGTGTCGACCAACACTTCGTGGTTCGGCGGCTAAGAGGTGTTTCACAAACCTTGTCCATACAATTGGGCACTGCAAGAACCTACCGCAAGTGAGGTAACTCAATGACACGCTTACTAGTGTTGCTCTTTGTGATCCCTGTGGGGCGAGCACGATGCCCCTCACAAGCCTTCTCCGGAGCCACAAGTCACCAAGTTGTCTAGGAGGTGGCAACCTCTAAGAGTAACAAGCACACCGGCTTGCAACATGATCACCTAGTGCCACATGATGCAATCTCTCAAAGCAACACACTAGAAATCGCTCTCTCACACAATCGAATGATCAATATCAAGCATATGTGAGTTAGAGGGCATCCAAGCACACCAACACAAGCCACCAAGGCTTAAGGGTGCTCAGCAACTCACCCAAGGCTGGCCAAGGCCTCTATTTATAGCCCCCAAGCCAAATAGAGTTGTTGGCCAAAAGTTAGCCTCTCTGCGTGGTCACCGGACAGGTGGCAGTGGCACCAGACATGGTGCGGCGGTGCCCTCTAACAATTGAATTCCAACGGTCACTGAACTAGTTGTCGACGAGAGTGGTCACCGGAGAGGGGGTGGCGGTGCCACCGCCCTGCCTCGGCGGTGCCCACACGAGTTTTCCTCCCTCTCTGGATTATTAGGGCGGTGCCACCATCATGGTCACCAGACAGTCCGATGACCCAAACTTGCTCAAACTTGATTTCCACCACTTCAAGGCTGTAGAGCTACTCGTTAACTTTCTGAAGAGTCCTAGATCATCGAAATCTGAGTTCGGAGCTAAGAGTTATACCCGAAATACGAAAGCCCGTCAGTGCCGGCTGGCCACCGCCCATGGGTGGCGGTGCACCTCCCAAGGGTGGCGGTGCCCTATCCGGTGCCCAATTTTTGGCCATCGGTAAGGGTGGTGCCACCCTCTACAATGGCTGCAAGTTGGCTAAGAGTTAGGATGCGACTTCTGACCCCCGGACAACCAAAACTTGCCCTTTTCTTCTCCTTTTTTCAACACCTTTGCTAATGTGCCAACACCACCAAGTGTACACCACCATGTGCATGTGTGTTAGCATTTTCCAAACATTTTTCAAAGGATTTTCACTTGCACTCACCACGCCACTCGATCCTAGCAACATCGCAATGTTAGATCACTCGAGTGGCATTAGATGACCGATATGCAAACAAGTTTGCCCTTCTTGATAGTATCGCCATCTATCCTAAACCCGGTCATAAACTTCTCTACTCACCTATGACCGGTGAAAATGAAATGCCCTATAGGTTATACCTTTGCCTTGCGCATTCCATTCCATCTTCTCCAATGTCGATGCAACACATGCACCAACATGATCAACAAATGATATGATCCACTTCATATCATCACGTGACTTTTGGTTCATCAATCTTGACCTCACTTGCTCTTCACCGTTGCCCTTGTCCATCGGCGCCAAGTGATTGCTCAAGCCTCCCGCCACGCGGTCCAACGCTTCAAAGCCTCCGACTTGCCCTTCACTCTTGCAACCAGTCCATCAATACAAGTATTATCTTGATCTTCTCCACCTAGCCACATGACTCCATGTTATGTATCATGTGCAATAAGCTCCTTCATCATTACATGTGCGAGCTTTGCAACGTATCAAGCCATCACCACCTTCATGGCATAGGTTGCTCACACATGTTGTACATGTGACCTAATAACCTGTGTATCTCACATAAGCACATGTTAGTCCACCTAGGTTGTCACTCAATTACCAAAATCAAACAAGGACCGACATGGCGCTATCCGAAGACTTCAATTCTTCACATCGTAGTCGTAGACTTGCAAAGTTGAACTTTAAGTCAGTCTCCCCCTATAGACACGATGATAATTGTAGCTTATAGCGTCTCTAAGAGTCTTTCTAAACTTCCCTCTCTAAATCATCATTTGTAGAGTCATTTTCATAAAAACCATTCTATATCTTTTCGCTATCCAACAGTTTTTCTATATCTTGTGTGCACTCTAAGAGCATCTCCAAGAGCTTCTTTGAATCTCACTCTCTAAATCATCATTTGGAGAGTCAAATGCATAAAAATCGCTTTCTATATCTTTTCACTCTCCAACAATTGTTCTATATCTCATGCACAGTCTTGAGAGCTATTCTCGTCTTCTATTTTTGGCTAGCGAAAAATCCAGAATAGAAGATGACTATATTTGGACAATCATTTAGAGAAGCTGTTGGAGGATAATTTTTCACCAAAATCTATATCCCTAACATTTAGAAAGAAGATAGAGAGTCTCTTGGAGGTGCTCTAAGGAGTCATTCTTGTTTTCTATATTTGACTAGCGAAAAATCCCTGCTCCGAGCATTTATAAAATGTTAAAAAGTCCTCCCCTACAGCTCCCAGCAAGCAACAGCTAGACCAGAGTCAGTGGCGGGCTGTCGGCTCAGCTGTCTTCTCAAACACACATGTATACCGTCTACAAAAATAATACGCAGGTGTAGAAAAGGAAACGCATACTATGGGATACATGGCGTCATCGTTATGTGCAGGCAAGAGTTTCTCGCTACTCCACAAGACCCACATCAATTCGTAGTCGTCTTTGAATGAAGTTAACGTTGTCTATCCATATCTTCATTATTCGTTTTTATGCATTTCTTTTTTAACTAGTTGTAGACATGCGCTTAAATAGCACGCACGTATCCATAGAGAAGGATATTTCTTTGAGGTCATAACTAGATGTTCCATGAACAAAAAATTAAAATAATGAATAAAATAATTCTTCAAATTCACTGCAATGATAAAATCAATCGAACTTAATTATTGTTTGGCTCGTTTATTGTCTGCCTCTGACTGCATGTGCCTCAGGCCCTCCATTCTATATGCTCCAACTATATGGTTGTGACTTGCATCACCATGGCCCTCTTATTTGCCACCATATCATCGGTAAAATTGAAAACATGGTACTTCCTCAGCAAAATATGTGACGTTTTAGGTTTAGACAAGAGAATTAAGAAATATTAAAAACATGTGGTGAATAGAAAATAAGAAAGAGACATAGAGATGTATTGGGAAAAAAATATTGAAAAAAAAAGTGTATTGAAAAACAAGAATAATTATTTTAGACAGATTTGAATAATATAAGGTTAAACATTTTGGAACAAAAGGAGTAAACCACGGTATCTTCCGGCATTCATGTCATACACTTAGAGCATCTCCAAGAGTACCCAAAACACTATCTCAATCCATGATTTTTGGCAAGATTAAAGTAAAAACTCATCCCCGACAATTTCCAAAACCATCTCCCAATTTTTTAGCACTTGGGAAAAAAACCCCTCCGCGTGTGGATAAATGTGCGCACCCAGGTCACGGCTATCTATTTTCCCGTGACTTCTCCGCGGTTCACGGGGTGACGCACATGGGCGGTGCACGGCGGTGCTGAGCATTGTGGTGAACGCGACGGCAAACGGGCAAAGGAGCAGCGGCCGTTGAGTCTGACATCCGGCGGGAGGAGAGGGAGGCCGGTGATGGTGATGACGGGCGGCGTGCCACCGGCGCTGCACGTGCTGTTCCGGATGGAAAGCTCGGGTTCCTGGTCATCCACTCGTACGGGCTGACGGAGACGTACGGCCCGGCCACGGTGTGCACGTATGGAGGCCCGAGTGGGACGCGTTGCCGGCAGCAGAGCCCGTGGCAATCAAGTCTCGATAGGGGCTCCACCACCTGGGGCTGGAGATGGACATCAAGGACGGGTGCACCATGGGGGAGGTCATGTTTCGGGGTAACACGGTGATGAGTGGGTACTACAAGGACACCGGGGCAATGGCGGAGGCCATGTCCGGCGGGTGGCTGTAGTCGGGGGACCTGGTGGTGCGGCACGCTGGCGACGGGTAAGTAGATGCGCTGGTCCTAGCAATCTCACGCGAAAAAACCCTGTCGTGAAGAAAATTTTGTGCGGGACCATATTTTTAATATTTTATTAGTAGTGGTTTATTGGAAATTGTTGGAGTTCATCTGATTTAGTGTTTCCAATAATTTTTGGCGACTTCGAAAACTGCTTGGTTTTAAGAAGAAATTCTTAAAAACTCTTGGAGATGCTGCCTATAAAAACATGAGTTAACCTTTACCATCGTGCCGCCTCTAGCCTCCTGCCTACTGAGCTTGTGCACCTTGGAGCTTCTCCTGCTTAGGCAAATAGAACTTCATGTACCAATAAGGTCACATGATTTTTTTTTGTGGCAGTTATTTTTGTTGCTTCTATGCATGTGGGAATAGAGGATTTGCAGAGGTGGCCATTATGCAACCCCTAGAAATTGATTTATAGGTGTGGTTGAAATTTGACCCACCTCTACAAATTGATTGAAAATCAAGCCGTTGGCCACACGCCCGGGATGCCTCGCCCACTGCACGCAGGGGAGTCGTCGGCTCGTCGCTCCTATGTGCCCGAAGCCAAGGCTGGGCAGCGCCACGCCCACATCCATTGCTCGGCGGCCAAGCCTACGTCAAAGGCCCGCCTCGTCTGCCCACGACCGCCACGTACTAGCCACGCGCCCTCATCAGGGGCCTGTTAGGGCAACCGCATGTAACCATAAAGTAGTCCATATAGGAAATTAAATATTCATCCAATGGCGGATCCAGGATTCGTAACCTGTGGGTCCAAAACTTGTTGATTTTAAGTCAATCAGTACATTAACATATATATAATTGTAATTTGTATAATGGGATTAAAGGCATTTTAGGAAAAGTTGTGGTCCCACAGCTTGCATGTAGATCCGCCACTTTGTTAGCTAGGTGCTCCTCCGGTCGCCCGTGTCTACTGTATATTACTGTTTCTGATATAGGCTTGGTTCATGCTTACAGGTAATAAGAAATTGCTACTGCTAGTTGTAGCAGCCACACTGATACTGCAGCGTAGTACTGCAACTGGTGGGTATGTGCAGAGTAGCCAAGTGAATCCTGGCCGGTGCCAGGACAGATGTGGCAACGTCAGCGTCCCCTACCCGTTTGGCATCGGAAATGGTTGCTTTCTGAATGAAGATTTTAATGTCACATGCAATACTGACACAGATAATGGAGTTATATTAAACACTTGCGGCAGACCTCTACTGGAGATCAACCTGAGCCTTGGCGAGGCTCGTGTTCAGAGTCCCGTAGCAAAGCACTGCGAGTCCAACGTTAATAATGATTCTGTCGTGGATTTTAGAGTTGGCACCTCTTTCAAGATTTCCGACACCAAGAACAAATTCACAGCAATTGGTTGTGCTACTGTTGCATACGTCATTGTTGACAAGGGAAAACATACCTACTCTTCCTTATGTGGATCATTCTGCTACGACGAGGGTAGCATCGACGACGACGACGACAGTGTCGCGGATTGTTCTGGCATTGGTTGTTGTCAGACTGCAATCCCAGGAAACCTAGATCTGTTCAACCTCGGATTCTCATATGATGCTGGCAGCGCTCTAGTGCAGAACTTCAGCCCGTGCAGCTATGGGTTCATCGTTGCCGAGGACTCGTTCAAATTTCAACCTTCTTTTGTCATGTTCTCAAAATTTCAAGAACGCTACGGAGATGAGGTGCCTTTGGTTCTTGACTGGGTTGTTGGTAACGAAACATGTGAGGAAGCCATGAAAAACCAATCATCATATGCGTGCCGCGCCACGAACAGCGTATGCATCAACTCGACCAATGGCGCAGGGTACTTGTGCAACTGCTCACAAGGCTATGAGGGCAATCCCTACCTGTATGCTGGAAGCTGCCAAGGTCAGCATAGATCCGATCGGTCGATCTCTATCTAGTCGTTTTCTTTTTTTTCTTGGTGTACCGATGTTATTATTATCACTTTGTGAACTACGTCCACTATTCACTAAGCTGAATTCTGCTCGCTTGATTTAATTTAAACCGCAGACATCAACGAGTGTGATTCTCCATGGTTGTATCCTTGCAACGGGAAATGCAAGAACACCATAGGAAGCTACAAGTGTACATGTCCACTGGGAACGAAGAGCAAGGATGCCAAGACTGGACAATGCGTTCCGAACGTCGGCATGATCATTGGTAATATATCTCACGAGACTATAAATAGCATTTTACGGGTGGGTAAATGGGTTCTTAGAGGTGGTTGCATGGACTGCCTGCGATCTTATTTCAAAGATGGTCCAAGCAACCACCTCTAAGGAATGATTTTTCAGATGCATTTTAGAGGCAGTTGACTGCCTCTAAAAATCAATTCTAAAACACAGCACGATAAGCTAAATGCCCTTAGCGACCTTGCTAGATAACCCTCGAGGTCGCAATTCATAAGTCATATGAACTTTTTGGGTGAAATATGAGCAACTACATATCCATCTCTCTCTAGCTTTCTTTCCATTTCATCTACATATTACTTTTATATAGATACCATTTATCTTAGTTGCATGCACAAAGTTCAATATGTCACATCAATATATGGCACTTAGTCGAATAATGTGTGAAACAGATCTTAAAAAGATAACATGTCAATAATATTTAGAGAGTTGGTGCAATAGATACTTAAGTTAATGCTCCCTTCGTACTGAAGAATATGGGAGATCCAAGTTTATCCAAACATATAGAAAAGAGGGATAATATTTACAACATCAAGTTAGCATCATTAGCACATTATGTAATATATTTTTATAATTTCCACTTTGATGTGGTATATGTTAACACTCTTCTCTGTAAATTTGATCAAACTTAACATAGTTTGACTTAAAGTTATTGCAGACTGATGATAACAATCTCCCTTTTAGGTTCTGCCGTCAGTTTAATCTTCCTCATCGTGTGTGTCTTCATTGTGATGACCAAGTCTGAAAAAAGGAAGTTGGCAAAAGAGAAGGAGAGATTCTTCAAACAAAATGGGGGTCATATATTATATCAGCAAATCCTCTCTAAACAAGTCGACACAGTTACAATATTCCCAGTAGAAGATCTAAAGAAGGCAACAGACAATTTCGACATGAGCAGACAGCTGGGCACAGGGGGCCATGGCACAGTCTACAAGGGCTTTCTGAGGGATAAGGTGGTTGCTGTCAAGCGCTCAAAGATTATCAATGTGACTCAGACCGATGAATTCGTGCAGGAGATTATTATACTTTCACAAATCAACCACAGAAACGTGGTCAGGCTTCTAGGTTGTTGCTTAGAAGTGGAGGTTCCCATATTAGTATATGAATTCATCCCAAATGGTACTCTCTTTCACTTGATCCATGGTAACTGGGATGGACCACCTATTTCACTGAAGATACGATTGAAGATTGCTCAAGAATCTGCCGAAGCACTAGCATATATGCATCTGTCCACCAACCATTCCATAGTCCATGGAGATGTCAAGTCTCTAAACATTCTCCTAGGTGAAAACTACATGGCAAAAGTGACCGACTTTGGGGCATCAAGAATTCTTCCGAAGGACGCAGTTCAACTCATGACAATGGTGCAAGGAACTTTGGGCTACCTAGACCCTGAGTACTTGCAAGAGCGTAAACTGACCGAGAAGAGTGATGTGTATAGCTTTGGAGTTGTGCTTTTGGAACTCATCACAAGGAAGACAGCAATATACTTTGAGGTCACTGGTCAGGAAGGAAAAAGCCTTGCATCATCGTTCATACAAGCAATGAAAGAGAATAGACTTGAAAGTATGCTAGACACTAGCATACTGGATGTCGGAATGGAGGGATTGTTCCAAGAAGTTGCTGAGCTAGCCAGACTGTGCTTGAATTCTGAAGGGAAGGAGAGGCCGTCCATGAGCCAAGTGGCTGACAAGTTGAAAGCTATACGAAGTTCATGGAGAGAGATATTGTTGCTTAAGCACGAAGAGACTCAGCGTCTAATAATTGAGAGGTCATCAGGCATGGATCCAGTAGTAGGTGAACTGGAGCCTAGCATGACCTATACGGCACAAATGTTGGGGCTGGATATCGAAACACCACACCATGCCGATACTACAAGCTTGGAACAAGAATATGGGACGTGTGTTGCTACAAGTTTGAATATTATTACCATGTAGTGTAACCGAGCTGCCAAACAATATAATATATAAATCCCATTAGATCTTACCAAAACTTGTCATTTAGGCGTTGTCTATAGTCATGGTACTGTAGGCTTGTAGCTTAGCTCATATTGTTGTAATAATGATTACATCAACCGAGTATCTTTATTTTTGTTGAGATGTTTGTTTTTTTCCTGATTGCATTGAGGGTTTCAAGAGTTTTCTTTTGTTTCTTCTCTATATCAAAATTTTTTTATGATTTCTTCCATGTGATAAACTTGGCCAGGGTCAGGGCCTCGAATTTCGCCATGTGAATCAACCATAAACGCCTCCAATGGTCACTACAAATACTCCAATATAAGAGTAAAAAAGATGAAAAACACAGCATGGCGCTAGGGCCGTACCCAAGACTGTTTCTAGGCCCTGGTCCAAACATAAAACGGGGTCATATAGCGGAGAAATGTTACATCAAAGATCTATTTTGAGTGATGTTAAGAACTATAATAGGAATTCTGTTGAAGGCGAGGAAATGATGAACCTTACCATAATATCTTGTCAATTTCCACTCCCTAATTCCAAATTGTAACTTATTTTGACTTTGCTTTTAATATGTATCTAAACATAATGTATGTCTATATTCGTAACAAAAGCAATATACCTAGGAAAGCCTGAACTACTTATATTTTCAAACGGAGGGAGTAGTGAATAGCATCGTTCTTATCGTACTTCTCAAAATATAAAGCCTTGAGTTATACCTTCATGTTAATCTTTTCTAGTCTGAGAGGAAATCATTGCTGGTGAGATATGAAGAATTTAAGATGATGAAGTTCATGGTAAGTAATAAATAAAGTAGGAAAAATTGCTCATAATCTCGCCTTGACACAAGATTCAGAGTTAGCAGGCCTGAAGCCCAAACATAGTAATTCCAGTGATCCACGCCTTGTTTAGTTTGCTTCAAAGTTCCAAGTTTTTTCACTCTCTCTCCATCACATCAATTTTTAACTGTTTGCATGGAGTATTAAATGTAGGTACAAAAAATAACTAATTATACAATTTAGTTGGAAATCACGAGATGAATCTTTTGAGCCTAGTTGGTCCATGATTGGACGATATTTGCCAAATAAGACGAAAGTAGTACTATTCATCGGGTTGAAATTTTCTTCGATCTAAACAAGGGCCCAGTCCAAGATGCAGAGTGCATCCAGTTTCTGCCACACCTGCTGCATCTCATTCTTTAGTGCCACTGTACGTCTGTAGTACTACTAGGCAGCGATGCAACTGAAACTTCAAAACAACACATGCGCCTTCATTTCAGTGACACTGTCGTCAGTCAGCAAACCACCCAAGGCACTCTCCTTGTCAGCTGGACTGGTGGAGCATCATGGATTCATGGGGTGCCCAACTGCCGATTGGAATGAAGAGCTAAGCCATTTTTGGGAATTCGAATTTTACATTAAAAATTAGAATAAAAAAAACTTAGAATCGTATTATGGCCTTGTTTAGATCCCAAATTTCATCCCCAAATTTCACTATGTAAAAAGAAGATTCCCATCACATTAAAATGCCGGCATATGTATAGAGTACTAAATGTAGATGAAATTAAAAACTAATTGCACAGTTTTGTTGTACTTTGCGAGACGAATATTTTGAACCTAATTAGTCAAAGTTTGGATAATTTTTACCAAATACAAATGAATTGCTACCGTGCGCATTTAATGCGCACTGTGCAGATTCGGCCCCCCAAATTGGGGATCTAAACACGGCCTATGTGCATAACCATTGATGGCATTCCAGTTTCTGCCACACCTGCATCTCAATCTTCAGTGCTGCAACTGTGCCAGTCAGAGTGCAACTGAACTAGGCTTTGCCGAGGTCGATCTGCGCCTTCGTTTCAGTGATTGCACTCTGTAGTACAGTTTGTCAGGCTGAAACCACTCACCAAGTCACCACACCATGAAGGCATGAAGCCACTGCCACTCCACTCTTGGGTAGTCCAGTCGCAGCATCCTGGTGGAGTGGAGTCCTGAATGGCTGATCGATCGCTGCGGAATTGCCGCCCGCGCGGCACAGCGGCGTGCGCTACCGCCCGGACAGGTAGGAGAGCGCGAACGAATCGCCCATGCTCATCGCCGACGACGCGGCCGTCCCCGCCGAGCCCGGTCCCGGTGGCAGCGCGGGGAGCCCGAACGGGCCGGCCTGCGCGGGGTCGAGCGCCAGCAGGTCCACCAGGACCATGTCGGACGGCGGCGGCGGGTCCACGCTCGCGGCGCCCCGCCTGGCCTCGAGCATCTCCACGACGCGCGCCATGGTGGGGCGCGCCCCGGGCTTCTCCTGCGCGCACCACAGCGCCACGTGCGCGAGCCGCCTCACGCTGGCCTCGTCCACCGCGGAGGAGAGGAGCCGCCGGTCGAGCACCTCGACCACGCGCCCTTCCCGCGCCCTCTCGGCGACCAGCTTCGGGAAGTAGGACCACCGGCGGGACCCGCCGCTGGGGCCAGGCTCGGCCTGCAGGTTCCGCCGCCCGCCGAGGATCTCCATCAGCACCATCCCGTAGCTGTACACGTCCGACTTCTCCGTGACGCCGGCGCCCAGGAGCCACTCCGGGGCCAGGTACCCCGTGGTGCCGCGCACCGTGGTCACCACCCGGCTCTGCTCCTTCCCCATCAGCGTGGACAGCCCGAAGTCGGAGAGCATCCCGCGGAGGCGGTCGTCGAGGAGGATGTTCTCCGGCTTCACGTCCAGGTGGACCACCTTGGCGCGGCAGTCGTGGTGCAGGTACGCCAGCGCCTTGGCCACGTCCACGGCCACCTGGTACCGCTGCAGCCACGTCAGGCACCGCCCGCCACCGCCGGCCCCGTGCTGCGGGAAGATCCACCTGTCCAGGGACCCGTTCTCCATGTACTCGTACACGAGGAACCGCGGGCCGTTGCGGACGAGGCAGAAGCCAAGGAGGCGGACCAGGCTCACGTGCTGCACGCTGCCGATCGCCGACACCTCAGACCTGAACTCCTTGTCCACGTGCGCCGACCCGTTGATCCGCTTCACCGCCACGGACGTGCCGTCGTCGAGGATGCCCTTGAACACCGTGCCCGACGAGCCCCGCCCCACCACGTACTGGAAGCCGTCCGTCGCCGCCGACAGCGCCTCCAGCGAGAACCTGCTGGGCAGCCCGGCGACCTTGCGGAAGTAGCTGTACTCCACGCGCACCGCAGACACCTCCTCGCCGCCGTCCAGCACCGGGCGCCTCACCATGCGCTCGGCTCGTCCATGGGGGCTCAGCGCGTGGCACAGCAGCACCGTGACGGTGCCCGCCAGCACGGCCGACAGGATGACCGCCGTCGAGAGGTAGAACGGCCTCGACAGGCGGAAGCAGAGGAACAAGGTGAGCTCGAGAGCCACAAGCACGACGGCCGCCGCGCCGGCGAGGATCTTAGCCTTCTTGCCCTCCATGGATCACGCCAGTGCCATCACCGCCCGGCGACGTCGCGCCACTGCCTCTGACTTGACCTTCCGCTCTTGCACTTCGTCGTCGTGTTCGGACTAGCTTTGATGTTATTCTTGGTAAATATAGACATGTGAGCGATAAGATCATGCTATGCTTCGACGAATTTAACGACAGTGATGTCTCAACCAACCCAATGAGGTTTGGTTCTTTAACAGTGGCCTTTGTCTTGGCGTTGCAAACTACTGACTCGATCAGACAAAGGATAGTGGTAGCCTGGTAGGTAGAAGAACGGTTCAGATGAGGAATTGGGTTAAATGGCAGTGCAGATGGTACTACGTCATGGCGAATTAGTCCTAAATTTCGTTTTGCGTAAACTTTCACTTGGTTCCCTTCCATGGTCGAGGAAAGAGCACACTGATTCAACGGCAAGACATCAGTGTATAGTGATTTGTGTGGTGTCGGTGTCTGTATTTTGGCCAAATCCAAAGTTGAATGTTTCAACATTTAAGCAACATCACAGATTCAGCCACGTTGACATTTGGAAACTATATATCGAGGACAAACAATATTACTCTTTAAAAAGAAGGAGAAACAAATATTATCTTGACCGTTTCGCTAAAGCCACTGCTTATCTGATACATTCTCGACTGCAACTGCAACTTCAATAGATCATGGTGTGAGCAATATTCAGACAACAAATCTTCCACCAGCAGATTTGGTAAGGGCGACGAGGTAATATATAGATCATCCAAATAAATCAGCTTTTTTTTCTTTGAGCTTGTTTCTGTTGTAGAGCCAAAGTTCACCGTTGTGTAATGAATCCCATTATTTATATAGCCGAGTTTCTATAAGGATCATGTAACAAAAACCACGTTATGTTCCAGCTTCCTAGCTGTGTGGCAATTGGCAAACAGGTTGACATGGTCAGATCTACTGAACACTACGAGGCCAAGAGGCTGAAGTTGCACAGCTTCAAAACGCTGTGACAAAAATGGTATTGGCACCGCATTTTATTGCCATGCCCTGGAGAACCTTAATGATGGTGGTGGTCATTGTCGTCATCATGTCCATCGGGAGATCCTCCTTCCCCAATCACATCAAGCTGTGGAAATAAGATGAAGATTGTACCTCAGCGAAAGTGAGGGCGCATTCATCACAACAGGTACAGCATCTCATCATGCTAAAAACTACTCATGGAATGCAAGCACCTTATGTCGAGAGTAAACAGCATACCGTGAAATATTGAGTACAGACAGGGCATTCATGTGGCTTGCCTTTCTCCAACCAAAACCACACCACATCATGTTCATCTTCTGTGAAAGATTCACAAGTGCAGTATAGGCCACTTAGACAAGTTAGATTGCTTTTAGAAAAAAAAAATCTTGATAAAATACAGGCAAGGATTCGAATTCTGGAAAAGACTAGGGGGGATATTTAGCAGAGCAGTAGTGTACCTCCTTCACCACCAGGGCAACAAACGATCCTTTTGTTGTAGTATGACTGAATCACAGCTGGAGCTTCCTATGGAGGGAACAATGGATATTAGTCCAGATGAACCACATAAGAATCAAAATGAATTTAACTGAATAATGATGTAAAAGACACATGTAAACAAAATCACAATTCATATAGCACTTTATAAAGTGATTCATCGACAGGCCGAAGCTAAATGGGACCTGGTATCAGTTAGTCAGCTGTAAAGCTCACTGAATTCCAAACTGATGTAATCAAAGGACAAAGTCACTACGATAACAAAACACAAAGATTCAGTCATACAAAGACCAGCTACACAGCACATTGCCCAAAATCAGGATAAGCAACCTCAGAGTCTGAGAATGCAAAAGAAAGCCAACAAAGAAATGACAAATTCTACTTGAAGCAGAGCAACTTATATATTATGTATTCCACCATGACAAACAGAGCAAGATCATGGGTAGTTCACTAGAGCTCTTCATAACAGCAAGGCTCACATGGACATGGAAGTTCTTCATAACCACAAGGCTTACATGGACACGGAACACATGAAGAAACATATATAACCTTCAGCCATAGAGTTTTTCCAAATTAAACTACAGATTCATGAAACAAGCCTTAAAATTGAATTGTTTAGGCAACACGACAACAGAAAGATAACAGCAGTAAGCAGGCTAAGAAAACTAGATAATTAACTCAAATAGCAAAATCAAGATGCCTGCATGTACCTACACAAAAAAGATTCCCTGCAGTATCGGAAATTCAATAGATGTGCCATAATCAGTGTTTCCAAATTAGTATGTTACAGAGAACCTAAAAAGATGATATAATATGCTAATATAGTTGATCTACTAAAGCTAGTGCGGATTCAAAAAGAATAAGACCTCATTTTAAGAAAAAAAAACATTTGATAAAAATGTGTAAGCAAATACTATTATATGTCACGAAGAAAGGGTCCCAAGCTAGAAACTTTTTTGTGACCAGAAAGTCAAAGCAAAAGTTAAGATAATAAATTGGCATTGAGGAACTTGGATTGGGACGCACCCAACAAACTCAGTTGCCAACCCAACCCACAACTATGAGCACGAACTTAATCAGCAAGCAGTACTTAATAGATCAAAAATGATTCATTGACCTCGAAACTACAGCCATGACTGAAGAAAACGATCTATAGATGTGAGCTGTGACATATTTTCCCCAAAGAACCAAAACAGCTCCATTGACTTATCAGCTCTTCTACGGTCTATGTTCTTCAGTTCACGCAGACAAATAAATAAACCTAAACAAACATGTCATCCACAGATGCAAGTCAGATGACCAAACATTGCCATTTAAGCACACTCTCAGGAGTTACAACCCCATCCTGAGCAATCAATTCAGTAGTCCCAATTGCTCACGCGCCAAATGAAACGTAGAAGAAGGTACCAAACCGAAATCACCCACCTTGGTGCCAAAGGGACCGACGGGCGCGTCCATGTCAAACCTCTTCTTCCCCTGAACAGAAAAACGAACCAAATCCAACAAAATTTTAATACTTTTCACAAACAAATAACCCCGTAATAAGAAATGAAGCGCCGGCAAAGCAGCCATGCGGGGGACCTGGAGCTCGGCCTCGATCTCCTCGCGCTCGAGCCCCGTGGCGATCGGCATCACATCCTCCACCCTCGTCCTCGTCCCCGCCGCATCTGAAGAGAAACGCAAGCCTTCGCATCAAATCGGGGCTACCGCCTAAGCTTGTGACTTGTGAGGAACACAGGAAGAGTCGTTACCGAGGGTGGAGAAGAAGAGGGGCGCCGGCGCCAGCGTGTGGCGGAGGCCTGCTGCGGCAGCAGCGGAGGCTGCCGGGGAGCGGGGTCCGAGGGCGGAGCGGTGGTGGCGGTATACTTGGCCATGCAGCCCGAGGCCCGGTGGCCCGGCCCACGGCCCGGCGTTTTGGCCCGGCCCGAGCACGGTACGGCCCGGTGGCCACTGGGCCCGGGTCGGCCCGGCCCGAGGGACCAGGCCATGCCTGGGCCGCCACCCAGGCACGTGGCACGGCACGGGCATGGCCCGGTCCAAGAGGCGGCCCGTTAAATTAATAACTATGTGAATATTTTGCACAACCCACTGCAATCCATACATATATATATATAATATCTTCATCACTCTAAACCCTAACTTTCTCCCACTCCCACTCTCCCAGACGGCGCTGCTCTTCCCTTCCCCTCCCCATCCGTCGCGCCACTCTTCCCTTCTTCGCGCGCCGCTCTCGGGCCGCCCGCGGCACGCAGGGCACGACGTGCTCTCGGGCCGGCCCGATGGCCCACGGGCCGTGCCTTGGGCCGGAGGCCAGGCACAAGCACGCCATAGGCACGGCCCGTCAGGCACGGCGGCCCGTGGCGGCACGACGCGGGCCGGCACGGCACGGCACGTCGTCGGGCTGGGCCAGCACGGCACGGCCCGTTGGACATCTATAGGTGGCGGAGGAGGAGGGAGGTGGCGCGCTTCCACATGGCGGACCGGTGGAGGCCACGAGCGGGCGGCAGAGATGGTGGTTAGACAGAATCCGGCCAACTTGGCCACTTGGGTGTTTTCGGCCTATAGACCGCCGGTGTAGGGGGACCCACTTTGTGGTGTAAAATTTTGCAAATTCAGCAAAATATCTAGAAAAAAGCCCCTTTTTTTGCAATATTTCTGGACTGCTCCGAAACAGCAATTTATTGGCGACCAGTTTGCATTTGCAAGTTGCTAAATCATAATGATATTTTGAAAAAAAAAATTTGCGACTGATGACTGGACTTTTGAAATAAGTGTGTGTTTTTTCCCATTTCACCAAAAAAAATTTTGGGTTTTGACCCATCATTTTGTAAAATGAAACTAAACACCATGCAAATTTTTTGGCAAAATGATATCAATTCTCCATTTTAGATTTTGGCCTTAAGAGGCAAAAAAAAAAGCCAAAAACCCAAAAAGCTCTCACCTACCTTATGAAAAATTTGGCATTTTAGATGAAACTAAACACACCCATGAAAATTTTGGCATTTTATATTTCATCATTCCAAAGTAGTTGACATTTTGCATTTTGCATTCCATGACGAACTAAACACAGCCTAATTAGAATATTCTACAGAGTGGACAAACGGCGATGCCGAGGTCTTGTGTTTAACACAAACAGGATGCCACATGGTTTTGATTTGGGTTTGAAAGTGCATTTTTGTTCATCGCATTAAGCAGGTGTCTAGGGAAAACATGTGCAGAAATTATCGCTTATACCGACTAACTTCATGTGAGTAGCAACTACATACATATAAATGAATATACTATATCATAATTTAATAAAATATATGTATAAAAAACTTGATAAATTAGGTTAACACAAAAAAACTCATTAACTCTTTCTTATTGAAGATAAGTAATTCAGGTTGTATTTGGAGTCCTAACCAATAATATGAAGCCTAGAGGTTTATTAGGATTTTGAGACATATTCAAACCATCATTTTTTTATGAGAAAGGACTCTAAACTTTGCCCCATATAAAGGTGATATAATCCTTTATCTTTCTTTTTTCCTTTCAACGGGAAATGACAAGTGCCTGAAATATTATGATGTCGCCGAAGCCAGTTTGTTACCCAAAAGTTGAAATTTCAATGGGGTTACTGACACGGGCCGTCTAGACGCGTGAACAGAACAATCACATGTTCAGGCCACGTTTAGTTCCACGAAAATTTTGGATTTTGTTAGTATAGCACTTTCGTTTGTATTTGACAATTAGTGTCCAATCATAAACTAAATAGGTTCGAAAGTTTCGTCTTGCGATTTTTCACCCAACTGTGCAATTATTTTTTTCGTCTATATTTAATGCTCCATACATACGTCCAAAAATTCGATGTAATTGGTAAAAACCAAAAAATTTTGGAACTAAACGTGGCCCAGTTCACCAAAACATGATTGTCCTGCGTCAGCTTCCAAATTTAGCAACAATCAACTGGAGCACGAAACTCAAACAAGATCCAATGGCTGGCATTCATCGAAATCGCCCTTTAAAACGCACAACTCCATAAACCCTAGCGCACAAAGCAACTTTCTTTCTTACCAAAACCCCCTCCGCAATCCCCACTCTCGCTCCCGCCTCCACCCAATGGCGTCCCTCCCTAACGGCGCCGGCGCCGGCGCCGCCGCCTCTGGTTCCTCCGGCGCGCGCCCAG
Source organism: Saccharum spontaneum (assembly GCA_022457205.1). Taxonomy (NCBI): domain Eukaryota; kingdom Viridiplantae; phylum Streptophyta; class Magnoliopsida; order Poales; family Poaceae; genus Saccharum; species Saccharum spontaneum. The sequence goes on from CM039617.1 coordinate 6,047,994, forward strand.
TGGACAAGGAGGTGGACTTCGCCAACTACTTCTGCACCTACGCCTACCTCTACCACCAGAAGGAGATGCTCTGCGACCGCGTCCGCATGGACGCCTACCACTCCGCCGTCTTCCGCAACGCGCCGCACTTCCAGGGCAAGGTGGGAACCCCCTGAACTGAAACCCCTCAAAAATTCCATTTTCTCCAGCAATTTTGGGGGTCCGGTTTGGTTGATTCGGTGGATGTGGATCTGTCAGGTGGTCCTTGACGTGGGCACTGGAAGCGGCATCCTTGCCATCTGGAGCGCGCAGGCCGGGGCTAGGAAGGTGTACGCCGTCGAGGCGACTAACATGGCGGAGCACGCGCGCGAGCTTGCGCGCGCCAACGGCGTCGCCGACATCGTCGAGGTGATACAGGGCACCGTGGAAGACGTTGAGCTTCCAGAGAAAGGTGAGACTGATTTCTTTGATGCTTGTCTTGTGATTACTGAATCGATGGTAAAAGCTAAAAGGAATGAATTTCTGTCTCAATTGGAATGCTACTCCAACCATTTGAGTGATAGAGTGTATTGGACTTTATATATCATATCAAGAGAAAGTTGAAATTTTTAATCTGAACATGGAAGTTATGATGTGCAGAGTACTGAATACTCTGTTTCTGTATGTTGTTTGTGATGGCAGTTGATGTCATTATATCAGAGTGGATGGGCTACTTTCTTTTGAGAGAGTCCATGTTTGATTCCGTCATTTGTGCACGTGACCGCTGGTTGAAGCCAGATGGTGTAATGTAAGTCTATCCCGCAAGTTATGTTAAGAAGCACTCTCGTTGCAAGCAGAACACAGATTTACTTAGCCTAAGATCATTCTTTTGCAGGTATCCTAGTCATGCTAGGATGTGGCTAGCACCCATAAGAACTGGTTTGGGTGACAAAAAGAGGGAAGATTTTGATATAGCTATGGATGACTGGAGTCTGTTTGTTCAGGACACTCAAACATATTATGGGGTCAACATGAATGCTTTGACAAAGGCATATCGTGCAGAACATGAAAAATACTATTTGAAGGTATGGCATCATTAATTTTTCTCTTCTAGTTCATGACTTTAGTCTTGAAATGTAAAATTCAGGTTATCCTAGTTTATGAAGGATTTGTATTTTATTACGGTTATGTATATCTTTTTAAGTATAACAATGTCATTTGTTGCACTTTCCTAAGTAATCATAGCACTCAATTTAGAGAAACAATGATCCTTTTGAATCTGTAGCAATATTTTGGACGAACTGTTTCTTACAAAGTTATACAGCCTAAGTTTATCTCTACTGAAATTTGAGCTCTTCTTACGCATTGAAGCATGCCCTACATTGTTTATCCTACAGTCTGGGTATACTTTCAGTGGCTAGTATTGCACTTGCTTGAGGGGATTAATAGATTCTTGCTTGGAAATCAGCTTGCAGGAGTTTTGAATGACTAAGCCTATGTGTTTCATGTTACCTTTTCCACACACTTAAATGTACACACGATTTTATTCTGCTGCAGTCTTCAATATGGAACAATCTTCATCCAAACCAAGTTATCGGTCAACCTGCAGCTATCAAGGAAATTGATTGCTTGACAGCCACTGTTGATGAGATTCGAGAAGTCAGAGCACAAGTTACAATGTCAGTCAGAATGGAAGCTAGATTGTCAGCACTGGCTGGATGGTTTGATGTTCATTTTCGAGTATGTCAGACTTAAACTGCAACCTACTAAATGCTATGTCTGAACTCACACTTTACTTAAGAATGGTGCTTGCTATGTTTATGATAATTTTTAGGGTAGTGCTCAAAACCCTGGGGTGGAGGAAATTGAATTAACTACAGCTCCAGATGAGCATGGTGGAACTCATTGGGGTCAGCAGGTTGGTTTTCTGGGCTATGCTACATTGTTTTCTTGTCATTCCTAGAATCTGTTACCAGCTATAGCCTGTAGTTACTAATTTTTCAATCCTTTCTTCTCTCTCAACCTGTAAATATTGACTGCTAACAAAAGAAATTTTGTGAATAGAAGGAAAGAACTATCTCTTTTCCCTTTTGAATTTATATAGGCAGAGTGCAAACCTTCTCTTGGAAAAGAAAAAGAAGAGAAGGGAAAAAGGAACTTAAAAAAAGTTTATTTCACCAAAATTGCTCTACAAATGAATGCTTTTTTTTGAGGTGTTGACTTTTGCAAAACAAGATACTCATTCAGTTGGATTTGCCATTATTGAAATGCATACTGCTCATAAATAAAACAGTTAACTGGTCTAGAAAAATTGATCAGAATTTTGTTTTTCCTTTTCAAGGTATTCTTGCTGACTCCACCTCTGGGTGTGACTAAAGGAGACAATGTTAATGTTTCCTTCTCGATGGTTCGCTCAAAGGAAAATCATCGACTTATGGATATGGAGTTCACCTATGAATTGCATGAGTTATCTGGCAGGAAGCACCCAGCAGTCACAACCAAGATGTACTTAGAGTAGACAAGGTACGGACTATAATATGTATGTTTATGAATTTCACTTACTCAAAATTTATAGTAGTATATCATATATAAATGCATGGGGGGTATTGAAGATATGCCACTCTATTTACTATTATCTGAGAATCAACCTCTGGTTCACGTGGGCATGGATGCTCATACATGAAGCATGCTGCATTTCATTGATTCATAACAGGGCTCGGTTTAACCCTCGTTCATTTTACATTTATGTCTTGACAGTTGAGTAGGCCTGATTCATCATCGTTAGATGAAAAGACGGAACCAGTTACCCTGTGCCCTCGCATCGCTGTTACAGAAACCTATGCTCAGAAGCTGAGCATATGTAAGTGCCTTAGGGCCCCTGTGTGTTTGTTATACCCATGATGTGTACATTGAGACCATGAGGCATGATGACGTGCCAAAGATTTGGTTGTATTGGTAATATCTTATTGTTTGATTGCTCAAGCAACAGAGGAGCTTATTGCTTCACAACATTAATGTATTAGCAGATATTGACCCACATTACAGTTTTAAGCAACATTCAGTGCAGAATTTTGTTGAATTCAATTCAGTTTGTGCAAGGCTGATGCATGATGCTGTTCATCGGTGCCCAGGCACCAATCCAACTGTTGCAACGAGGCATCCTGAGGAGGTGTCTACTCCCTTGATTGTATCTTCCTTAAGATCAGTGCAACTGAAATTATGTAGCTGAAATTCCTAAAAAAGAAAAACCTACAGGAAAAATCTCAGAAATGTATTGATGTCATTTAAACTCCTAAATCCAGTGGGAAAATAAGACAATGGTATGGTATAATATATGTTATTGCACAATTTAAACTTATATGGGTACCCTTTTGGGGAAGGAAGACCGTAAACAAGTTTAAAGAACAATAGGTATCATTTGTAAATCCTATGTCTTCGGTATCCATTTGAAAGTCCATGTGGGGAAATTTTGGAGATACGACATATAATATCAAAACTAATTCAAAACACTTTTGGGAAATACGAGGAGCATGGTGTGTTGATATGGTGTTAAAACACCGGTAGAACCCAATGGAAAAATCAGGAGAAAATGATACAACATATATTTGTCATTGCCTCAATGCCTCATTGTAACTCATATGAATAAACCTTGAGAGGTAATGCTCATAGAATTTAGAGAACAATAGTATGATCTGTGGATCATAATAGGAATAACCTCCTCTAAGACCCAATGGGAAAATATGAAGAGGAATATACATCTTTGATATCCTTAAAAAAAACTCATGTCAAGAAAATAGAAGATATGGCATACTATATGTCTTGAATATCCCCTTTAAAAACCCTGACAGGGAAAATAGGAGATATAACATATTGTTGTACTGATATTGTCTCATTAAAAACCTTTTATGAGAAACCTTTGTGAGAAAAAAAACTCAGAGGAAAAAGAGTAAATATGATGTTTGAACATGTTATATTTCAGGAGAACTACCCTTGAACCTTGCAACTATCAAAGTCTTTGAATGTAGGATGGACTTAGCGAGTGAACCTACGAATTTATCGCTAGATTACTTTTGCAAGATGTTTATTTCCAATGTGTTGCAACTTGCAATTTATGGGGATAAAACATTTTGGGGCAATAAATTTATTCATATTGCTCTTATATGACCTATTTGCACCTTGAAGATACAAGCAACCTTATCTTTGTAGATAATAGTTGGTGATCCTATGGAATCACATTTGATCACTCTTATGAAGTCATGCATATGGGATGCTTCAGAATGATAAGTGGAAATGCTGGCATTGTGGGGGATCAAATAGCCAGTATCTAGATATCTCACTTAGGTCGTATCTCAATTTATCTAATAAATCAAGATCTTTCGATGCCATAAAAATATATATGGATATCCTACTTGACTCCCAGGCAGTATTGTAGAAGTTAAGTTGCACTATTTTGTGCTAGTACGGCATCTGCAAATGCAATATCAGGCCCATGTAATTTGACATTAAAGTTGTCATCCTTGGGTCTAAATGGATACAAATCCATACTTCAGGAATTGAATGACCACAAGTGCCGATGCATATGATGTCCACTATTATTTGGATATTGATAAACAATGTCAATTGGTTTTTAGTATACTGATATATGGGCTTAAGCTATGACTTAAGCGTAATTTGGTTTTACCAAATATCTCATCTCAAATTCCGTCTTAAAGGCCAATTCTTTGCATGATACCTAAAGTAACTGCTTAATTATTTCTGTATCTTGATGCTATTAATATAATCAATATGTGTTGAGATGATGGGGAGTCCAATTCGGAATTTATTTACAAACACATATACGCAATCATGATTAGAGTAATCCTTCTATAACAGTTGAGATGGCTCCCAAAGATGACCGGTGTTTTTTCTTGATTTATTTATTTTCTGAAAACTGTGGTTTTGTACAGACGTAGAGTTCCCCGTGTAAAGAAAGGCTGCATCTTTTCGCAAGCAATTAGGCAAATCAAAATATGCAAGAGCACGGATTGTCCTGCTCAGTTTTGATTCATAAGAACTTGCCTCGACTGGGTGTTTACATTCATCGATAGGAAAGTCTGCTCTTTGAACGAGCCAAAACTGTGATTGATTGGCAACACAGCTCGACCTTAGGTAGCCTGCCCAAGGCCTCCATGTAGAATCCATGAATTTTTGCCAGAAGCATTCTCTTCATGTGTGCCCTGGTAGGAGGCAGCACTTCAGGTGAAGCTTGAATTTCAAGATACCGCGTTTTGGCAAGGTCCCAGTATACTTTCTGCAGAAGAACTGGATCTAGTGCAATTTTCTCCAGAGACTCGTTCGCCTTCGGTGCACGAAAGAAGAGAGTGCCCGCCTTGTGTGTTGAAAATGACACAGGGCTGACCGCTTCCATAGCAGGCGTTGAAACGAACCTCCACCCTCTCACGAACCTCTGCGGATCTGGGTGCTTGGCTGCAACCGCTGCACATCTGAGGGCGACCTCGACTGCTGCCTTGGTCGTTTGGGAGCTGTAGTCGAACTGCATGTTGCGTCTTCTGATGATGAGGAGCGAGGCCACCAAGGGGTCCGCGCCAGCAGCGTCAAGGTATTTCCGGGCTTCGGCATCGGGGAGGTAAGGGAAGAGGCAGGTGAGGAAAGCGGTGAGGCCGTCCAGCGACCTCGATCTGGGCCATCTTCGCAACCTTCGCTTCTACTTCTTCTGCCGGCGTAAGCGGCTCTCTTCCTCTTTTTACCCTCGCACCCGTGGAGGCACATGCTCTCTTCCTCCTCCGCCCGCCGGCGGTGACGGCTCTCTTCCTTCTTCCACTAGCGGATGAGAAAACTGCTATTACAGGACTCCAAACATATGGCTTCGCTATTACAGGATTTCTAACGTTGGCTTCGCTAAAATGACATCCAAAACATTGACACTTTGTTATATATAACATTTTGTGCTTTTAATCATATTTCTCATATCAAATACATGTATTTTCTCATGACTTGACCGTTTTACCCTCAGGCCTTCAAAAGACGTGTGCAGGGGCTGCTGCCCGCTGCCTGGCCTGGCTGGCCGTGGCCTGGCCATGGCTTGACTGGCCGCCGCCTGCCCATGGCTGGCCATGGCTTGGGCTGGCTGGCAGCCGCCTGGGCATGGCAAGCCGCCATGTATAATGTAATATGTAATACAAATGGGAAAAAGATGTTCCAAGCAATGGATAAAACCATGAATTTAGCATAAACGAGTTCATCTCATAAAACCATAATTCTAGCAATTACAAGTTCATCCCATAAAACCATGATTCCAAATGAGGTCCAAGTCATATGAAATAAATCATGAGTTCATCTCATCACACACAACTAAAAAAATTCATCCAATGGGTAGCTTTCTCTTCGGAGTCATCTTCTTTGGTGCTGCAGTGGTAGGCATCCTCACGGGACTAGCTGCGCCGGTTTGTGAAGATGTGTCTTCCCCTAATAACGTCACAAGCATGCTGCACATAAATTTGATACGACAATTAGATGTATGGAAAAATTAGCATATGGTAAATGTGTCAATATTCTTACCTTCTTGTGAGCCTTTGTGGACTATCCCGTAGGATTGATTCTCTAGTCGGCCTCCGTGGAGTGCTAGGTTCTGCTGGCGCTTTGTAACATTCTTCCTAGGTTGCTTACACTTCCTAGAAAATCCAAGATAATAATCATTGCACAATGTTTGCAGCAAAAAAATAAACATACATGTAAACCAAAGTTGTGGTGGACTGTACAGACTATGTACACTTGAAAAGAAAACCAAAGTTCATGCTAGCAATTGTGGTGGACTGTACAGACCGTACATAAATTAATATTGACATTTTCATTCAAGTTTGTTGATAAAGAAACTCAGTTCTTACCCTTTTTTGCGGTTCCATTGAGTGGGCACTTGACACTAGCTTGTCTGTGATATTTTTCTCCGTATTTTTTGCAAGTCATAGGTCCTCTGATCATCTTTAGAGGATATTGTGCACTGTTGCATCATGGAGCCAGTGGCTGTACGTACAGATGCATGAATCAATGAGATACTGTGCACTGTTGCATCACACAGAGGCATGCATGCATGCAAAGTGCATACATATGTATATATAGGACTACATGCAATGCAAAGTGTATATATGTATATATAGTACTACATGCAATCAGAACAAGCAAGATTTTCTTTCATCCAGGAAATTAAGCATGCAATTAACATGAAATTTGCTGCAAAGTAGAATGAATGAAATAATAAAAACATTATTCACCTCCACAGTAGCGTTGCCTTTCATTTTCCTGCCATTTATTCTTCAAGGGCAAGGGCAACCTTCATCACCGGACTTGCAAAAAGCCCTATATATCGTCTTACATGACTTCTCTACTCCTAAATGGAACTCCTTGATGGCAAATTGCCGAACTGCCAGCTTGAACTCCTCCGTTGTTGGATACATTGTCCCTACCTCCATTGATGGGTTGTTCTTATCATATGAAATGACTATCTCACCTGGTACGGCATCACTAGTAGGAATGGCAACACCATTAATATCTTGCCAAGCTCATTATCATTCCCTTGTTCATTATCATTCCCTTGTGTAGGTATATTTGTTGTGCCCTCATCTGTCAAGCCTAAAATCTCACACATATGACTCTCGCTCATAAGTTCAATTCGAACTTCATCATCATGTGTCTCCACGATTTGTAATGTTGCCCAATCAACTTTTTTCATATTTTCCATGTCATTTACTTGGGACCTAAAAACAAGTGAAACCTAATTTTACTATTGTCTACTACTGTACTGGTAAAAAAATAGATCTAGTGCATCCAATATATACCTTTCCACTTGAAGAACAAGAAGGTTGTACTCTATTGCCGGATGAGGAACAGTAGGCAGCAGTGCTCTTGCTAGGGCAACAACATCGAAGGGGCCTCCACTGCCGGCTGTGGCAGGCCATCAACTGCCCTAGCCTGGGCGGCGAGGCCACCGGGCGCCGCCGCGGCCAGGGCAGCAGGCGCTGCCTAGGCTAGGGCATAGGAGGCCTCGGTTGCCTCAACGTCTATGGCCCACAGCCCTCCATCGACACCTTCGGGCGGAGGCTCTCCATCCATGAAGAAGAGAAGGTGGCGTGGGGAGGGAAGGAGGGGTGGCTGGCGGCGGAGTTAGGGCGCGGGCGGGTGGCGAGAGCGTCGCGTCTGTTCGTTGTACGGCCGGGTAGATGAATCAATAGGCCGGGTAGATGAATCGATAGATGAGATTAAGCAAAAGGGCAATACAGTCAATACAGGAAAATACATGTATTTGAGATGAGAAATATGATTAAAGGTATCAAAATGTCATGGAAATAAAGTGTCAATGTTTTAGATGTCATTTTAGCAAAGCCAACGTTAGGAATCCTATAATAGCGAAGCCATATGTTTTGGAGTCTATAATAGCAATTTTCTCCTCGGCCCCACAAGGGCGCTGCTCGGCCCCATCTGGTGCCCACTTGGCACCTTGTCACGTCAGTGATCCGTGGGAGCTCCTCCTTAGCCAATAGGAAGCGTTGATCCAAGTCAGTTCAATCAATGGTCAAGATTGAGAGGCCATGGATCCATGGGCTCATTGTCATAGACTTGGAGCTTCACCAACCGACTTCCCATCCGAATTTCGACATATGTTGTCCAAGTAACCGCCATTGGGAGCCAACCATCGCTGTTGGATCAAGAGGCGGTGGAACCAAGGGCCGGCCGGTGCCCTATTGCTGCCGCCTGGCGCCCTAGGTGCTCCACCGACCTCCTGGCTACCTACAAATATCCCTCCCCTCACTTTACACTATAAATAGGGGGTGTGGAGCTCGGTGGAAGATGTCCCATTCAGTTCTATCATTTCAAAGCTCTCCAAGCTTCTCTAGCTTAGCTTTAGCTATAGAGTAGTAGTCTAGTAGTGGAGTAGAGCAAGAGCGGAGCTTCTCGGAGTCCGGAAGAGTCATTTGGGTCTGGTATAGCTCCTTTGTAATAGTGTATGATCCTGGTACTTTTACATTCGCAGTGAGCTTGTTCTGCCGTACATGAAAAAAAAGACAAATTTGCACAAATTAGTGGCATTAGAAATGATGGAAATCATGTGTGCTGTTTAAGTAGGCACAAGTTTCATTATTATGCTGAATCACAACATATTTATATTTAAGGGAAAAAAATTGTGCAAACTACACCTTGGGTGGAATCGTGAAAACCCCCTAAAAACATACTTCGGAATACCTTTTTTTAAAGTTGCACATGCATAGATGTACGTTGTCACAAAATTGGAGATTCAAACTCAATCCATACAAAGTCATACAAAAATAACAAATTTCTAGAACGTATGTATTAGAAGACAAAATTCTTAGGAACTTTACATATGCACCTGCAAGTTATTATTTTACAAAACAAGTTTGAATCTCTAATTTTGTGAAAATTTACAACCATAGAGGCACTGCATATTTACATCATTTCAAAAATTTTGAGAACTCCTAAATATACTTTTCTATAGGAAATTTCACGATTCCACCAAAAATATGGTTTGTACCGCATATTTTTCCTTTTTTCGAACCTATCAAATTATTGATAGGATCTCATAAGCAACCAAGTGTTATCTGACTACAACATCAAAAGGAACTTCCATTGGAGCAACCTAGCTAAATAAAAGAACATTTTGAGTTATGACAAGCTACAAAATATTTATTGACATTTATACCGTGTAAACAAACTAAACATTGTGAAGAATACGATGGCTATTTAGAACAGTGACCTGATGTGGTTTGGAACTTGGAAGCATCATGTATAGCAAAAGATAGACCATATTGATAAATCCATAGATATTTTCAAATCAAGATATTATGTGATCCTAGTAATGTGTAACAGATCTCCAAAACACAATTTAAAACAGTCATAAAGTACTTCACACAAGAACAAATCAATAACCTTATCTAATTTTATATCACTTGCTACCTAACACTCAGGAAATCTGTATCCAGTCAGCTTCATCACCCCCATCATCATCATCATCTGGGTAGTAGTCGAGGTAGATGGCATCATCTTCCACACCATGCATCCAATTTATATCTACTCTACTATGATCGATGGCCCGATCATTGGTATAGAATTTTCGATATGATTCGTAAAATAGCTTATCAAACTCGTCACGGCCGTAGAAACTCTCCAAAGCTGGATGCACAATCCTATTAGCTCGATGCTCGCAGTACACGCAACGAGGTTGTTCTGCTGTACATATGAAAAAAACATTTATACATTAATTAGTAGGATCAAGAATGATGGTGCAGCACAAGTGATCTTCAAATAGACACAATCTTTTAGATAAGAACATACTCTAATTAGGTTGAATCACAGCTAATTTGGACCTCTCAAAGGATTAACGAAATTCTAAGCAATTAACTGCCATGTGACTAAAACAACAAAACACTTCCAAGCATAATAAACTATACTTGCATCATAACAAAAGGTGCAAATGCAAGAATTCTAAATTCTATGTTATGTTCCACAAAATGTAATGCTAAGTTTTCAGCATTTGTTCTTTAGCTGATGCTATGTTTTTGTGCAAGATCGGTTCTTGATTTCTAAGGTGCTAGGGGGTCCAGATTGGCTGTGATTTCGAACCAGTGGCAAAGTGGTGGTTACCTAATAAGAAACATGATACTAGGAATAAATCTATCGTGATGACGTTGCATTGGGCTATGGATCAAAACATGAACAGTACCCACAAAGTAGTGACTAATAATTAATTAAAATATTTAATTAAGCATAAGAAAATCTTGATAACATGTGAACAACACAAAGGTACATTATGGCTATTATGCTTATATTTGGATGAAATTATAGGCAATTAAACAATGAAGATTGCAAAAATGATATAAAAAGCTAAAAGAGCTCAATTTATTCTATGGAAAATGTTAAAAGGAAGTCCATTCAAAAAAATATTAAAATAAAAAACACAAAGTCAGAACTAGAGCGTACCAGCTTTAGGTTTCTGCAGAATAACAGGGACACACCAACTGGTATCAGCGCCATCTTTGCCACATTCAGCAAAGAAGATGGTTGGTGGATCATATGGACTACCTTTGCAAATTGCCAGAAAGTTGATATGGGTGTGACAATATTTGTCAGGAGTCCATGGATTATAATCCCCAACTTTTCCATCCATGTTGTGCACAGGGCCAGATACAAACTCATTGACACCACCATAGGCGGAGCTCCTCATGCGGCAAGGTGGGGTAGCTGCCCCACCTACCGCCGGTGGGAAGCCCCTACTATCCCTCCCTTCTTCCTTAGTCCTCAGCTCACCAGGTGTCGAGCGAGCGGCGTCCGGCCGGCCACATGTCTTCTGGAACGCGATTTTGGAAGAGGGATGCGAGTATGAGACGCGAGCGTAGGCCAAAGGCCCAATAGGAGAGAGCCCGTCACTCCATCAGCCCAGCAAAGGCAAAGCAAGAATCCACCGCATCAAAAATCACCGGCCGCCGGCCCTAGCTCTCGACTTCTCGTCTGTCGAGCCTCGAGTCTTGATCCCCAATCCCTCGAAGCCGACGCGGGAACGCCCGATGCCGCCGCTCGACACCCTAGCTGCAGCCCGCAGATAACCGGAGCCCCTGCCGTGGTGCCACCGGCCGACTACCGACGCCCCTTGGCGGCTGGGCCCTTGTTGGCTTGATGCTAGCTGCCGGCCGCCGGCGCCCCCTGCTAGCTGTTGGTTGACGCTCAGGGCTCAGGCGCTCATCGCAGGCGCAGGGCCTGCTGCTAGCTGCCGGCCGCCGGCGCCCCTGCTGGCTGCCTACTTTGCTGCTGCTGCGTGCTGTTGACTAGCCTAGGCCACCTAGAATTATTAGTTGTTCTTTAATACTAGTAGATTAGTAGTCCAGTGTCCAGTGGTATGTCTCCTCGTTGCTGTGTGCTGTTTTAATTTATTAACACATGCTCATTTGTTCTTCAAATTTACAGGTATTTTAGCTCTTGGATAGTTAGATTTTAGACTCTTGTTTAATTTGGTGTTTGTTGGATTACTATATTATATTAAGGTGCTATTGACTGCTTATCTTCTAATGAAAAGTATCATTTTCATTGAATCTTTAAAGTTCCCGTATATTGGATATTCATGTGCATCCATATGACGTCATTAAAAAAATTATGTTCTTAGTTCGCCCCACCTAAATTTCCATCTCAGCTCCGCCACTGGACACCACAGATGATATGAAGTTCAAACAAGCGACCCTCCTTCAAACATGAAGATCAAAGAGCGTTAGATTGGAAACCGGGCAGCTTAAATAACAAAAAAATATAGAGAAATATGACATGAAGTGAAAAATGCAGAATAAGTTAAAGTAAGGAAGGAAAACCAACCGCAGCAGTCTTGTTGAATTTGTCCAATGCATCTCTGACCATGTTGGTGACTCGCTCATGCTTACCCCAGAATCTATGGCTGCATTGAATCGTATGAAAATACTCTCTCTTCTTGACCTTTGTAGGGGCTACATCATGTTGCTGGTGTGACTTGCTAGTACGCGAGGGACAACTTTGTAATATCTTGCCGAGTAAAATAATATCCTGAGAGGAAAGTGGGCTGCCATCACGCGCATGCAACACCTCTAAGGCAGCCCCAAACTCTTGATGTGCAAGGAACTCTGGGTGTGCAGGAGGGACCGAGTGAGGGAAGGAGTGAAATGCAGCTGTGGCCGCGGCAGTATATGCTTCACAAACGCTGGCAACTCGTGTGCTTTCTTCAGCTGCAGGACTGTTATGAAATACACTGGAATCCGAAAAATCTAGAGGCTTTTCTCCGGTAGCACTAAACCTAGCAGAAAGGTTAGAATGGGCCGCTTGCAAGTCGGCCCCGGTCATGAGAAGGCAGTCCACGGCTTGGTCAGGTGTGAGGTCAGGGTATCGAGTGCAGAGAAAGGATACGAGTCCATATAGTGATCGGGCCGCAATGCGCCACAGCATATGGGTGCTAACCATGGATACTGAACATTGTTTGCCCGTCGGGAAGTTTTGCTCGTACCAGATTGTATTGACGATGATATTCGATACAGGATCCAGTGGACCATAGCAGTAGCCGCCGATGAGCAAGCTGCGGTGGTACCGGCTGCATAGCTCCGCCGTGGGCAGCCTGCCCAGCGCTTGCATGTAGAGCCCGTGGATTGTTGCAAGCAGCATCCGCTTCATGGCTGCTCGGACAGGAGGCAGCTCTTTGGGTGCTGCATAAATCTTGGAGCTTGCTGCCGCTAGCCGCCCCTTGGCGAGGTCCCACGATCCCTTCAGCTGAAGAACATCCGGTGCCACCGTGCCGAGCGCGCGGAGAACTGCATCGCCCAGCAACTCGCTTGACGGCGGCTCGGGGCCGCTGAGAGCTTCCACGGCAGGCGAGAGCAGCTTCTTCCAGGCCTGCACGAGCCACCGCGGGTCAGGGTGCTTGGCGGCAGCCGCCGCGCACCTGAGGGCGACCTCTGCTGCAGCCTCGGTGATCGGGGAGTACAGGTCGAAGTCGTCCCGCATCCCGCGCCTGCTGATGATGAGGAGGGCGGCGACGAGGGGGTCCAGCTCGGCGGCGTCGAGGTACGCCAGGGCCTCCGCGTCGGGGAGGTACGGGAAAAGGCACGTCAGGAAGGCGATGAGGCCGTCGAACGACCGCTGTGCCATGTCTGCACGCGCCCTGCTGCTGTCGTCGTGGTCCTCCGTCCAGCCTCGGCGGCGGCGGCGTCCTGCGTACGCCCGCGGCGGCGGCGGCGGCGGCGGAGGGGCACCTTTGGAGTTGGAGATGACGCTGTTGACGAGGATGTTGGTGGCCGGATCAAGGAGGCCGAAGCACAAGCCGTTGTCAAGTTTCGCCTCGTCGTGGATCCTCTCGATCTTGGCGAGAACGGGTCTGATTTCATCTTGCTTTTCGAAGATGCGGAAATCGTCCTCGAAGGTTTTTGGGCCGTAGATGCGGATGCAGCTGCCGTTTGTGTCGTCGCCCATACTAGCAGACGTCAAGCGTTGCGTGCTTGTTGCGGAAAAAAAAAACGAGTGCTTGGGGATCGTCGGGGTTGCCCATTTGAAGGAGAGCGAAACCGAATACGAGCGGGGACCGGGGTCGGGACTTTCCATAGCCTACGACTACGAATTGGGCTGCTGAAATTCGTTCGGTTTCCGAACAAGCGGCCGCGGGAGGCGGGCCCGACGCAAAACCGGCCCCTGCGTGGCCTGCCTCAGCCGAACAGAAGAAAATGTGTGAATCTATATCTAATTATCTATCTATATCTATACTCTGTATCTATATCTATATCTGTACCTAATAATAATAATAATAGTAATAATAATAATAATAAAGAGACAAAATTTCAGGCTTTTTTTCGTCTAGCCCATTCTACTAGCCCAACTGTTATTAGTTTATTTTGCTGCAAAGGATCAATTAGCATGGAGTTCATAACAAAGCAATTATACTTTTTTCTTTTTTTGAAGGGAACTGGAGGGGTTGCTTCCAACTGGAAATTTATTAAAGCCAAAGAGACAAATAGTACTTTCTTTAATGACACAGCTCAAAATAGCAAGAGGTACATTTTTTGTTGGGGTTGGGTTGGGGAGTTCGATTTTTTGATCTAGCAGATAATGCTTGGGTTCCCAAATTTCTCGATCGAAGGTGTATCCACGGGTTTTCTTTTTTTTATTCTTTTATTCGATTTACCGAGGTGGACACCAAAACGCCTCAGAAAATACCCCATTTACCGTGACCTTTGGTTCGAGGTGTTTTTGTTGCTCGCCTCGGTTAATTGTTTTTGCCCGCCTTGAAAAATCTTTTTTTAGTAGTGCGACCCTGTGCTGTGCGCATAATGCCAGTGCCTCCAGCGGGTTGGGACATGACCACCTTGCCCTTGTCGTTCGCCGCAACCGGGGAGGGCTCGGACCACTCGTCAGAGGAAGCTTCAAAGTCGGAGAACGAAAGCATCTCTTGGGGGCGCAGTTTGACGGATCCACAGCGACCGGATAGGAGGGCGCCCAGGGAGCGGCGAAGGGGGAGAGCAACCTCGCCGCCTGCTCCTGAACCACGTTGGTTAAGGTAGCCAAAGGTGGAAGCTTGGGGGAGCTCTGGCCGGAGCCATCCGAGCCGTCGGACTCGTCGTCGTTGTCGGCAGTGGGGTCCAGCATAGGAGAGCCATCATCTGCACAGGGCCCGTGAGGCCAACCTCGGCGGCTGCGGGATCCGGCACTGGTGAGGCTGCCACCAGCGTTGGTCGCATGGACCGTGGCGGTAGCGTCGCAACTGCGCACGCGCGCGGCCGGGGAGGGGTGGAAGGGGAGGGGTTGGAGGTGGATCTTGGGAGGGGGGAGATTGGGGGCGAGGGGGAGGCGGACGCCGGTGCTGGCGGAGGCCGCGCGGGCGGCAGCAGTGGCGGCGCAGATGAGCCCGAGTGCGCCGGGAGAGGGGGGAACGGGAGGGGCTGCTGGTGGATCTCGGCTGGGGAGAGAGGGGAGGAGAGGGGTTGGCGGGTGCCGGCGCCGGCGCCGGGGTGGCAGCCAGGGGTTCACAAGCCGCGTGGGGAGGAGAGTCCGGAGAGAGGCCTCACTTACATCAACCTCATCACCACTCCCATTTGCAAATAACTTTCCTTGGTCTATTTGTTGTGGTAATATCTTCAAGCTCTGCCTTTGCCTCTCTGGGATACAAAATGTGTTTCGTTGGATTATTGTATTTGGTTATAATCTAATCTACAAGTCTGGATTGAGCTGGTGCTGAACTCCTGATAGACAGGAAGCCTCAATGAAATCTGCAAAAAGGCTTACTTGAGAGCCCTCTGGCTCAGGCACTGTGCCCTGCACTGATCAAGTCTTGCCCTCTTTGCTCTGAGGCCACTGATCAAGTGATGCCCTCTTGCCCTTTTTGCTCTGAACCAAAACTGGATTCTCTTCCCGCTGGTTTTGGCCCCCAGCTGGCCTCAGTCCCCTTCAAATACGGAGCCCCGACAATGCCAATGTAAACAAGATTTATTCAAATACATTGGATATGTGTGGGTGGAAAAAATTCGAAACCAAACTCAACAAGATTCAGGTCCCTGCGTGGCCTGCCGCGGCCGCTGGTGCGGAAACCGAACGAATTTGAGGAGCTCAAGTCGTAGGTGCTATGGAAAGTCCCGTCCCCGGTTCTCGCTGGTATTCGGTTTCGCTCCCCTTCAAATACAACAAGCACGGCACGCCCGACGTCTATGGGCGATGACACATCAGCCAGCAGCGGCAGCTGCATCCGCATCTACGGCCCGAAAAGCTTCGAGGACAACTTCCGCATCTTCAAAAAGCAAGATGAGATCAGACCCGTTCTTACCAAGATCGAGAGGATCCACGACGAGGTGAAGCTTGACAACGGCTTGTGCTTCGGCCTCTTCGATCCCGCCACCAACATCCTCGTCAATAGCGTCATCTCCAACTCCGAAGGTGCCCCTCCGCCGCCGCCGCCGCGGCGGCGGGCGTACGCAGGACGCCGGCGGCGCCGAGGATGGGAGGAGGAGGACGACGACGACGACGACGTCAGCAGGGCGCGTGCAGACAGGGCCCAACGGTCGTTCGACGGCCTCATCGCCTTCCTGACCGGCCTCTTCCCCTACCTCCCCGACGTGGAGGCCCTGGCGTACCTCGACGCCGCCGGGCTGGACCCGCTCGTCGCCGCCCTCCTCATCATCAGCAGGCGCGGGATTGGGGACGACTTCGACCTGTGCTCCCCGATCACCGAGGCGGCAGCCGAGGTCGCCCTCAGGTGTGCGGCGGCTGCCGCCAAGCACCCTGACCCGCGGTGGCTCGTGCAGGCCTGGAAGAAGCTGCTCTCGCCTGTCGTGGAAGCTCTCAGCGGCCCCGCGCCGCCGTCAAGCGAGTTGCTGGGCGATGCAGCTCTCCGCGCGCTCGACACGGTGGCACCGGATGTTCTTCAGCTGAAGGGATCGTGGGACCTCGCCAAGGGGCGTCTTGCGGCAGCAAGCTCCAAGATTTATGTAGCACCGCCCAAAGAGCTGCCTCCTGTCCGAGCTGCCATGAAGCGGATGCTGCTTGCAACAATCCACGGGCTCTACGTGCAGGCGCTGGGCAGGCTGCCCACGGCGGAGCTGTGCAGCCGGTACCACCGCAGCTTGCTCCTCGGCGGCTACTGCTACGGTCCGTTGGATCCTGTATCTAATATCATCGTCAATACAATCTGGTACGAGCAAAACTTCCCGACGGGCAAACAATTTTCAGTATCTATGGTTAGCACCCAGATGCTGTGGCGCGTTGCGGCCCGATCACTCTATGGCCTCATATCCTTTCTCTGCACTCGACACCAAGGTCTCACACCTGACGAAGCCGTGCAGTGTCTTCTCATGACCGGGGCCTATTTGCAAGCGGCCGATTCTAACCTTTCTGCTAGGCTTAGTGCTACCGGAGAAAAGCCTCTAGATGTTTTGGATTCCACTGTATTTCCTAACAGTCCTGCAGTTGAAGAAAGCACACGAGTTGCCAGCCTTGTTGAAGCATACACTGCCGCGGCTACAGCTGCATTTCCCTCCTCCCTTGACTCTGTCCCTCTTGCACACCCAGAGTTCCTTGCACATCAAGGGTTTGGGTCTGCCTCAGAGGTGTTGCATGCGCGTGATGGTGGCCCACTCTCCTCTGAAGATATTAGTTTGCTTGGGAGGATATTACAAAGTTGTCCCTCGCCTACTAGCAAGTCACACCAGCAACATGATATAGCCCCTACAAAGGTCAAGAACATAGTGTATTTTCATATGATTCAAAGCAGCCATAGGTTCTGGGGTAAGCATGAGCGAGTTACCAGCATGGTGAAAGATGCATTGGACAAATTCAACAAGAATGCTACGGTTGGTTTTCCTTCCTTACTTTAACTTATTCTACATTTTTTCACTTCATGTCATATTTCTCTGTATTTTTATTAATTATTATAAGCTGCCTGGTTTCCAGTCTAACGCTATTTATCTTTTTGTTTGAAGGACGGTCGCTTCTTTGAACTTCATATCATCTTTGGTTTCAATGAGTTTGTATCTGGCCCTGTGCACAGCAAGGAGAAAGTTGGAGACTATAATCCATGGACTCCTGACAAATATTGTCACACCCATATTAACTTTCTGGCAATATGCAAAGACCGCCCATATGATCCTCCAACCATCTTCTTTGCTGAATGTGGTAAAGATGGTGCTGATACCTGTTGGTGTGTCCCTATTATTCCACAGAAACCAAAAGCTGGTATGCTCTAGTTCTGACTTTTGTGATTTTCCTTTTAATAATTTTTTAGTAGACTTTCTTTCAATATTTTCCTTCAAATAAATTGAGCTCTTTCTCTCTTTTTTAGATAATGAGATAGAGCTCTTTTAGCTTTTTATATATCATTTTTGCAATCTTCAATGTTTAATTGTCTATAATTTCATCCAAATATCATAATAGCCATAATGTACCTTTGTTTTGTTCACATGTTATCGAGATTTTCTTATGGTTAACTAATTAGAGAGTTTAATTAATTAATCACTGCTGGTGGGTACTATTTATGTTTTGATCTATAGCCCAATGCAATGTCATCATTGGGCATGTATTCCTAGTATCATGCTTCTTATTAGCTAACCACTACTTTGCCACCGTTTTGCCACTGATCTGAACACCTAGCACCTTAAATCAAGGACCAATCTTGCACAAAAACATAGCATCAGCTAAACAACAAAAGTTGAAGACGTAGTATTACATTTTACAGGACATAACATATAATGTGAACTTCTTGTATGTTTTATCCTTTGAGGTCCAAATTAGTTGTGGTTAAACCTAATTAAAGTATGTTTTTATTTGAAAGAACCCGTGTCGTCTATTTGAAGATCACACATATTGCGCCATCATTCTTGATCCTACTAATTAGTGTATAAATGTGTTTTTTATATGTATGACAGAACAACCTCGTTGCGCGTACTGTGAGCATGAAGCTAACAGGATTGTGCATCCAACTGTGGAGAGTTTCTACGGCCGTGACGAGTTTGATATGTTATTTTATGAATCAGATCGAAAATTTTATACCAATAATGAGGTCATCAAACATAGAAGATTATATATAGATTGGGTGCATGGTGTGGAAGATGGTGCCGTCTACCTCAACTACTACCCAGATGGTGATGATGGTGATGAAGCTGACTGGATACAGATTTCTTGAGTGCTAGGTAGCATGCAACGGGTGTGACACAAGTGATATAAGATTAGATAATGTTATTGATTTGTTCTTGAGTGAACTACTTTATAATTGCTTTAAAATGTGTTTGTGGGTGATCTGTTACACATTATTACTAGGATCACATAACATCTTGATTTGAAAATATCTATGGATTTATCAATATGGTCTATCTTTTGCTATAGCTTCAGCCTTCAAGTTCCAAACCACATCATGTCACTGTTATAAATAGAGACCGTGATGACCTCATGTTCTTTACGATGTTTACACCGTATAAAATGTCAATATTTTAATTTGTAGCTTGTCATAACTCAAAACAATATATGGTCTGTACAGCAGACAAAAAATGTTCTTTTAGCTAGCTAGGTTGCTCCTAATGGAAGTTGCCTTTGATGTTTTAGTCACATACTAACACTTAGTTGCTTATGAGACCCTATTGATCCTTTGATAGGCTCGAAAAAAGGAAAAAAATATGCAGTACAAACAATGGTGGAATCATGAAAATATCCTAGAAAAGTATATTTAGGAGTTTTCCAAAATTTAAAACAATGCACATATGCAGTGCATCTACAGATGTAGATTTTCACAAAATTAGAGGTTCAATCTCGTTTTGTAAAAAATTCATATGAAAATAACAACTTGCGGGTGCATATGCAAGAAGAAGGCAAGTTCCTAAGAATTTGTCTTCTAATACATATGCACCATAAATTTGTATAATTTTTTATAGATTGAGTTTGGATCTCCAATTTTGTGATAACATACATCTATGTATGTGCACAGTTTCAAAAAAATGAATTAATACTCCTAAGTATGTTTTAAATATGAATATGTTGTGATTCAGCAAATAATGATGAACCGTGTGCCTATTTACAGCATGCATATGCATGCTTCCATCATTTCTGATGCCACTAATTTGTCTTTTTTGTTTATGTACGGCAGAACAAGTTCGATGCATTTACTGTGAATGTAAATGGAACAGGATCAAGCGGCTGAAAATACTATTGGTTGATTTGTTGTAAGAGAAAAACACTGCTAGCTGACTGAAAATAAGTGGTTGAAAGCTCAAGCGAACATGCTGGCACGATGAGTTTTTTTTATTCTTTTTTTGGTGGGGGGGGATCGGTCAGCACAAGCTTTTTCAAAAATATATTAGTAGGAGAAAGGGCGCGATGAGTTTGATAAGTGGTTTTATGGACCCAAGATATCATATGACAAATTTTACACTGACAACCCGCTTATCCAAAAATTGGGTGCATGGTGTGGAGCATGGTGGCGTCTACATCGACGGCTCTACTTCTGTGACTGGATAGAGAGATTTGCTTGGGGTGCCAAGTAGCAAGGAGTATCGAAAAAAGTGGCATAGCATCTTCTTATGACACTTCGCTTTGTGATAACTTATTATAGTGTAGTTCGGACATGCGATCAGGTTCGTGTTTACACTTAAACAGGGCCGATATGCCCTGTTGAAACTTAAATGGTGGTGGTCGTCACCATGAACCTCTGAAAGCAATGGGATCGTAGGACCATGCTGCTGTTAGCACTGCAGTTCCCTTCTGATTTCTTCGGTACGGCCGCTGACGTCCTCGTGATTTTCAAGCCACGGCTCTTTTGTCCCCAAAATTGGACAATGTCGTTTGTTATGCCTTCGTTCCTCAAAATTGGATAACAGTTTCAGTGTCCAGATGATAACCCGCCGACAAAATTGGCGCTGCCTGGATTCTGTTGCGTTTCATGCTCAGCCATGCCCGAGGCCCAACTGGTAGGCAAATGCTGCCCAATCTCCATTGTCATTTGTTCCTTTCATTCAGTGTACAAACCCAATTCTTACATGCAAAACTCAGTAGCCTTATTACATGAACTGATACATGGAGGCTCCAGCTCATCTCCCCAGCTGGCATCGTACCAGAATTTCAGTATTAACATGCACAGTAGTAACGTTACAGCACCGCTCTGTAAATTCTTTTCAGGGTCACCTAATCATCATCAAAATAGTGTTTATAGTATGTACACCGTGACTATAATGCTATAGGCTTCACCGTCCCTCTTCAGGGTTGTGCATATGGCCACCTCCCACGGCACGCTTCAGTTCTATCCAGAAAATACAATCATGAAACAGCATTTCAGTTCTATCCAGAAAATACAATCATGAAACAGCATGACGAGTGTTCTCCGTATCAAACTTTAGCATAAATTGCCTTTATCTATATGTTCTTCTTGGCGGTTCCTTCCCCTACTTCATCAACAAAAGGGCATCACGATGACGCCCTAGGAGGGTCAATGCAGTTGCAGCTATGTGATGGGCAGTAAGGCCAGCCAAGTCAAGTTGCTCCGCCAGTGAAGCATGTTCAATGTACCTGTCTGGTAGCACAATGGGTCGCCACTGCAAGTTACAAAGAAACGGGCACCTTGAGATTAGCACATAGAAACAACAAAAATCAGTAGATCACTAAACACAACCTAAAATTGCTACCAATTAACACATCAAGAGCACTGGAAAGTGTAGCTGCGAAGCATGAGGCCAGTGCCTCCATTGCAAGATCACAGAACAAGCTTTGTGCTGGGTAGAGGTCACAAACAGCACCGCAAAGTGGCGAAGGTACCTTTATTCGGCCATCAAGTAGACCATCAAGTGAAATAAACTGTGAGACATGTGATCCAAAGCCACCAACTGTTCCTTCTTCCACTGTGATAAGAAAACTATGCTGCTGGCATAGCGTTCGGATTAGATCGATGTCAAGTGGCTTGCAAAATCTCGCATTTGCAACTGTTGCCTGAATGCCAAAGTTGGATAAAAGAGATCGAGCAATCAAGCATCTCTGGACCACCTCGCCATAGCCAAGAAAAGCTATCTCTTTTCCCTCAACAAGAATCTCTCCCTTACCAATCTGAAAAAGGGTATGGAGAACATCACAACCTGCCTACACTTCAAAATATCTCATAACATAGTGACAAGTGAGTACATAAAAGGAACATGTATGTACTTTCCAGATAACAAAGCACATCTTTCTTGTTTTCAAAGCAATGGATTGCTTTATATTTTTGTAATGGTAAGAAATACATAGAGGTGGTACACTGCCTGTTATTCTTCCGGTGATAAATTAAATGTTGAAATAAGAACATGGGGTTCTTGACATCTTTGTGTGCAGCCCAGCAATATGGTAGATGTGCTTGAAATGTTAGGGACTGTACTATTTGCAGGTAATGTTGACTTAGAGCAAAATATATTGAAGGGAACCTACCTCAAGCGGATTCCCATATGTAGTTCCACTAGTCCCAACAATGGCACCCCTAGGATAGCGGAAGCAAATAGGTTTGTCCTCAATCATTGCAGCTGTTGCCACCATGTCAATAAGTTCATCCTCATTAGATGGTGACATGACAATCATGTTTGGCAAGCATGACATGAATGTAATATCAAATGGTCCTGAGTTAGTTGGGCCCTCAGATCCCACCAGACCAGCATTTGTGATAGCAAATCGAACTGGTATCTTTTGCATGTCCACATCTTCAACTATCTGCCATACATGTGAGCTTTATGAAATGTAATGTACATAGCAGTAAAGCAGCCTCGCAGATTTGGTTAACTAATTGGAGATTATTCACACACTAATTTAGCAGCAATATGTGTTGGCACCTGATCATATGCTCGCTGAAGAAATGTGGATGGAATTATGCAGAAAGGCTTTAAACCTCCACAGGCCAAACCAGCAGAAAAGGTAACAGCATGTTGCTCAGCGATGCCCAAGTCAAAAAATCTGTCTGGGAACCTGGACTGGAATAAGCGGAGTGATCTATCCATTCCCATGCCGCCATGAACTACCACAATGCGCTTGTCATTCTCTGCTTCTACTGTTAGTGCTTCTACAAAGCAGTCATTATATGTCCTAGAAAGTCCAGTTTCTAAAAATTTAAGAATATCATTGCTCGAATTTGAAGGCCCTGTTGTCAGTAAAAAAAAGTTAATCCATAAAAGATTCATTCAATTTATATAGATTGTATATTTATATAGATTGTATATGTAAAAAAAATACAGCTAGTAAGGACTCTAAGAGGGCAATAGTGTGCCATGACTGCAAAAGGATCAGTACATTAGCACCCGTAGACTCTTAGTGTATTAGAATGTGGCAACTTAATCAAACCTGTAAATGTTGTGACTTACATTGAGCCTAAGTTGCTAATCATGACTTATATACATATTTTAAAAGAAGCTTCTTTGGCATGAGTACTGACACTTCCTCGCATTGCCATGGTTCTTCCTCCCATAGATGAGGAACCCCAGTGCAGAGGTAACAGAGAAAAAGAAACAAACAAACAAACTAGGCATGACTCCTAATTCAGCAAAAGAAAAGTAAAACAGCATGCATATTTTGATAGTGACCGGTATTACAAACCTTCCTCATTTGCAGTTATTTCACTTCTAATATTTCCACCAGTGTCACTTTCAGTCCCAGTGATTACATGTACAAGTACTGGGCCAGTTGAATCTAGGCTCGCAACCTCCTTTAGTACACAGATGAGATCATCAATGTTACGCCCATCAATAGGTCCAATATAATATAATCCAAGTTCTTCAAAAAGAGTTGCTCCATGAGGACCTATCATACCACGAGCATACTCATCAACTTTGGCAGCAAATTCATGCATTCCTTTGCCAAACCATTTGGCAAGTCCCTAGGAAGAAAAATTCGAATATCAAAATGGGAATATTCATATAGCATAAGACTTCACCATAAATCTTGAAGTAACAAGAACAAAGTTGATTTTCTAGATAAAGAAATCAGAGTTATACAATTACAGGCATTCTAAAAGGTCCCATGCTGTGTTTACAATACATTCTCAAGGGATATAAACATTTACCTTTGCAGCCTCCCTAAACCTCCTAAATCCTTTGCTGGATTGAATCTTGCTGAGAGCACTAGAGAAGGCATTGACTGACATCTTTGGCCGGCCATCTGCTTTAGGAAGTAAGGTATGACAGCTATCATTTAGAATAACTACCATGTTGGAATCGAGGAAACCAGCATGACCCATTGCCTCGTACACCTGACCAGCCATGGTTGTCCAATTACTTATAACTGTCACTATTCGATTTTTTCTCCCATTTATATCCCTTGCAACCGCCATCCCTGATAAGAAGTAACTCTCAAACTATATATAGAAAGGAAATGAAACTTTAAAAGACTGTATAAAAGAAGCAAGATTCAGGAAATACTGAACAGAGCTTGGATTTTGTCATGATGTGTAAAGTTTTGTGATGATTAATCTGTCGGCTGTAAACATCGTATAGTGAGGATTCCGTGCAATTTCACACAAAAATAAAGAACAGGAACTGAAAACACTGAGCAGAATAATTTAGATCAGGCTCTGTTTTTTCTTAAAAAGAAAATCTCTTAGTGCTGCATACATAATTGGATTCAGAAACTAAATCCAACTTTTGTTGAATTTTTCAAGAAGACAAGCCAATAATTAAAAAAGCATACAGGTGAAAATATCACAAAGAAATGACTCTGAGAATCATGTCAATTCCATTCCACTTGCAGAGAACAGTTCTGTTCGATGACATTGATACAATTTGACATGCAAGACAGTAATGTACAAATAGAGGAAGTACCAAGGCCAGCAGATAGACTATTGCATCCATGTCCAGCACCAAAGGGATCATACTCGCTCTCAAAACGCGACGTGAACCCAGAAAGGCCGTTTTTCTGTTTAATAGTATGAAATAGAGAGCGCCTTCCTGTAAGAATCTTGTGCGCATACGCCTGTTGCAAGAAAACTATTGAGCGAAAAAAGGTTGAAGATGACAAAGTTGAGCAAAACAGATATCTTACATTTGAAAACGGTAACAGAGAGATGTCTTACATGTTGACCAGCATCCCATAGTATCTTATCCATTGGGGCATTGAACACATAATGTATAGCAATTGTCAGCTCCACAACTGAGCAACCAGGACCACATGGTTGGCATTTTCTGGACATTATGAAAGCTATTTCAGAACGAACTTCGTCGGCTAACTGCTTGAGCTCCTGTTTTTGTTTAGGTATACAAGCGTCAAATTTTTCTCAAATCTTATGCATATTACTATGAGAATGGAAGCCCAGAGAGTATGACTCTGACGACCTTACTAGATAGATTTTTCAAATGAATGGGTGCATCAATTGTGTCCAGGATCGGAGTAGGATCCTTCTCCCAGAAAAAATCATCAACATCAGGTAGTGCGGCCACTCTCCGAGTCAAGCCCTGCACAAGAGTTGTGGTATCAGATCACAAACCTTGGAATTTTCTCCAGGCGTTAATGTATATCTCTATCGATATATGTCAAGTTTGGAGCTAAAAATCAACTCTGAAGCTCAGAGAAGTTCCTTCTGTTATGCCTTGCAACTTCGGGAAGAACATACCCTTGATGGTGAAGCTGCTGATGTTGTTAGCAGCGGTCTCGAATATATCGGATTGCATCTCAAATGCCGAAGAGTGTGAAAAGGGTAGCTTGTGGGGTGCAGAACGGCAAACTCGTCATAAACCAGATTACGAGCAAGCGGAGGACGCAGAAACGCTGTGTCCATGGTGGAGCCTGGCGCCAGCTGATGCCCCAAATCCTGCAATTTGACGATCCATTTAAGAAGAAGTAAACCCGAACCGGAGTAAGACAGCTGAATCTGACGAGCAAGCAGCTTCTTCCCCTCCAAATTAACAGCACCAATTAGCTTAAACACGAACGGAAATGGCCGCAGCTACCTCAAACCGGCAGAAGACGCCGCCGCCGTGATCTCCTCCTCCCCCTCGCGCGGGACCGGCGGCCGGATGCGGCGGCTACTGAGTGACGCCTTGAGGGTGGGGCAGCAAGGCAGCCCTACTCCGATTTGGGTGGATGCGGAGCGTCGCGCTGTACTGGCGACATGACAGAGAGGCTAATCCGAACGCAAAGTTTTCATCTTTTCTTCTGTGTCCTCATATAGCATAGAGTTGATTAATCCCACTATAGTAATGATTCCTCTCCACGTCGTCTTCTTTGGCTAGTGCGCTCAACTGTAGTCAAATTGCGGCGACTTTTCCCTACTCGGGGGCTAATCTGTCGTACAAATCTAATTAGGCTGTGTTCACTTCTCAAAATATTTCCTCTGTCACCCGTCACATCGAATCTTTGGACGTATACATGGAACATTAAATGTAAGTAAAAAATAATTAATTATACAGTTTGTCTGTAAAGTTTGAGATGAATTTTTTGAGGCTAATTAATTTATGGTTGGATAAATTTTACCAAATAACAACGAAAGTGCTACAGAAATATTTCCCCAAATATTTTGGAAGTGAACACAGCTTAGGGGGTAACATGCAAAACTCTTGGATTGCAAGACCTCCGCAATGCACTAGTGGTGCCTGGAAAAAAAAATGTAATCTAGTGAAGAGAATTGGCATCGCTCCTTTTAGGCTGCAGTGATAGGCATCGCCTGCTAGGTTTCACAATATAGTGAAAATAGATAAACAATAAAAGCAATGAATAGCTTGAGAGAGATGAGGAGCATGCCATATTTTCTTATTTATTTATGGTGTGTTTGGTTCGTGGAATCGAGGAGTTATCTCATGTTTTACGAAGTGATACATCGTGAGTTCATCTCATGAATTTGATATAATCAACTCATTTCTCATGCATATATTAATTATTAGCTTGTGAGGAATGAAATGGTGATGGATCAAATCATTCTATTCAACAAATCAAATAAAAAAAGTGAGAACTGAAAAAAAAAGATGGACCACGTTATTCCTTAAACCAAACACACCCTTAGTAACCGGACATTAGAGCTTGTATATACACCTCTCCTAATTTTTCTAGATGGGCACCAAAAACTGCAGTGTACACAGTGATACCCAAACCTTCTAACAATTCATTTGAGACACCACTTTAAGGGCTTGGTTGGATCGTAGCACTAAATAAAAGTTAGCTAATAGCTACTAATTATTTTTAGTAGGAAGCTGTTTGGATTCACCTACCAACTTTAAATGTGCCAATGGAACCAATAGTTAGCAGATCTTTAGCTAACAATTAGCAATTTCATTAGTAGATCGGTTAGGATCCACTAGTATTAGTTTTAGCTGCTAATTTTTAGTGCTAATGGATACAAACGAGCAATAAGCCAACACGGTGGAGGCCTTATGCTCAATATCTGAATTAGGGGTCTTTTAGAAAATATATGGGCCTGATTAATAGTCCCGATCAAAGTTGGGTGTATTTTTGGAAAAAAAAAACACAGGATCGAGATTAGTCGCCGGTCCAACAGGGGTCTTTTAGAAAATGCTTTGGGCTGATCTGCAAACTTGCGGTGAAATTTCCGGCTCCGGCTTCCGCGGGGTGGATATTGGATAGCGCGGCGCAGGAAAAATGGCGGCTTCCGCTCTCCACCTCCGCCTCCACCCCTCGCCGCCGGCGGGTGTGAAGCTTCATCAGCGACAGCTACGCTCGGTGAGCCCCACGGGATCCTCTAATGCACCCTTCTTCTTCTACTCCCTTCTCGCTGCATTCCTGTTCGTTTTCGATTGTGCGAGAGGCGGAGCCACGCCTACCGGGGTTCCTTTGCTGCCCCGTGTGCCCCCACACCGAGGACCCAGTACGCTGCCCGCCATGGCGCTGCGCCTCGACTTGGCAGAGTGGCAAGTATGGAGCGGTCCGGGGAAGTTTCTTCCGTTTAACTGTTCTGTTCCGTTAGGCTTGCCGGGTTGCCATTATACTGCTCTAGCAGAAGAGGATTCGCGTCTGTCGAAGTGTGTTTCACATGCTTATGAACTCTCAGTCTCTCACTTATGTCACATGGAAACCAACGGTTTGATTGCGCAGTTAGATGACCTTATACCTTCTTAATAAGAGAATTGCACAGATGGCCTTATACCTTTTTAAGAGGCTAAATTACAATTTTCATTATTCAATGAGCATACTTGGGCCTTGAATTGAAAGTATTTGATTGCTGGTTTAGTAGCTTCTGCTGGCGCCTTCACATACTTTAAAGCATGTGGGAATCAATGAAATTGCTGTGCAGACATGTGTTTTGAGATTGTGTGCTGTTTGTGCCTGATGTTTATTGCAGAAAATACAGAGGCAGGGTGGCCTATCTCGAAGATTTTCGAAAGTTGTGTCCTATTACGGTCTCACAACTCCGCCATATAAACTGGTCTGTAAGCTTGTTGACGCCAATCTCAAAAGATTTGTGTGCTCTCATTAAAGGAGTGTCGAAATTTTAACTTTGTTTAGCTTCGTTTTGTGATACAATGTTCAGGATGCTCTGGAGCCTTATATGAGCAAGAGGACAGTTGAACTTCACTGGGGTAAGCACCATCAAGATTACGTGGATGGCTTGAATAAGCAGCTGGCTACCAGCCCTCTGTATGGATACACTCTGGAGGATCTGATAAAAGAAGCCTACAACAATGGCAATCCATTACCAGAGTATAACAATGCAGCACAGGTAACTCGTTGATGATACCCCGTTCATTATATTTTGTCTGCACTGATCATCTTCAGCCTGTCATTTGTTTTCTTTCAAAAAGAAAAACTGCAATTTGTGCTTTCGCCAATAGTAGGATGGTTTTTGGAGTTCCAAGCTTCTGTCTTCTGACATGCAGGTCTGGAACCATCACTTCTTCTGGGAATCAATGCAACCAGAAGGTGGTGGCTTACCTGAGGGAGGTGTACTACAGCAGATTGAAAAGGATTTTGGCTCGTTTACTAATTTTAGGGAAGAGTTTATCCGCTCAGCCTTACAACTATTGGGGTCTGGTTGGGTTTGGCTTGTCTGTAAGTTTCCTTTCAATTTTCTCTGAAGTACAGGCACCACTGATTCAAGCTACTGATTTCCTGAATTGCTCTTTCTAAAGCTAATTTCTAAGTTTAGTTTATATTCCGCTGAATATTTGTTGCAGTGAAGAGAAATGAGAGAAAGCTTTCAGTGGTTCATACACGAAATGCTATCTCCCCACTTGCTTTTGGTGATATTGTATGTTTACTAGACTCCCTTTTTTCCCTTGATGTGGTTTCTAAAATGTTTAGAGTACAAATTTTGCAATGACATCCCATATTCTCTAATTGCAGCCAATCATCAGCCTAGACTTGTGGGAGGTAAGGACATGGACTCTGAGTTTATAGATTCTATTTTGTGCCAAATATTGACACTTCTCCTTTTCTCTCCAGCATGCTTACTACTTAGACTACAAGGTGTGCTCTAGTTCTCTTTTCTTTTGGTGCTTAACACCTAATTTTGACAAGTTGGTTATAACTTTGCAGAAAACATCTTTGGTTCTTTGTTTTTTCAACTTTTCAGGATGATAGGCTAGCATATATTACAAACTTTATGGACCATCTCATCTCTTGGGATACTGTCACTCTACGCATGATGCGGGCAGAGTCTTTTGTGAACCTTGGTGAGCCAACTATCCCGGAGGCATGAGCTACAAATACACCCTAGTTATCATCATGAGGTAAGAATGCAGTACAGTATTGAGATTCATGCTCATGCACCATTAGATATCAGGTTACATGGAGGTTTTATGCAAAGGTTTTCTTTTTTCTGTTTTAGTTAAGGTCAGGTCAGAGTCGTGCCCAAGGCTTAACCTGCCACTGAACTGAGATGACAATTGGAGGCTGTCGCTATCCCATTATTAGCACTAGGTCGATCTTTATTGGCAAGGAATACTGCTATAAAGCACCCAGTTCCTCACAAACTAAATAAAACAAAAAAACATCCTACATTGAGCTAGTTGATGCGATGTTCTTGCATCCACTATTGACTGTACTCATATGTCAACATTAATTATTCAGGCCTACAGAGGATGGCATATGGTCCAGTTGTCTTCCCTTTTGTTACCTCATCTAAAAGCAAATATTTAATATCTTCTATCATGTTGTTCGGTGTGCGGCTTTTAAGAGTTTGATCCCTTGTTTTTCGTCCACTGAATAGGTATCATTTGGATACGTCAGATCAAATCCTGCTGGAGGAACCAGAGAGTTGCAAAGTCTCATCTCTCATAAGAAATGCTTATCAACCTAATGTCATACACGTGATGAACGTAAAGATAAGTTGCTGGGTTTTCTCTATTGCCTTGGATATTGCTACAAGGAAATCACTGGTCAGCATCCAGTTTGAAGACATGCAACAAAGCAGTTCTAGAAGCTTTGGAGCTGGTAGATCATGTAGTTGGCAGTGATCCAACTTGGGCTTTGAAGCCATGGCGCTTTCTCTAGACGGCTATGCCCATAGTGTTGTTAGAATAGTCTTCGTTCTGTGTTTTCATGACTTCATCATGCTAGTGTTCCGTTGTAGTGGAACGCGGAATGAACGATATTCTTGTTTTACTGGTTGAGGAATCCTAACAGTTTTGGATTGTAGGGAAATCTTTTACGTGTGTCAAACGCTGCAAGCATGAATTTTTTTTGTCTGAAAGGAAGTTGAAACTTCAGAGCTTGAATGCAATGCTATAGCCATCCAAAACCTGCAGACCTTGAGAGCCGTGTAACCGTGTAAGTTATCACAGCGGCAGTGGTTGATCTGTGAAAGATATATGCGCTTCTAGTTTTGCTGAAAAGGACATCAGCAATGCATTTTCAGTAGAACTACTTCTCCTAGCTGCATCAGCATAAGACTGAACATGAGAAAGCAGACTGAGCTATGCTTGAATGCTTCTGCCGCCAGATTCTGTAAAAGTTCAGCAGGAAACTTCTGAATCACTGTGAGCGTAGAAAAGAACGTCTGTAAGGTCGTGAGGAGATATTCCCGACGAATTTGATACGATGAACTGTCGTTGAGATATTCTAGCTGACAAAGCATCCACCACTCTCTTTCCCAGTTGCTCTGTTTCCCCTGATCTTGACGTCCATTTTGCACGTCCAAGACTGGATAGCAGTCGACCGATGCCATGTTCTCTGCACCCATCGTAAAATGGCGAGGCCCGCTCATTGTTCAATCCCCATCCTCTTGTAATTGTTGCAATCATAGATGACCGTACTGCAGCAAAGCTGCTTTTGACATTTCGAAGCCATGAGATAGCAGCGTGGGCTCGCAGCCATGACGGCTCTGTAGTCTGTACAAACAAACGGTTGCAGTACTGAAGGGTGAAGGCTTTTTGTCAGCGTGGTCCTAGATCATCATTGATCCATCTTGTGCAGGGACAATGAATAATGACTCCAACCAAAGGCTTTCCTCCTGCACATGTTGTATCATGCAGGTTGTTGCACCAACTGCAAACAGAAAGGACGACACCGAAAAGACCTTGGCAAACTGTTCTGCACCAGTCCAAGCTGATGAGCGCGGCAGGTTAACCTGCTCAACCTGTCACTGGAGAGTGGAGAGCAGCCACTGATGTTCGGGCGTCGGATCATTGATCTACCTTGTGTGTAGGCAAGATCTGGTGCACCAGCCCAGACGCTGCTGCTGGTGTCCTGGTGATAGATAATTCAGACATCAAAACATCGGCCCTACCCTACGACAGTCGGACAGGGTTCCCCAGGACCTGAATTCTGCCATGATTACTGCACCTTTTTCCTATATATACATATAAAAAGGGAACGGGAAGAATAAATTCTGTCGGAACGGAACGCATAGCAGCAGTACAGTACAGATAAATTGCGCGGGAATGCGTTGTGTTCAGAATCGGAATCGGGTGATAACAATAACAATAACAATAACAAAAGATGCGTTGGTTCAAACCATGGTTGTTACGAATGCTCAAACTGACAGAGTAATCTCTCTTGTTCTACGACATGCTTTATTGTGTTTGCACTTGCACGAACAGACTAAAGGAAGCAGGCTACTGAAACTGAAACTGAATCATCATCATCACTAAGGTAGGTAGAAGAGACGGAGGCGATCTCCATCTGCATCTGGCTCGTCCTCTGGAGCCGGAGCCAGAGCCTCTAGTTGCAGCAGCAGCAGAGGCAGTCGAGGCAGCACTCGCAGGTCTCGTAGCAGCAGAAGCAGCACAGCGCCGTGAAGATGCTGCACATGAGAGAAACAAGAGTCAGTAAGTTCAGCAGAAAGCTATCTTCATTCTTCAGGCACACAAGTCGGAATGATGAAAGATGTTTTAACGAGCATCTATTTCACGCGCAAACAAAAGGGGCACGTGCATGCTGGATGCTGGACTAGAAATTTGACTCTCGGAGATGATGTAAAGCAGGCATGGTTGAGTTCTCCATGGATCTACAAGTGTACAATTAAGGACTTCTGCAGTTGCCGGTTTTTTCTTCACAAAAAATTAAGGACTTGAAGAAATTGACGTACGCAGAGCAGAGCAGACTGCAAAAGAGCCAAGCTACGGATATTTGAAGGAGAAAAAAAGAACGCGTCGGGTTTCTTCTGAAGAAAAAAAAAATCGATCCAAGACAACAGAACACTGGAAACAAACTAACGGGGAAGCTACGAAGGAAGATCTGTGAGTTAGATCAAGTTCCAGGCCATGGCAACTAGACCTGAGCTGCTGACGACGGAACAAAAACCTCCCTTTTTTTTCCTCTCTGAACTCACTCGAGAGGAAGAAAGAAAGCATCTGGTCGAGTTTCTTCTGAAGAAAATAATGGATCCAAGAAGATATAGAACACTGGAACTGGAAACAAACTAACGGAGAAGCTACGAAGGAAGATCTGTGAGTGAGCTCAAGTTCCATGCCATGGCAACTAAACTGAACTGACGACGGAACAAAAACCTCCCTTTTTTTTCCTCTCTGAAACTCACTCGAGAGGAAGAAAGAAAGCATCTGGTCGAGTTCTATCAGAAACGGAGACGGAGCTGTAGCTCACCAGGCGTAGAGGCAGCCCTTCTCCTCGTGGCGCCTCTGCACGTGCTCGAAGTAGGACATCTCCTGGGCGGACGGCGCGTTGTACATCTTCGCCTGCTGCCTGCTGCCTTGCGGAGCTGTGGTGGTGGTGAACTGATGAATGAGCAAGGGTTTCGTCTCTCTCTCTCTCTCTCTCTCTCTCTCTCTCTCTCTCTCTCTCTCTCTCTCTCTCTCTCTCTCCTGATCTTCTTCTCGATCCCTTGGTGTTGGTGGAATGAGTGGTGGGCTGCAGGCTGCTGGCTGCCTAGTGGGTAGAATTTATAGACGGGGAAGAAGAAGATGACGAAGAGAAGGGTGTACGTGTACCGGCGGTTAGCCTTCGCTGTTCACAATCACACCGGCGCCACAAGGCGCACGGACGAAAGCGACAGTTCGTCTCGTCTCTGACAGTAGGACTACGTGGTCCCACCTGCCAGCGACGGTCTTGTACAATTATACAATTATTGGTGTGGTTTTCCACCCGATTGTACTCGGAAAATCCGCCCCATGAATTTCACACAAAAAATGGTTACGTTTCTGCGCCGTGAATGACGGACTAAAGGCTTCAGTCTTTGTTTTCGTTCGTCAGGATACTAGTTTCAATTCATAGACTTTTCTTGGAACAAGAGGCAGCCTCCTAATGTGAATAGCCTTTTTTAAAAAAGGGAATAGGAGTTCATTCTTGGTAGGCTGGGAAAGAGTGCAGAAACAAGTTGCAACTGGCAGCCGTTTCAGTCATGCTATGGATGCGCGTCCTATCTGTGCGTGAGTGGGTAAAATCAGGTGCAACTGTGCAAGATCCTTCTTCCCCCTTGCCTCTCCTCTCCACTAGGAATTGTGATGCTGACAAAGGCCAGCAACAACTCCAACTCGCCAAGTCGCCATCTATCTACCGGCCAGCTACTTAAGATTCTCTCGCACTGTTTGGTGCCATGACATGGTGCCAATCCTTCGTCTGACGAGACATGAAAAAGGACTGAATCTCTAAACAGAAGAGAGAGAGAGAGAAAAAAAAAAGGAAGAGTGGCATACATACGCAGATCACATGCTTTTTACTGAATTTAAATATAACGCGTGTGCTGAACTTGCTGGTGAACTACCGGTGTTCCGAACCCCCCCCCCCCCCCCCCCCCAGCATGGCGATATGACTGAACTGAACAGAAGGAGAAGAAGAAAATCGTTCTCACCATCCGTAGAGGCAGCCCTTCTCCTCGTGGCGCTTCTGGCAGTGTTCGTAGTAGGACATGTCCTGTGGCGGTGGCGGCGCGTTGTACATCTTGGCTGCCTTGGCTTCGCCTCTCCTCCTTCCTCTTCAGGTACGGTGAAGCAGGCAGCAGATGTTCACCGACCTCTGCTTCTGCTTCTGCTTCGGTTCTCTTCCTGCCTTGTGCACAGCAATGGATGCAGAGGCGAGGCCGTATTTATACACAAAAGGCAGCAGCGAGGCCACCATTCGTCAATGCCAGGCGCGTCACCTTGGAAGAGTCCTTGGTTGCATCACAGTTCACATGCGACAAAAAAAAGGTGCATGGAAGAGGTGGTTTTGGTTTTATTTCTACGGTATTTCTGCAGGCATAGGCACCTATGCTTCCTTAGCATCGAAGGTTTGTAAGCGATAGATGGTCATTTATTGCTAATGAATTCATTTTGATACTATATCTATCTATAAGATTTTGTACGCCAATGTCATCTTGATATATCTATAAGATATGTATATATCTGTAAGAGATGGAGACAACATTCAAGGTCTGACGTAATGGATGTGCTCTAAGTAATTCCTGGGTCAACAAAGAAAAGGGTGCGATTGCATTTTATATAGTAGCATGTGTTCCAGGTTTCACCTAACCCTCTTAGTATATGTGTCCATAAGTTTTTTTTTTAAAAAAAAAGAAGTATATGTGCTCATCAGATGATGTCATTTGCTCTTCCTCTGTTAGAGCTCATGCATGGGGCAATTAATTTTGCCAATCTTACAGTAAGTGGATTCGGTATTGGTATTAATTAATGTGCACATCTTGAGTGAGATTTCTGTGGGCTCAAGATATGCCTGAATAATAGTAAGGTGACACATTTATTAGGAGGAGTATCAGATAGAGACATAGTGTATCTCGCTCTGCATTTTTATGTAGTAGTCCAGGCATGATGATGTCGATCGCTAGCTTTCTGAATTGAACAGCATGGGACTCTTTGTGAAGTTGCAGTGGATTCTTCATTTTCAGGGTATCTTGTCAGAGATTTCTGTGGGCTGAAGGTAACATACATATCCCTGATCATTGATCAAGGTGGGTGGGTGCATTCAGCATTCATAGGATCGGAGTGCTATCTTGGGCTGGTCAGTGATAGATTGAAGGTTTCAGACAGTGATCGTATACCGTATCCTGAGAAGGACTGAATAGACAGACCCCCCTGGTTCTGGTAATCTGGTTGCAACTGCCACATTCTAAATTTCTAATCGTGTGATGCAAATCAATGCAGCCGTATCCATCGCACGCATCCTCTCTGCAGCTTGCAAACGTGTTAGGTTGGTAGGTGGCTTGCCACGAACCGATCGACTGCAATCATCAGCAAGGGGGGCCAAAATTAAATGTCGCCGAATCCATGTACGTACGAGTATTTCCATTCAGAAAACTGGAGTCGTTGTTTTCGATATATTTTACTGTGTTGACAGGTCAGATGATATCTCCAAGTCCAAGTCAAGAGATAGAGTGTTGTCATCATGTCATCTCATATGAATGAATGTTTTGCTTAGTGGCTAAGAGATGAGAGAGGAGTACTTCTCGATCGAAGCAGCGGAACGCGGACTCCCGGTCATTGCAACTGTGAGGATTCTCTTCTCCGTCCGTTGCTGACCGTGACCGGTCGACGTGCTTTCTTTCATCAGCATCGACATGGACAGGGTCCAGACGTCCAATGGTCTCCATTATTGACCAACGTGGTGACCAATGCAGTCAACTTGCCAGGGGGACAAAAACTATGAAATGGAAGGTAGACAGTGACCAAGAATACTGTACTATACTGAGGCCCGGTTTAGTTTGCAAAAAAATTTTACAAAATTTTTCAGATTCTCCGTCACATCAAATCTTTAGACACATGCATGAAGCATTAAATATAGATAAAAATAAAACTAATTACACAGTTTAGACGAAATTCACGAGACGAATCTTTTAAGCCTAGTTAGTCCATGATTGGATAGTATTTGTCAAATAACAACGAAATTGCTACAGTAACATTTCTCAGAAATTTTCGAGAACTAAGCAGGCCCTGAGTGCAAGCAATTGCCAGTCGTTGCCGCCCGCCACATACGACTAGGGATGAAAACGGACGGAATTTTTTCCGTACCGTCCCGTTCCGTTTTCTATATTTTTCCGTCCGTTTCCGTATTTGTGAGATCCCGTTTTCGTATTTGCGGAAGTAGAAAATGGTGTTTTCCGTCCGTTTCCGAGTAATTCCGTTTTAATATGGAATAGACCCGTATTTATTCCGTTTTTATCCCGTTTTCAATCTATGCTCAACATGTTCAACAATTACATGTTCTTATGTTATGTTAATATAACTACGAATCACCAAATATGCATGTTATGTTCACGTACATAGCATGTAAATGAATATTAAACTTTAAATATATTATTACATGACTTTATATATGTATACTTTGAGAATATTATATTATGTGATCTTAATTTAATTTTCCGGCTCTTCATCCGTATTTGTTCGTTTCCGAATGTCCGTATATTCCGATTCCGTTTTCGAACCCGCATTTTTCGAACCCGATCCCGTTTTCGCCAAAAAATATAGAAACGGAAGTAGAAATAGGGTTTTCCGTCCGTTTCCGTCCGTTTTCATCGCTACATAGGACGTACTGCTACTGTACTCGCCGGACCGGAGCGACGGTAGTAAGATTTCGTCGTGGTGGAGATCTGCTGGGCCCGTGTGCAGCCATGTGGTCCGCGGCGGCCCATGCGAACGAGCCATGGGCTGGGCTCACCCGCAGAAGCATTGATAGCTGATCCATCCAGCATCCATGCTTTGCTCTCAAGTCTCAACTTCGCCGCGCGTGTGACGCTAGCAGACAGCAGGACGGCCAACGAGGCAAGGATTTGATGCTCGGAACTGCCGATCGAGCGCCCGAGCCTGTAGCCTGTAGGAACAAAGACAACGCTCTCCTCTCCTGCCTCCTCCGAGCCGTCTGCGACTAGTGAGTCCACACTTCACAGTCCACACGCCACAAGCTCCCTTTGTTTGATTTGATGTTTTGCTAGAGAAACCTCTCATCTCAACTTAGGCATATGGAATACCTACGTTGCATATGCATGTTTTAAGTGTTTCGGATGTTTTTAAATATATATTGTAATTGTTTCGTTTTCATGTTGTAAAAGTAGAACGTGGGATAGTTACATATGTTGCATATGTTACAAGTGTTTTAGAGATATGTTACAAGCGTTTGTTCAAAATGTTTTATTTGTTTCTAGATGTATGTTGCAATCGTTTTTTATCTGAAGGTTGCATATATTTCACACATATTTTACAACAGTATGTTTCAAAATGTTTGAGCTGTTTCAGTCTTATGTTGCAGCAAGTGGTTTCATGTTGCAAGCTGTGTTATTATTTTGATGTTTCATATGTTTACACACGTGTTGCAAATGCATGTTCCTAATGTTTCATATGTTTTCATTTTTTGTTGCATTCATGTTGCAAGTGTTTTACGTTGTTCGGCCGCGTTATAGGCGTGCTCGCCCTCAGCCGCTCATCCCGGCTCTCGAGAGTCGCCCGCATGGAGAGTCGAAGAGAGATGAGGGGGTTAGGAGATGGATCGGTGGGTATAGAGACGGGGCGAAGTACACTCGTAGAGCAGGGCAAAGACGGATAGGACAGGCTGTGTAGGTGTTCGGACGCTAGCCACGCCGTCCAACATCCATGCTTTTGCTCTCAAGTCTCGACTTCGCCTCCGTGTGACGCTAGACAGCAGGACGGCCATACGAGACAAGGATTCGTGCTCGGAAAACTGCCGATCGAGCGCCCGAGCCTGTAGCTGTAGGATTGTAGGAACAAAAACAACGCTCTCCTCTCCTGCCTCCTCTGTCTGCGATCACTGAGTCCACACTCCACACGCCACAAGCTACCTTTGTTTGATTTGATGTTTTGCTAGAGAAACCTCTCAACTTACGCATACGGCATACCTATGCATCGCTACGACCGACAGCTCAAATACATATATTACTGACGGCTCAAGAAAAACAATGACAGTGACGACCAATGCTTGATGCATGCATGTGTGTGCCTTGAATTGAATCGATCGGTCGCTGTTAGCACGATCCGATGCGTGGCGCGAACAACAATTTTAAATCCACATTAATTGTGGGCTTCTTTGGTTCAAAGATGATTTTTAACATAGTGACTACAAAATAAGTTATTAGCCGAGTCAAAAAATCGAGCCCGAGCGTCACCCAACTCCGTCCATTCACCCACCGCACAAGTAAAGACGACATCACTAAAGACAATAAATACTATTCCATTAATTAACCCAAAAATTACGCTTATTTCCATCTCTGATTGTGGCCCTCGCGGCCTGCCTCCTCTACTGTTCAGATATGTCCGCACACCATCGCAGATTGTGGCCCTCGCGGCCTGCCTCCTCTACTGCGCTGCGTCGTCAGCGACGCTGACCTCCGCCGGCGCCGGGCCGACGGACCTCGGGGCGCTGCGGGCGCCGTGCGACGGGATGCTGGGGCAGTGCGCTATGGGAGCGACGAGGGTAGGAGGTGCGCGGCAGCGAGGCGTTCCTGCGGCGGGCGCTGGCGCAGCGGCAGCCGACCAACCGGTACACCAGGCTCCGCCTCAAGCACGAGGAGCAGGGGAGGTGCGGTGGTCACCGTCGAGCACGATTGCACGAACTGTTCTCCCTTGCCGGCGACGCTTAGCCAGCGGCGCACCCTCGATCCGTGCGAACGATGCGCTTCGGCAGTGGCGGCCCGCCCTCGATCTATGCACACGACGCGCTCCGGCGGTGGCGGCGCATCCTCGATCCGCGTGCACGACGCGCCCCGGCAGTGGCGCCGCACCCTCGACTCGTGCGGCGGGGAGGCAAGTGTGATGGCGTGCGCCAGGCACACCTCGGGAAGTCGCCTGCAGTTCTGCACATCCAGCAGCAACCGATGGTGTACAGCCTAGTGGCGGCGGCGGGTCCTCATCAGCGGCAGGTCTCGGCGGTGTACCCAACAGCCAGGCGGTGCGACTCCTGTCCTTTTGTTCTGGCGGCGCTGCTTTGTTGACGAGCCCGTCCGCACCTTCACCGGTGACTCCCTGATGTCGGGCTCAAGCAGTAGCGCTCTGATGACTTATGTAGACGGCGGCGGCCAGAGGCTCTATCTTCTATGGTGGCAAGATCCTGTGAGACGACGTCCTGTTTTTTTCTCGTGAAATTGGAGCACGCATCCAATCGCTCTCAAGTAGCAATAAAACAATCGTTCATTTTTATAAGATTGTACTACTACCAAGCCAAGTCTGATCTTCATACGTCCGCCAGTGTATTAAGGGTCCGTTTGGTTCAACAGTTGTGAAAATGATGCTTTGAGTTGTGATCTATGTGTCGTGGAAAATATGTAAGTTATGTTCGGTTGAAACAACTCTGAAACCTATGTACCTACTCTCTCTCTATCTCCCTTCAAACAGTGGCGAAACACTCTCTTTATTTCCATACATTCAGAAAATCAGAAAGCCACGATCCAAAAGCAGGGTCCAAGGTGCATTAGTAGCTTTCAAAAGCTCTTTTTAGCTTGGCATGAATTTGGGCAACGTCGAGTTATTCGCCACAAGCTGACGACATGGCATGTGACACGTCTAGCGAGGAACATCGAGTCACATACCTTGGCGTGGCGTTTTCATACGTTGAACTTTGGGTCCATTCCTACAAATAATTTTGTCAGGAGTCTATTTATAGAAATAGTTTGTAAAATGAGGTAAAATATGAAAATTTCGATCAAGTCCTTCTAGATTGATTGCTCCACCAACGGGGTAGCAAAGATTAATGTGATGCCGCTGTTGGAAAGTCTTTGGACACGACAACAACTGTTGCATTAGCCAGGGGTGACGTAGGCATATATTCCTAGCGTCTCAGTGGTTGCGATGAACGGGATCACTAACCCTGAGTCATTGGAGATGATGGCATGCAGAGAAGGATTGTGCTTAGCAAACGATCTTTACCTAAGCAAGATCAAGCTGATGACTAAATGCACGAATGTTGTCTGTGCCATCAAGGAGGATGGAATGTGTTGACGTTGAAGATGACCCCAAGCCAACACACTAGTAGGGCTTTGGGCGCCCAAAGAGGTTGTAGATCAATCTGCAACACAACAAGAACGCAGCGTAATCGACCAAATCGATCTAGAGACCGATAAGGCCGACGTAGAGCCCATTCTTGACTGAAAAAGCTCCCGAACTTCTCCTGAGAAGACCCGTCGGGAAGGAACACATGGAGAATCTCCTAGGACCAGCAAGGCCGTCTAGGATGCCGCTGAATCTCGCTGGGAAACTCAACGAATAGCAGGAGGGTTTGAGAGAGGAGTAAAGGATTAATAGGAGTTGATAGATTGGTTTTTTGATGATTGGATAGATGGGAACTCAATCGGTCATGATCTTCTCATATATATAGAGGGGTAGTCTTATCCCAGTAGAAAACATCTCCAAGATGTGTTCTCCAAGTTTCCCATGTCAAAAATTACCTAAAACCAACTTTTAGTATTAACCTAATCGGTTTCCAGAGTTGAGTCGGCTTAGCTGACAGTGGGAGTCGGCTAAGCCGACTTTCATGGGGCCGAGCAGGTGCTGGCCGGTTGAAAGGGGGGGTCGGCTTAGCCGACTCTGGCACGTTTTGTTCGTTATTTCGTCGCGCCTCTTGACCTCCAACATGTCTATGACGTTTATAACTTGTTCATGGTGCCTAAAACCACCTTAGGACATTTTTTAGTGTCAACAAAATGTTTCCCTAACGGCCATATTATTTAAGAAAATCAAGGTAGTGGCGAAGGCATTTCAAGCGATAGAGTTTGTACACGAAGAGCGGGGCGTCCAAGCGATAGAGTTTGTACACGAAGAGCGGGGCGTCCAACGACGACGATGAGGCTAACGGGCTTGTGAGAAACTCGATTTATGAGTCCCTAGAAAAGCATGTATGGTTAGGTGTTTCTCGAGAGGAAATTTGTACTTCCAAATTATAAGTCGCTTTGACTTTTTTGGTTCATCCATTTTGCTATATATCTAGACATATTATTTATCTAGATACATAGCAAAATAGATATATTAAAAAAGTCAAAGCGACTTATAATTTGGAACAGATGGAGTAATTAGATTTCGCTTATTGACTACGGTAACCATTAGGCGATCCTAAAGAAAAAGTGGATCTTGTTATTTATGCCATGCTTCTCGATTGATTAGACATTGCGAATAGGAAAAAGTCCATTTTGCCTCCCTCAACTATCGCGAAAGTCAGTTTTTCTTCCTCAACTCTAAAACCAGACATAGTTCCTCTACATCTCTCAAAACTGGTCACTTGGCCTCCATAGCTGTTTCCATGGGTGGTTTTTCCTTTTTCTTTTATGTTTATTTCTGCTGAATTTTTGAAAAATCATAGTAAATCACAGAAAAATCATAAAATAAAAAATCCAATTGTGTTTGACTCCACATGAGTAGATATACACAGTGAACATATGATATGATATGCTTTAGTACAAAGTTTTTGTTGTAACTTTATATTTATGTTTTTTTGTAATTAATTAATAGTTGTTGTTTCTCTTATCCAATTGTGGTGAAATTTTTCGATCAAAAAAAATTATTTCATGTTTGAACTGTAGTAAAAATTTCATGCTCATTGAATAATGCATGATTGAGTTATAGATTTATCTAGGTTTATGTTTGTTAAAAAGTTTTTAAATGAAATTAAATCTATAACTCAGTCATACATGATCCAATGAGTATAAAATTTTTGTTGAACTCCACATGAGTAGATCTACACAATAAACATATGATATGGTATGTTTTAGTACAGAATTTTTGCTGTAGCTTTAGATTTATACTTTTTTGTAATTAATTCATAGCTTCAGTTTCTATGGTCCAATTATGGTAAAATTTTTTATGGTGGGCTAATCATGGAATTCTTGAGATGTAGCAAAAGTTTCATGCTCATTGGATCATGCATGACTGACTTATAGTTTTTCTATATAAACCTAAATAAATTAATAGATAAATCTATAACTTAGTCAAATATGATCCAATGAGCACGGAATTTTTTTTACATCTCAAGAATGCAATGATTAATCCACCATAAAAGTTTCACCATAATTGGACAAGAGAAACCGCAGCTATGGATTCATTATATAAAAATATATATCTAAGGTTACATCAAAAATTTTATCCTAAAGCATATCATATAATATGTTCACTGTGTAAATCTACTCATGAGGAGTCCAACGCAATTGAATTTTTCATTTTATGATTTTTCTGTGATTTTCTATGATTTTTCAAATATTTAGCCAAAATAAACATAAAAGAAAAAAAAAGAAAAATCGCCAATGGAAACAGCCATGGAGGTAAAGTGATCGGTTTTGAGATACGAGGAAGGAACTGTATCTGGTTTTAGAGTTAAAGAGAGAGAAAACTGACTTTTGCAATAATCCAGGGAGACAAAATGGACTTTTAGAGTTTTAGAGAGAGTTAAAGTGATCGGTTTTGAGATATGAGGAAAGAAACCGTGTCTGGTTTTAGAGTTTGAGAAAGAAAAAACTGACTTTCACGATAATCGAGGCAGACAAAATGGACTTTTTTTTCCTTGTGAATATCCGCCGTCACCAGGAGGCACGTGACGTGGGCCGGGAAAGCTGGAGTTTCCTTCATGCCATCCGGTTGCCGCTGCAGAGGGACACGAGTCTCTGGGCCAGATCAAACAGGGCGTGCGGCGCCTGTCTTTCGAAGCCTGGGCCTGATGGGCTGGGCTCTCCAGATTCGGCGGGGCGGCGGTCCTCGCTGTGCTGCAGCTGCATCTGCATGCGAGCGAGACCAGAGGCCAGACGGGCAGAGCAGACAAGATTCGTCCTCGGAACTGCAGACGAGCAGAGGCAGCAGCAGCAGCGAAGCACACGACAATACCCCTTCTCCGGTCTCCACTCCGCCTCCATCCCCACCATACCACACTGGCTTGTTTAGATTGAAAGTTTTTTAAGTTTTTTCAACCTGATGAATAGTATTACTTTCATCTTATTTGATAAATATTGTCCAATCGTGGACCAACTAGGCTCAAAAGTTCGTCTTATTTGATAAATATTGTCCAATCGTGGACCAACTAGGCTCAAAAGATTCATCTCGTGATTTCCAACTAAACTGTGTAACTACTACACTACTCCCATACTGTCTGTCATACAGTACAGTTGTACAGCCACAGTGTTCCATTCCACATCGATCGCGCATTGAACATCGGTAGATTCCTGCTAGTGCCAGTGCCAGCAGCACCTCAACTTCGGCCACCTACCCATGCCAATGTCATGCATACCCAAATTCACCCTTAAATTCCACTATAAAAAAGAAAATTTCCCATCACATCAAAATATCGACATATATATATGGAGTACTAAATATAGATGAAATAAAAACTAAGGGCAGTCCCAACGATCGACACTGTGCACAAAGTCCAAAGCAAAAACGTCACCGTCGAACCGATCCTCGTCCAACGGCTGGTGTCCTCGCGTAATAAATATGCCTAGTTGCGTAATAAATGTGCACCTTCCGAAGCTCTCTCGTCCTCTTGTTTTCTCGCGCGTGCATGAGGGCCGTGGCTGGCTGGAGTGCAGGCGAGTGCGGCAGCACGGCCGGTGAGCGCTCGGCGCGGGCGGGGAGCTCGCGGCGACCGGGCAAGGTCGCGCAGTGGCGCAGGTGCGGACGCGAGTAGGCGCCGCGGGGCGGCCGAGGCGGTGCGGCGCGAGCATGGCCGAGGCGGCGCGGCGCGAGCAGGCGGGCGGGCGCGGGCGCGGCGGTGCGCCCGAGCGGGGCGGGCGCGGCCACGGCGGCATGGCCAGCGCGAGCGGCTCGGCAGCGCAGCACGGCCAAACGGGCCGACGCGGCGGAGCAGGGCGGGTCGCGCAGGCCGCGGCAGCGCGACATGGCCAGCGCGAGCAGCAGCGGTCCGCGCGAGCACTCGAGCGCTCCGCAGAGGCGAGCAGCGCGGGGCGAGCACGGCGGGCGCGACGTGCGGCAGCCGTCGGGCGTGCGCAGCGGCGCGGCAGCCGACGAGGCGCGTGACGGCGGAGTCGCGGACGGGCGCCGCGGCGGCGGCGGGCGACCCTGACCGGCGAGCGCACGCGAGCGGATCGCAACCGAGCTCGCGGGGACAACGAGCGAGCGGGGCAGCCGGCTCGCGAGGGCGGAGTCGCGGACGAGCGCCGCGACGGCGGCGGGCGCGGCGTGCGGCAGCCGTCGGGCGTGCGCAGCGGCGCGGCAGCCGACGAGGCGCGTGACGGCGGAGTCGCGGACGGGCGCCGCGGCGGCGGCGGGCGACCCTGACCGGCGAGCGCACGCGAGCGGATCGCAACCGAGCTCGCGGGGACAACGAGCGAGCGGGGCAGCCGGCTCGCGAGGGCGGAGTCGCGGACGAGCGCCGCGGCGGCGGCGGGCGAGCTC
Source organism: Saccharum spontaneum (assembly GCA_022457205.1). Classification (NCBI taxonomy): domain Eukaryota; kingdom Viridiplantae; phylum Streptophyta; class Magnoliopsida; order Poales; family Poaceae; genus Saccharum; species Saccharum spontaneum. The sequence continues at coordinate 6,092,594 of CM039617.1, forward strand.
ATCAATGCTATCGAAACGACCGGTGTCTCCCCATCGGCGTTTCCGCGGTTTCTTCTTGCCTCGTTGCGAGCATCGACCCGGTTTCGCCTGCGAGAAACCGTTTCCAGTTCTGTGCTCTCTCTCCTCATAAATTTCCTGTGCCACCTCAGCGTTTTGCCCCTCTTCAATGAAGATAGAAACGGCCTCATTAATGCCGTTGGGACTGCCCTAATTGCACAGTTTTGTTGTACTTTGCGAGACGAATATTTTAAGCCTAATTAATCAATGTTTGGACAATTATTACCAAATAAAAACAAAATTGCTACCGTGTGACGGGATACTTACTATGCAAACTTTGCCTCCAAAGTTTGGAATCTAAACAAAGCCATTGTTTTGTTGGCCATCACAACAATGCAACCAACTCATAAGGCTTGTCTATTCGTCTTGGACAATGGCACTGACGAGGCTGGCATTTTGGCATTTCTTTTTCTTTTTTTTAGAAAAGAGGTTTCCCCTGCTTTACTGAACATAAAGCGTAAAGAGCGTTTACAGCACTATGCATAACGGCGTGCCCGCCAACACAGAGAAACGACTAAACAGACCGATCATCCAACAACGAGTTTTTGATCACTCTAGAACTAGAACTCAGCTGAGTCACAGCGTTGAAGACCGCCGAAGGCTGTGACCCCGATGTTGGTAGACTTGACTGAAGCCAGCAAATTCCAGGAGGCTGCACTGCTTTTAGTTCCATCTTTTGGATCGCCAGCATCAGCTCCTCTTCTTTGTTCCAGTAAACATTGGTCTCCATCTTCTCAAAGTCTTGGCGATCCACAACATCAGCATCTTCATACCTGTCCAATTGTCCCCCTGAAAACAGATCTTGTTATGTAACTTCCAAAGGCACCATAAGGCAGCCGCAAATATCACATTAGTTAACTAGTGTTTCTTATTAGCCAGCCATAAAGAAGCAACAGCTTCATATGACCAAGCAACCTTCAGGTTCAAACAGTCAGTCAGCTCAAGCCAAAGTCTTCTTGCTACACAGCAATTAAAAAACAAATGGTGGATTGATTCTAGTTCAGCACAGAAAATACAGGTTCTATCATCCATATTTCTCCTCTTAGCCAGGTTATCTCTTGTGAGAAATTTATTCTTAGAAATAAGCCATAGGAAGATTTGAATTCTTGGAGGTATACTCAATTTCCAAACAGCATGCACAAAAACAGGTTTCACTCCATGGTTATTAATAACTGCATAGAGAGATTGTACTGAGTATTTTCCTGTGGAACTAAAACTCCAAATGATGTGATCAGGCTTCCATGATACCCACTAGATCAAACCAAAGGTTTAACAGGTTTTCAGACACCGTTCTAGTAAAGGAGAGCATCAAAGTTTCCGCATCCCAGACTTGACTAATCGACTTACCTTGTTGATTGCAAATAGCATACAAGGGCCAAAATTGGGTTGCTAGGCTGGAGTTGCCAAACCAATGGTCCTCCCAAAACCGTATCTTTTTACCATCTCCCACTTTCCAAAAGATCCCCATTTTTGCTGCTTGTAAAGCCCAGGCAACTCCTTTCCAAAAAGGGGAAATCTGGGATCCCAAAGAGCAGCAGAAATTAGGTCTATCCATTCTATACTTATAATCCGTGATCTTATGCCAAATAGCATTTTTATTCAGGCCATATCTAAAAATCCAAGAACTTAATAAGGCAAGGTTAAGATTTCTAAGATCAGGAATTCCCAAACCACCTAACTCTTTATGTTGAGCAACTAACTGCCAATGTGCAAGGTGATACTTATGATGATCCTCATTATTGTTCCATAAAAATCTTCCCATATGAGAGTTAATCATATCAATAGCCCATCTTAGAAATCTAATAATAGACATTAAGTAGATAGGTATACTAGCCAAACATGCTTTTAAAAGCGTTAACCGACCTGCATAGGATAAAAGCCTACCCTTCCAGCCAGCTATTCTTTTGATGATTTTGTCAATCACAGGCTGGAGATCCTCCCTTTTTAATTTTGTGTAATGCAGAGGTACCCCCAGATATTTAATTGGGAACTTTCCTTTTTTTTACAACAGAAAATCTTAGCTAGTTCGTTCACTCTCTCCTCCTCAATACCAATGGTCAGCAAATCACTTTTGTCATAGTTTATTTTCATACCCGTCATCTTTTCAAAACAGATCAACAACCACTTGAGATTATTAGCTTTTTCTAAATCATTCTCCATAAAGAGGAGGGTGTCATCTGCATACTGTAGACTGAACACACCACCTTCAACAGCCCTAGGCAAAAGCCCTGAAACTAAATGTGACCTCGTTGCTTTCATCAGCATTCTTGTAAAAATGTCCGCAACTAAGTTGAACATGATAGGGGATAAAGGGTCCCCTTGCCTCAAACCTTTCCCATGTTTAAAATACACACTATTTTCATCATTGATTCTAATGCAAAGCGAACCACCCTGTATAACCTTCCTCATCCAACTCCTCCATTTGACTCCAAACCCTCTGGAGATAAGCATCTCCTCAATAAACCCCCAACTAACCCTATCGTAAGCCTTCTCATAGTCTAGCTTTAAAATTATCCCACTTTCATTACATCTATGAATATCATGAATAATCTCATGGGCAGCTACTACACTCTCCAAAATAAACCTCCCCTTAATAAAGGCTGTTTGATTTGCACAGATAAGTCTGTCAGCTATCTTAATCAGTCTGTTATTAAGGGCTTTTGCAAACACCTTGAAGCTACAATTGATGAAACTGATGGGTCTAAACTTCTTAAGAAGCTTAGCCTCAGCCTCTTTTGGAATTAAAGTAATAATCGCATAATTGAGTCTGTCCAAATTTAACTGGCCAGATTCAAAATCCTTAACTAGGTTCATAAAATCAGATTTGATGACCTCCCAAAAAAAACTTGATAGAAGAGGAAAGAAAAACCGTCAGGCCCCGGAGCTCCCTCAGCATACGAGTCAAAAATGGCAGCCTTAATTTCTTCCTCAGTGAATGAGGCTTCTAACAACTCATTCTCAGCATCAGTAACCTTATCATCTTCGTCCAAAAAATTCTCCCCCAGGTGAACACCTAACTCTTCCTCAGCCCCAAACAGGTTTTTATAAAAATCTACAACATGACTAAGCATGTCTTTAGTATCCTTCAGAGTACCATTAGGACTATCAAGGGCCGAGATCCGTTTCTTCCTAGCTCTTTGATTAGCAATTGCCTGAAAATAGGCCGTATTTCTATCCCCTTCCTTAATATTCATATCCCTTGACCTTTGCCTGGCCTTAATCTCCTCTAAACTCCAAATTTTTTCTAGGTCACAAACAATAGTATCCATCCTCTGTTTCTCTCCTGGTAACAGGAGCCCCAATTCATACTTCTTGTCCAAAATGTCAAACTCCTTAAGGAGGTCAGCTTTCTTTTTTTTAATATCTGCGTTAATGTTTCTGGCCCAACCATTACATTTCTTTCTGAGTAACTTGATTTTGAACTGCCATATATCTATAGCACTATCAAAAGCACAGCTAGTATTCCACACTTTCTCAACTAAATGTTTGAAATCCGGTTGCTCAAGCCACCATTTTCAAATCTAAAAAGACTAGGTTTCTTAGCCTTCTGCACTCCAAAATTTAGAATCAGGGGGACATGGTCACTACCAACTCTCGCCCTAGCTGTCACAAAAGCTAGAGGAAAGCTATGTTCGAACTTAGTATTGCAAATCAATTTATCTAAGGCTGCCATAATAGGTTGTTCTTGGTTATTACTCCAGGTGTAAGATCTTGAAGAGTTTTTAAATTCTAGCAGCCCAAAGTTGTGGATCCAATCATTAAAAAGATCTACCCACTTTTGGTTAACCACACCATTACTTTTTCTTTTTTGTCAGCTACCAAATTGAAGTCCCCACCAATGAGGGTAGGACCATCCCAGTTTTCCAACAGGGAGTTCAATTCTTGAATAAACTCTAGTTTCCCTTCTTCATAAGGTGAACCATACATACTAATAAATCTCCAAATCATTTTATCCTCAATATTTTTAATCATCACCGACAAACAAAAATTAGTTGACTGCCAGGCTAAGGCCTCAAATTTCCTAGAGTTCAGTCCCACCAAAATCCCACCAGCTGTACCACTAGCAGGGAGGGAATTCCAGACAAAATCTTTATGAACATATGTTAGGAAAGAATCCTCAAAAGACTCTTTTTTTGTTTCTTGAAAACTAACAAGATCTATATTATTATCTTTGATGAAATCAGTGATGCATTGCAATTTGCCCCTTTTGTTGAGGCCTCTAATGTTCCAAGTTGCACCTATCATCAGAAACATTTGATATACCTTGGGCCTCAAGGCCTTTAGTTAGAACTTGAACCCACGAGCACCCAGAATTATTAATAATACCTTTCAGAGGAGCATTACAGGCATTCTGACTTTCAAAAGTCAAGTTTGAACAGCTGCTACTAACTAGTATCTCAACAGGTTTCTCAAACAGATTATCCGCATTGATTAAAGCATCTTCCTTATCAGTAGGTAACACAGTGTAGCTATTATCTACTATCACCTCATCAAGAGTAACAGGTAAGCTAATTTCAGGATTATTCTCAAGAAAATCAAGTCTACTTTTTAGTTCATTTTCCTTAATAACATCAATGTTATGTTTAACCATTTCGTCATTGGTACCCAAAACTATGTCCACACCAGAAGATAAACTAATCAAAGGGGCATTACTCTCAAGAGTAGAAGTAGGGCAAGACTTAGTTGGGTTGTTACCTGGGCATAAATTCAAGTAGTTTTTGTATTCCTGAGCCTTTTGCATCATAGTTTTGCCGTCTTATGGATATCTTCTTGGTCTGGTGATCCTTTGAATAGGTCCCCATTTAGTTGTCTTTTTTTGCTTCTTCTTGTCTTGTGTAGCTTCAAATAACCCTGCCTCCAACTGGATGTTATCTTCTTCCATGATTGTTTCCTCCATAGAGATATCCTGCATAACCTCTGTGTCCATCTCGTCATCAGAGTCCTGCAGTTCCATTCTTCTCAGCAACTGAGAACAATCTTCTTGTGAGCTAGCAGCTTTGGCCATCCTTCTAAATTCTTCCCACTTTGAATGATTGGATTCATCCTCCATCAGGCTCTTCCATTTGATTCCCACAATTCTGCAATCTGAACTTGGGTAGTAGCCTTGAACTGGGGTGGTAAATTCTGTGTAATTACAGCTTACCAAGGTTTCCATATCTTTCTCCATATTCAGAGATGTTTGAGTGCTTGGTAGACTAGATGAAGCAACTAGGGTTGACTCATCTATGCTTACATTTTCCATTACCTTCTTAGCAACATTGAGCTGCGTGTCAGGGAACTCAAGTTCTGGTACTTTTGTATGTTCAGACTGGTGACCATCAGCAACATCAATGCCACTGAGGTTTTTAGTGAGATGAGTATCATTGGCTGTCAACAGCTTTCCTTCCACACCTCTCATAAGAAATATAAGCTGAACCTCTTGTTCCAACTCCATCATAACACCCTCTGCATTTACTGTCTTGCAGCTAGCACTGGAAGTTGGTTTGTTGACCGGAGTCTTTACACCAGAGCTCTTACTCCCCTGAAATTCTGAAGGAGGAGGTTTCTCTACTCCATCATCGTCATCATCGAGGTCATCGGCATCATCATCATTTAGGTTATCATCACCTCCATCTCCATCATTAGGACCCTTCCCATTCTGCTCCTTGTTCCCTTCCTTCTCCACCAAGAAAGAAACTAGGAAAATCTTCTTGTTCATTTCAAAGAGCCTATCCAGAGGGATCTTCAGGATATCTTTGAAAGAGACCTTAATTCTCACCACTTCATAGAAGGTTTTGAATAAAGTTGACCAATCTATCTCAATCATCAGACCAAAACAAGAAGCAATCTGTGCAAACACTTTCCAGTGGCACCACCTAGGAGGTATTCCTTTCATTTGCACCCACACATCTTGTAGAACAGCATATGGTTTCAAGTCACCCACCCATTCAAGGACCTCAACTTGTACTCCCTCTTTTCTCAAGTTGAAGGAGGGGTAGTTCTTAATATCTGCCACTCTCTTGTGAGGGGGAAACCTAACCAAGAACTGTCCTGGTTCAAGCTCCCTAATCTGCCATGGCCATTCCTTGCAATAAATCTCAGAAAGCTCTCCTTCCAACTCAGCTAAGGTGACAGACCCAGATTTGATCTTGACAATACCACAGTTAGTCATGTTCAACCACTGAGTTGACTCCACATTCGGGATCTCAAGATGATAGAATCCAAGGCCCAGACTGGCACTCCCCATGTAAGCTGCCGTGGGATGATCAGATTTCCAAACTGGGCACTCATTCATATGATGGCCCGCCACAGCACAAATGAAACAGATCTTTGGTTTAGTGCAATTTTTGACAAAGTGACCAGGCTCCCCACAGTTGTAACAGGTCAATTTTCTGTACCGAGGATCAATGACGAAAGGGGGATTCTCAGGAATCGTTGTACCTTGAATTCTTCCTTGCGGGGGACCCCTTCTCCTAGGCTGCACTTGTTGGCGAGGAGGGGGTGGTGGCACTTGCTGTCGGGACTGTGGTTGCTGGATCTGCCGCAGCGGTTGTTGTTGCCGAGGTGGCGGTGGATGACGGGGCGCCCCCTGAAGGTGGGTCACCTGGTGCTATCCTTGTTCCAGCCACCTGCCTTGCTGATGATCGGGGGACGGCCTTGATTCGGTGGAGGTGGCCTCTGGGGGCGTTGTGGTGTGGGACGTCGTGGCTCAGGCTGCCAAACCCATCGACCTTCCTCAGCCATCGAGCTCTTGAGCACGGCGGCGTACGATTCCTTCCTAGTCCGTGATCCCCAGATGTCCTTCGCAAAGCTGAATCTCACTGGAATCTGTCCCAATTGGTCAGATCTACGGGCTAGGAAGCAATCCTAAGGGTTGACCTTCTTCGAATCAATCAAATCCTTCCGAATCCAGAAGAGTTGGCCGGAAGGATCGGCTCTGGAAGTGGTGGCTACTGCCCTAGGGCTGTGCGGCGGCGGCGGGCTATCGATGACCCATAACTGCCCGAAGAAGTCGAAGACGGCTTCCTCCTCCTCAGTGACCCCAGCAGCGCGAGCCTTACCTTTACAGGACGACCCGACCCTTACTTCGTTGAGCAGTGGGGGGCGCACCTTACGCCCTCGCTGCCAAGCGGACCCTCCTGAAGGATGGGGTCGCGTGGTCAGCCAGGGAGGGTGCGGCCATGGCGGTGGGTCAGGGGCGCGGACGTGTCGCGACGTGGAAGACGACATTTTCCAACTCTCATTTTGGCATTTCTTAGCCATGCTGCATTCTTCTCTTCTCGCTATGTACGTCCGATCCGGTCATCCGGAGGTAAAGGGTAGGGTACAAGTGTACAACGAAGCCAGCTCCCACGACCTCGCTAACAAGTGGCCCATGTGTTCCCCCCCTCTCTGGTATATAAACAAATTCTATGTAAACTAGAATCATGTGAATCTAGCAATTTGTCCTCTCTCTGTTCCTTTCCTCTACGAAGTAGTAGTACTGAGGACGAGCTAGCTAGTAAAGGAGGAGTACTGATGTTACACAACACACACAGCTATGCCACGCGTGAAGTACAAGATGTTCATCACTAGTACGTTCTTAACTATCATCAGTATGGTCCTTTTTTTAAGTTTTTTACCAACTTGCATTGTCGCCAATAAACCATGGGGACCGGCTGGGGGAGGAGCCACGGCTGAAGAGTTCACAGTGTAACAGCATTTGCTTGTTGCCGGGAAACGACAAGCCCTGTGCACAAAGGTCCTTATTCTGTTGTTTGCCCTGTGAGATTATATAATCAAATTTATAGGCGTGGAAGAAGAGGAAAAAGATAGAATAAACCAGTTCAGGACAACTTGAGAATTATGTAGAGCTAGGGAATCATAATCCGTCTTATTCAGCTTGTTTTTTCAGCCGAAACAGTATTTTTCTCTCACAAAAAAATCAGCCAACAGTGTTTTTCAGCCGGCTTATAATTCCAGCCGAACGGAGCCTAAGTTTGTTTGTTTATTGATCACTTAATTTTTACATACACTTTTTTTGACAAAATACTCGGCGAGCTTTATTGATTGAGAGATATTACATCGTTCATTAAAAAACTCAAGAATAAAACTAGGGGGCTTATCATCCCAATTACAATTAAGTTTCGTCTGCATGCCTTGCCTAGCCAGCTCGTGCGCCGTCTTGTTCGCTTCTCTGCTGCAATGCTCGATGGAGATCATCTGGAACCCGCTCCAAACAATATTACACTCATCGTACTCAACAGCTACTGAATTTGTCGAGAATCCTTCGTTTGCCATTGTTTCCACCACTTCCACTTGTTTTTATAAAAGCGTGTATATAACAATTGGCCAGAGGGCAAACAACGCTGTAATAAATAGTCAGAATGTTAACCAAAAAGAGTGTATGTAGCTAAAGGATTATAAAGCGTGTTTTCCTTTTCTCATCAAGAAAAGAAACGGAAATGCTCTGCTTAGGGCGTCCGGGCCTCCGAACGCTCCCGTTGTCGTGGGCCACGATAGCCAAAACGGCCCACTACGTCTTTTTTAGATGAACAGCCCACTACGTGCCCTCAATATTCCACTCCATAAGTTTGTAAAAAAATTTACTCCAGAATATTCACAGCCTGGCTTCACTCGACTCACGCGACCTCCACTCGTCGCCGAGCCCGCGCCGCCGCGGATTCCGGCTTGGTCCACTTTGAACTCTCCCCCGCAGGTCGCAACCACGGCGGAGGACGCCCGTAACGCTGCCGACGAGGGAAGCCAGCCCGCGATCCCAGAGGGATCTACCAATGCGGCCCTCTGGCGGCTATCGTGAGCGCCAAGAGGCCGCGGAGGTGCTGCTCCCGCCGCTCAGCATCTGGCCATCATTGCAGCGCATGCACGACGTCGTGGTGCGCCGCCTTGTGTAGATGCTCGCGGCGCCCAGCGTCCTCTCCAAGCAATACGGCAATGCCCCGAAGCCCGATGCCGAGCATGCCGCTGCGACCATCGAGGCCAAGGCCTTCACCGTCGCCTCCAAGTCTGTTGCCGCCGAGTCCCCGGCCACCGCCGAGAAGGAAGCTACTGCAGTCCCCGACTAGGTAGGCCATTGTCGTCGGCGATGTCGTGTTTCAAGTATTTCAGATGTTTCAAACGTCCGTTTTTAGATGTCGTGTTTCAAGTGTTTAAACATACGTTTTCAAGTGTTTTCATCTGGATATTGCTTATGTTACAATAGTTATATACGCATGTTGCGGTGTATGTTTCAAATGTTCCAGGTGTTTTAGATGCATGTTGCAAATGTTTCATCTAGACGTTTCAAATGTAGATCTTGGTGTTGCACATGTTGCAATGGCTATACACGCATGTTTCAAGTGTTTCATCTATTTTAAATATACGTTGCAAATGTTTTATTTAGATGTTTCAAAAGTAGATATGGTGTTGCACATGTTGATATGGTTGTACATGCATGTTTCAAGCGCATTTTTCAAGTGTTTCATCTGTTTCGGACGTATGTTAATTTCATTTGGATATTTTAAAAGTAGATCTCGGGGAAGCACATGTTGTTGCTGCTAGTGCGCCGCCGTGGGTCACCATACACGCTGGTGGTGCTACTGCTGCTACGTGCATGTGGGCGCATGAAACGAAGCGGGCTCGGGGTGGTCCCCATGCATGCGTGGGCCCGCGCGGCCTCCGTAGTAGGATGGGTGCGGGCGCGAGGGAGCTCCATGTGTCAGGCGCGGGCACGGGAGCACCGTCCGACGCTAACATCCCCGATCAAATGTCCGGGCAATAGCAAGTCCGAGAAGGAAAACTAGACCAAGACCGCACAAGAGTTGTACTTGAATTCGCGCAAGAATTGACCAAGTAGATGGAGTCCCCACATAAGTCTGACTGCATTTCCATCCAACGCTACTTTACTAGTACTAATTTAATTAGACTTCCATACATGTATTCCCGTCAATTTTAGACCAAACTACAAGCCCACTCAACTAACAATTGTTTCCTGCAGCCTTCCTACTTGGACCATTTCCATTCATGCTGTTCCATAACCGATCGTGGCCGGCGGCCAGCCCAGAGTAGCCGACCTCCGATCTGAATGAGTATTGTGATTGTAATAATCCTAAGACAAACCTCTCCGTCGTATCATCGACCTACGTAAGTACTCCACCAGTTTCAAATCATAAAATGTTTTAATCTTGTCTTAATTCTTGCATGCATATTTCTACACAGTTTTTGCTGTGTGTATGTAAAAAATACATAAACATCTGTCTCGTATCAAACCAGATTTATTGTTAGATACACTATGAAGTATGTAGATTTCTATGGTGCATTTTTATTTAATATAAAAGTTAAAAGGAATTAGCTAGAGGTATAGTCAAGGCCGGGAGCACTCCTTGCCGTGCATGCCATCGTTATCAACAAGTCAGACTGTAGCGAATTGACAAGGGCACGGTTGGCATCGTTTAATTTCAGTTTTCAATTCAAAGTGGACAGCAGCACGCAGCAGTGCCTATATGCCCTGTGCCTCCCAAAGTTTCGTCGATTTTTAATCCGCATGGCCGGATCCAATTGACTTGGCTTTGCTCGCGGCGGCAGGATGTATACGACCATGACAGCTCCACCCCCTGATGAACGCCGCCTATGCATGCATGGTTTGCTCCCGCTGACAAATCCAGCATCGTCGAAGCCTCAGGCCTCGTTCGGCTGACTGGTGGCTGATGCTGATTTGTTGTGAGAGAAAAATACTAGTGGCTGGCTGGTGGCTGATGGCTGTTGCTGAAATGGTATGAGAGAAAAGCACTGCTGGCTGGCTGACAGCCAGCCAGCCTAACGAGGGCATTAAACTCTCGTCACATTCTCACCGCAATCTAACTGTAACAGTGGAAAAGAAACGGCTGCGAAAATCACGGTTTAATTTGCAGCTCCAACACTTTTTGCTAATACATATAAAGAGTGAGATTATACCGTACGGTGCGTCCAACTTGCGGCGGGACGTTCGCATCCTGCATGGGCGGCTCTTGATTGCCGCCTAATAACATAACCCATGCCATGCTTCTTTACTTCTTCTTTTGCTTCAAAAAAGAGATGCGATGCGATGCGAAGGGAAACGGACGGCCGGCGGAGGGCCTGAGAAATGAGGATCTGCATGCAACCTCTCGGCCGCCGGCGCATTCGTAATCCGAATCCTCGATCGTGCAGTTTGGACTTCCAAGCAATCCAAATCCAAATCCTTCGAGCTTTCTCTTTTTCCATCCAGTGTGGGCCGTGAGTGAGTGAGCGAGTGGGCGAGATGCTGCGGCAGCAGCTGGATGAGTAGCTCGGTTTGGTGCAGGTAGTTGGGCCCTACCTGAAAGACGGCCGGCCACCGGCCCGGCGCCGTGCACGTGGCCACCTGCCGCAGCCAGCCAAGACGAAGAAAAAAGAAAACGAGGCGCCACCCGCTTCGCGAAGCTACCACGGCTTCCCAAACTGCCCCTGGCAAGTGTCAGCATCGGCGGGCACCGGCCACCGGGCTCCGCTGCTGGCCGCGGACCGCGGTAGCGCCGTATCGACCAGACGCGCGGCCCGCGCGGGCCGGTCAAGTCAGCTGCGCGCCCGCCTGTCATCTCGGACGAGGCCAGTTGGATTCGTTGCGCGTTCCGTCTCCGATTTTCCATGGGTGCGCCGCGCGGATGGAGTCAGTCAGATGAGATAATGGCTGGCATGCTAGTTGCGTGCGGTGCGGCCCCCCGCATGTTCAACAGTGTGCAGCGGCATGCTAGTTGCGACGCCCGGCCAGTGCTCACCTTTCTGACCTGACCACGTACGTGTACTAGTCCTAGTCCATTTGGATAATTGTATCCTAATAATAATGTTCTCTTTCTTGAAGAAAAGGAAGTTCAGGGCAGCATGATGTGTTGGATTCTAAGATAAAAGTTTTCTTTGATTTTCTTGAAGAAATCAAAATGCCTATTTTTGTCTTAGTTCGTGGATCTTCATTTTTTTTACATGAAACATTTATTTTGTGTGTCTTTATCCTCGCGTCCTAAACAAAGACATTCCTTATCCATCCTTGCATTATTCTAAATAAAGACGTGCTTTATCTAGATAGAACGTTGATAAGATTTCCGTGAACAATAGAAAATTGTAAAAACATTTGAACTAAGGTTTTGTGGGTGTTCTATCTTACTCGGTCTACCAAGGGATTACGATGAGTAGCACATCCACAGATACGTGAGCAAATCTAAGTAATCATTTGAACAAACTTATAGGTTGCGTTGTTATCTATGGCTACAAGACAAGGAAGAGTTGGGGAAGTATGGTTGCCAATCAGGAACTACCTCTATCCTCTTTGTGTTGTGAAAGTTACATGTTACATATCAATTCTATTATTTTCTTGTTATTTTTTGCACACACATTTATACCTTAGATAGAATAAGGAGCTAAGCACATGTAAACATGTGGGCTACATACCACATGTTAGATATGTAGATAATTAAGTTGTGGCAGGATTATCCTAGAATTGGGTTATCATCGATGATTATGGGCTTAGAGATACTCCCTCCATCCCAAAATAAGTGATTTTTTTACTTTCAGATATCTTGTTTGACCGTTCGTCTTATTCATAATTTTTGTGTAAATTATAAAATAAATAAATCATTGTTAAAGTATCTCTACTGATAAAATAAGTCATAACAAAATAGACAATAATTATACAAAAATTTTGAGTAAGACGAACGGTCAAACAAAATGTCTGAATGAAAGTAAAAAAAGTCATTTATTTGGGATGGGGGGAGTATGTCCCTACTGCTTGATGTATTATCCAACTGTGAACAATATAAGCACAAGCTGAGAGTGAGTCTTCAATTTGTCCCGAGAAAAAAACAACCAACTCCTAAAAAAAGGTTTGGTTTCCCTAAGTTTTCATATTCCATCACAAGGAAAGAAACTCCCTTAGGGCATTTTGATTTTTCCTAGAAAAAATAGAAAAAAAACCTACAGAAACACGCAGATTCCAGTACCAGATATGCTATGTACAAAACTAGAATAGCCCACTGTACAAGACAGATGATGTTAGGTTTACTCCCATGTCAGAAATTGACGGTGGGTCAGGGGAGCATAACATATAAGACGAGATATCTCTCACCTATCAAGCTAGATTTTTTGGTTGAGTTACGCCAATGCCTTAATATGTTATGGACCGGCTCCGATGAACCTGGACCCGAGGGGTGCCGTCTTGTGGGTATAGCGAGCCGAGCTGCTATCCACTGTGCACTCTAACATATGCAAAAATGTTTGATCCCAAATTATAGTTCTCTTTAGCTTTGTCATCTCTAACTTCAATGAAAGGTTCTAGGCAAAATATATTAACATCTACAATATCAAATATTACACTGTCAAGACATTCTTTTACATATTTAATAAAACTAATTTCTTGTTGCAAATGTTGAAGTATTTTTTCATAAGAAATAGAAAAAGGACATAGATAAATCTAAAGCGACATATATCGTAATTTAACAGTGAATATCTTCTAAAATAATGAATTAATGATGCACTTTATTTCAGGTAAACTAACTAATTACTTCTACGGTCTACAACAATCACCAAACGCTCAAGATACATCGTTTTCTTTGCTTTACCATCCACCAGTATGTCGGTACGTGTGGTCGAACCAAATTTCGTGTAGAACCGTCGGACAGCTATAGAACAAGGAAAAGGAACAGAAAAAAATTGGATTAATAGTGGAAATCCAGGCCCACTGGTTCCGCTGCCCTGAACTGACCAAACCGGCCCTAGGGGCACTCTCGTCCTTTCACAGCACCGTATGCTCTACGCATACGTACCCCGTGAGCCGTACCCGTGTGTGTATATATATATATATATTATCTCCACCACTAACGGCTCTGCTCCGTGGTCGCCTTTCAGAGAAGAAACAGAGGGAGGAAAGGAAAAAAAAACTCATCTTTCTCTCTCTCTCCCCCCACCTCTCTCTTGTTGTGTCTTGTGTGTGAGGTGGCGAGCCCGAGGAGCGGAGGCCACAAGTCCAATCCGCCCGTATCTAATCCGCTCGAGCGCCGCGACGAGGAGGAGGGGGCAGCGGCGGGGCGGGTCTTGATTCGGGCTCGTTCCTCGCGGGGGCGCACGCACGGTGAGTTCCCTGCGATCTGCGTGGTGCGTGCTACGAGTTTCCAGGGCGTGGCGGCGGCGGGGGCTCGGGTGGTGGATTTCGGGCTGCATTCCGGTTTCGCGGGGTAGATCTGGCGGTTTCGTGCGGAGTTCTGTCGGTGCCCTAATGCCTGGAGGATTTTTTTTAATCCGTCGGTTTTTGTGTTTAAATTTGCGGAAATTGACGGGGGTCACGGCTGAAATGTATGGATTTTAAGGTGGTGTTGTGCCTGGCCTGAATTGGGCACGAACAATGGCGCAGGTTTGGGTGTTGGGATGCTGTGGATTTCCCGGCAATGTGTTTCTGTTCTTAGCTGAAAAATTGGAGCTTTTTGAGGGATATGATTCGTTTTATTCGGTTGGAAACACGGTCCAACTGGCTTGAGCTGTATCCAGGTAGAAGGTTGGTTGGATTTCTCTGGGTTGGTAGGCATTTGTTTGCCGCCCCCAAAACTTGTGTGGTTGTAGTTAAAATGCTTTCGAATAGTGGGGCAGTGATCCTCGCTTCCGAATTGATTCGTTTGGACTCAACTGGTTCCAGTATTCTTCGGTGGTGGCCTACCTTTGCCTGAAAAGTTACATCTTTTAGCTGCTGGATGCCTGGATCCGGTGGCGTATGCTTGACTCCTAATTAATTCCAGGAAATTGTTTGCGGTTCTCATATTTTCTGTATAAAAAATGGAAATGTTCATTGCTCCTTTCTGTACTGTAGCTATCGGGATTCTGGAAGCCCCAAACTGGAAATGTTAACCATCACAATCACACAGTGGCCATGTTCCTTTCGAGGTCTTATTCACGAGAATGCGATGGAAAATAGGGGAAAACAGTGGCGCTTTTGTTGTATAAATGGTGAATATATACACCTTCTCACAAAAGCTTCTGTTTTTGTTGATTCTTTCTTCAGGTTGGCATTTCGAGTGCAAGACCTCGGCTTCTTTGAATCCTGAAGCACGGTTGAGCCATGGCTGGCTCCCTTGCTGCCTCAGCCTTCTTCCCTGGCCCAGGGGCTTCTCCGGCAGCATCCGCCAAAACATCGAAGAACTTGGCTGGTGAATTACCAGATAATTTGAGCGTCCGTGGTATTGTCGCAAAGCCTAACGCCACTTCTGGGAACATGCAAGTGAAGGCTCAAGCACAAGCTCTTCCCAAGGTTAATGGCACCAAGGTTAACCTCAAGAATGCAAACCCAGACAAAGAGGAGGTGATACCCTACACTGCTCCCAAGACATTCTACAACCAACTGCCAGATTGGAGCATGCTTCTTGCGGCTGTCACTACCATCTTCCTGGCAGCAGAGAAGCAGTGGACACTGCTTGACTGGAAGCCGAAGAAACCCGACATGCTTGTTGATACATTTGGTTTTGGTAGGATCATCCAGGATGGGCTGGTGTTTAGGCAAAACTTCTTGATTCGGTCCTATGAGATTGGTGCTGATCGTACGGCTTCTATAGAGACATTAATGAATCATTTACAGGTGACACAATGATACTACAAAACTTAGTTTCTCTTCCTTTTTTGCTCTATTTGCTATTGGTCCATCTTTTTTTCATTCTGGCTCACGTTATTTTGAAATTTTCAGGAAACAGCTCTTAACCATGTGAAGACAGCTGGCCTTCTTGGAGATGGTTTCGGTGCCACGCCAGAGATGAGCAAGCGAAACTTGATTTGGGTTGTCAGCAAAATTCAGCTTCTTGTTGAGCAATATCCCTCGTGGTATGTTTCTGCAAACTGTAACAACCCTTATCCATATCTCGGAAAATGTCATCCTTCTTTTTGCTTTGAATCAAATTATAACCGTTACTCTTTCCACTCTTTATCGAATTGTCTGTTTTGCCCCTTGGGACATGCGGTTTCAAAATTAAGTGTTGCATGTGCTAGAAGTGTTACTATTTGTTAGTAAAGAAGCTCAAGGGAAACGCCATATAGCTCAATTTTGATCATTTCACTAATTCACTAGCATCTTGGAGACTTTGGACTGATAGTTTGTGCATTTCATAGATGGATAATGAAGCTTTATAATATAACTGGCTTGTTGTATAGCATGAAAACGTCCTGTTTAAGTCTTTAGGTATGCACTTAGCTTTACTTGAAGATTAGCAGCGCAAACAGTCCTCATGATCCAGCCTGGGTACAAGCAAAACATTTAGACATCTTGGTCTAAAGTCTGCCGACCTGTGATGTCTTGGTAAAAAGAACCAGACTCTGGCCTTTAGGAGCAATGCTTCTATGGTCTAATGATGCAGTGTTTACTTATGGTTTCAAAGATGAAAAATGTGTCTCAGTGGTGCAGGCTTAAGTATAACTGGAATTTAAAATAATTCTAACTATCAATCAGAAGCACAAGAAAACAACCTCCCAATTTACTGATTTTTCTGCACAGAGAACGAGTTTATTGACCATATCCCCTTTGAGTGGGACTCCCATAGCCTGCACACTTTCAGCGGGCAACACCTTAATATGGATGGTTGCACCCAACCAAAACAATGATAGGCGGAGTTAAAAAAAACATGAGATGCGCCTTGTAGTAGTGTCACTATCTGTTATGATTCATGGTCAAGTATAGAGTAACCAAAGTATTTGAAGTTATTTATTTGGTAAGGTGATAAATTAATGGCTTAGAACTGCTGAATTAAGTGGCATTTGTCCATGCTTCCTTGAATGCTTGAATCACAAAGATCGGACAGGCTGTACACCTCGAGAGATCAGAGCTGGCCTTTATTGTTGGAATAAATGATTTCATCCTAAGAAATAAATGGTGTGGGCTGCCATACGAAGATGTCATTGATCTGGATTCGTCGGCTCACTACATTTAATTTGCTATTTGAGCAAATAACTTGAGTGCTCATAAAATCAATACGTGTTACAATGTTCATTTTGTAAAGTTACAGCTTGCAAGTTGTCCAATTCCGAGTATACCTTGTTGGAGAATAGGAAAACAAATTGAACTTTTTTTTTGGGGGGGTTCAGATATAGTTGTGACATTTGCTTATGGGCTGAAAAGTTGACTGAATATTTGTTGAAAAACTTGCTATAATTTAGGGGAGATATGGTTCAAGTGGACACATGGGTAGCTGCTGCTGGAAAAAATGGCATGCGTCGAGACTGGCATGTTCGTGACTATAACTCTGGACGCACAATCTTAAGAGCTACAAGGTCTGGATTTCTTCTGGTTTTGCATTTATCGTTTTTGTCTCTTTGATGTGGAATCCCATCTTTGCTTATGATTTACTTACCTTTCGATTTTTTTGTTGCAGTGTTTGGGTGATGATGAATAAGAACACTAGAAGGCTTTCAAAAATGCCAGATGAAGTTAGGGCTGAGATAGGCCCATATTTCAATGGCCGCTCAGCCATAACAGATGAGCAAAGTGAGAAATTGGCTAAGCCAGGGAGCACTTCTGATGGTGATACTATGAAGCAGTTCATAAGAAAGGGGCTCACTGTAAGTAGGATAACCATGCTTCATTTCTTAGCATCATGATTATTGTCAAAATGTAAATTTCTCATGGAACTCCATTATGTTGAACAGCCTAGGTGGGGCGACCTTGATGTCAACCAGCATGTGAACAACGTCAAGTATATTGGTTGGATTCTTGAGGTAATTTCTTCAGGGCCTGCTGCCTTTTTTCATCTTATTCAATGGCCACTGATCTGGCCATGTGGTGGTTGTTGGAGATCTCACTGGCATGACTTAAAAGTTTATAAAGCTTTGTGTACTTGTGTTTGTATAACTCCTCACTAATGAATGATCAATTGGTAATCTGTATTTGGAAAGTAAACAGTGCTGCTAGTATAATGATATCTATTGAGCTTAGTAATCTCTACATAGTACGAAGGTGCTCAAAAGCCTAAATCCTTTTCATTTCTCCTTTTTTTTTTCCAGAGTGCTCCAATTTCAATCCTGGAAAAGCATGAGCTTGCAAGCATGACGCTGGATTACAGGAAGGAGTGTGGCCGCGACAGCGTGCTGCAGTCTCTCACCACCGTCGCAGGTGAATGTGTGGATGGCCACGCAGACTCCACCATCCAGTGCGACCACCTGCTGCAGCTGGAATCAGGGGCCGACATCGTGAAGGCACACACAGAATGGCGCCCGAAGCGGGCGCACGGTGGTGAGGGGAATATGGGGTTTTTCCCGGCGGAGAGCGCATGAACTCCCCCTGAAGCAGAATCGGCTGAGCAAAGAAAACCGTGGGGGCAGCTCCTGCGAAGCACAAATCCTATGTTATGGGGTACACTAACGCAACTTGAGTGAGTGTTTTGATTGGTCGCGAGAAGTTTGGCACATGGGGGAACGCCGCATTACCCACCCAACCTGGGGATTTGGCCAAGACGCTTTCGACAAGGCGGTTGTTTGTTATCAGGTCCATGGTCGCGGGAGGCTTGGAGGCATTGGTAGAGCATGTAAGGGGAAGCCCAGGAGATCAGGATGAGGAGGAAGCGGAACGGATTTGAAGCTCGTGGAGTTGTTGTGAAGCGAGAGGACGGGGGATGAGTTTGTGTTGTGGGTTGCTAGCTGAACAAGAACGCATGCAGATGCAGGAGCTGATTGATGAGGCCGGAGTGAAGATTCTGCAGGGGATGATGATGTCGTAGTAGGTTAGGCCAGGTTGGGTGTGTAGAAGGCATTCCCCTTTGTAACTGCCTAATTTGTACATTCTTACCATCTCTGTCTTATTGATTTGATCGAATCGCAGACCTCCTGCGTTTGCATCCAAGGACAGGTAAAAAAAATCTGAATGTGTGATTTACCGAGTTGGAAGCTTTGGGACCTCCGGAGGCCGGCAATCCTGATGTTCTGGCAGGTGCTGTGCAACCTTCTGGGACCATATATGTCTTGTAGTGCTAGATCTGCAATATCCAACCATTCAGAATTATTTTCAAGGAGCAGGAATTGCTCCTTCTGATGCAAGAAGTTTGTCCTGTCAAGTAAGTAAATCTTGCTGTCCTTTTCTGTGCACGGAAGGTTCAACCGTGAAGCATATTCAAGCGTCTGGACGCCCTGCTTGGAACAAGGCACAGCGACGGTCAACCAGCTCCGATTTCTTCGAACTGCCTTGGCCGATGCGAAAACGAAAGTTGCAGTCCTTGGAAGCTTCGAGCAACGAGTGCGTGAATGCGTACGTGCAGGTCGGTCGGGCAGTAACTGGCGGTGTTGGTGAGATGCGGCCACGGGAATCATGGCCGGTAATGCCACGGCACGGCACGACACGCCGCAGAGAAGAAAGCTAGAAAACTCAGCGCGGTGAGGTGTCGTCACGCGTCAGGCAACGCAAAAGTTTGGCTGGCGGTGGGTGGCGCCGGTCCGCCGGACCCGGAGGCCGGAGCCTAGAGCCTAGAGGCTGGCGGCTGCTGGCAAAGCAGAGGACGACGCCCAGGGCCCGGGGGGCGGGGCTGGAGCTGGACCGAACCGAACCAACCACCTGCATTTCTTCTGGAGCTGGAGCTGGAGCTGGGCCCCGTGACAGCGGCAACCCAGCCATGCGCGCGAGACCGCGCGCGACGTCGCCGCCGGAAACCGGTTCCATCTCCGCACACTGTATAACACTTCCGTTTCTGGCCAAAGCGTCGTGGGGAACGAACGAGGCAGTGAAATGAAATGAATCGGGTTAACATGGGCATTTGGAAACAAAATTTCACGCGAGCGAGCATTGCCAGCGAAGATGGCACGACCACGACGGGCCACGGTTCCGGCACACGCTGCCGCCGCGGCGGGGGGCTGATGGCGACGCCGGCCGGTTCGTTCAGTTCAGCCGCCCGCCGGCTGCGGGAGCCCCGGTGATGGCGACGCACGCACGCTGCCGGTCCGGTAATCCGGCCGGCGGCCGCGCGCGCCTGCGATCCCCGCGTGGCGGGCGGGCGAGTGTGGAGCCCCGTCGACCGTCGTCGTCCCGGCGCGTGTCGCGCGGAGGTAGCCAGCTAGATCGCGTGATGGCGCGGCCGGCCGGGGACCGGGAGCGACCCAACGAGCGAGAGCGCATTCATCATTGATCATTCCCTTCCCCCGGGGTCCCTGCTGTGGATGCGACGGACGATCACGATCGGATCGGCCGGGCAGCGCCTACTGTTTGCCCCCTGCCGGCTGCATGCCGCCGCACAGCAACGGGTGGTTCGCGCATTCATCCTGCGCATATGCCTGCCTGCCTGCCTGCCTGTTTACAGCGTACTCACCCAGCTGCCCGTCCTGTATCGGCTGCAGTGCACACTGCATACTGCACAGTGCTGAACTGAACGAACCGGCGTCGCCATCAGGGCCCCGCCGGCAAGGAGCGGCTAAGCAAACGGATGTAAAAAAGTGAAATAGGAAAAATAAAAATCGGCTAAGCCTGGGAAGAAACGGATGTAAAAAAAGTGAAATAGGGAAAATGAAAATATGTTAGCTGCATTTATTAATGACTGAATTGAATAACAAAGACGAATGAAGAGCTAAGTCTAGGGCCTTGTTTAGATGGTAAACTTTGGAGCCAAAGTTTGCATAGTGAGTGTCCTGTTACACGGTAGCAATTTTGTTTTTATTTGGTAATAATTGTCCAAATATTGATTAATTAGACTTAAAATGTTCGTCTCGCAAAGTACAACAAAACTGTGTAATTAGTTTTTGATTTCCTCTATATTTAGTACTCCATATATGTGCTGGTATTTTGATGTGATGGAGAATAGGAATTCTGCATAGTAAATTTGGGAGGTAAATTTTGGAATCTAAACCAGGCCTAGGGAGAAATGAAGACATGACAGGACTGGGAAATAAACAAAAAACAGATGGCGGCGGTCACAGCTATTGGGCCCGAGTTGGGGTCTAGGGAGAAAAGAACAAATGACAAGGACTCGGCAACGAAAAGGGAAAAAAGACAAAGATGGTAGTCTGCTATAGTGAGGCTGTGGGCTCTGAAGTTGGGCTATTATCCTCCCACCGTTGGAAGCGGACAGTGATCGCTGATTCGCTGCTATGTAAAGCCAGCCTCACGCCATTCCTGCTAGAGGCCCAGGCTTCCTGCCCGGGCCTCGCCAACCACTACGACTTGAGACTTGAGAGGGACAGGCCAACAAAGTCACACTACGGGACCAGGCCCAGAATCAAAATCTGGATGACATATAAGAAAAAACAACAAGATTCTAATCAGCAAAGCATTATAACAAAAAACGATTGAAAAATTGAAACAGCAAACAACCACATCTCGAACATTATAAAAACCGATTGAAAAGCTGAAACAGAAAACAACCACATCTCGAACATTATAAAAAAAACGATTGAAAAACTGAAACAGTCCAAGGCTAGAAGCAAACAAGAGCTTCAAACTGTCTAATGACGCTGCACATCGTTTTTTCAAAAAAATTATGACTGACGCTGCAGATCTAGCAAGCAACAAACCGAGAGCCAAGCGGTAGGGTGGAGTAATTATTACCTGGAACAAGGTGGATGCGGCTTGTGGCGGCATGCGACAGCTGCTTGAGCTTCTTATCGTGGTAGGCCCTGTTTACTTCCCACCTAAACCCAAAATATTTCCTCATTCACCCATCACATCAAATATTTAAACACATACATGAAACATTAAATATAGGTAAAAAAATAACTAATTACATAATTTGTCTGTAAAGTTCGAGACGAATCTTTTGACTCTAATTAATCTATAATTAAATAAATTTTACCAAATAACAACCAAAAGTGCTACAATAACTTTTTACCCAATTTTTCTCATGCAACGATGTGCAGCTCGAGGATCTGGCGGATGGTGCCAAGCGAGTAGTGGCCACGCCGGTGAGGTGGCCCATGTCGGCGTTGGCCACGGCCTGGACGGTGATGGTCCAGTCCCGGTTGATGTCGCCGGTCAGTTGCGTCTCGTTGAGCAGCTTGCAGAACTACGAGAACTCGTACGTCGTGCTTCCCCAGGATCTGCAGGATGTCGAACCCCTCCACCACCGTGGAGGCGCACACTCCAGCACCGCCGCCGCCGTCACCACGTCCAGCCGCCGTCGAAGGTCCATCGCCGGCGAGCTTTGGCTGGCTAGCTAGCGGATGGGGGCAAGGGGAGTTTGTGAGTGAAGCAGAGAAGTACTGGAGTGTCTGCGGCGAGGGCTGTCGACACCACCGCCTCCGCCTCCGCAACGCCAGAGCCGGCGCTGGCGTCGGCACCTCCGCCTCCGGCAACGCCAGAGCCGGCTGGCGTCGGCAACAAGCGCGCTCTCTCCACCGAGCAACAAGATTCCCGAATCGATAAGCAAAATAAAAAAAAAAGTCAAAAAAAAAAAGAAAACATCACTGAAAGCCCGCCCGTTACGCGACAAGACAAGCCCAAAATACCAATTTGAAGCGGCCCAAAAGAAATAAACCCCCACAAGATAGCACGGATTTCAACAAAATCTCAGCCATAGAAACCTGATTGATTAAGACACAACAAATTGTCCGATAGATGAATAGAAATTCTTTTTTTTTTGAGAAACGAGAAACTGGTGAGGTGACAGGTAGTGGAACGGTGGCCCGGAAGTGGGCTGCTGTTGCTTCACGACCACGGCCCAACGATCCTGCACACTTTGCCTTAGTGCAATTTTCTTCACAGGCCGGATGCCAAATATCTCAGCAATGGGTTTGATGTTCCGTCATCCGTGTTCCACGGGAAGAACGTGCACGTTTGTACTCAAGCGTATGTAACTAGGTCTCGCAAAAAAAAAAAACTGAACTCATGCGATTGCCAACTGCGAAGAAACAGCCTCTGAAACGGCAATCGTGACACAGGCACATTGATCTCCAAAATGAGTCACACGCTACGTATACAATTGCAGAAAAACTGAATCGCTTGCCAACTACGAGTCAAATTGAACTGTAAGAGCAAGTCCGCACCCAAATCAGGGTCCCTATTTTTGACTTGGGTGTTGCCCTCAATTTTTGTTGGCCTAAAATTTTGCTCCTACTCTAACAGCACCCCAAACAAAGGTCCTCAAATCCAAATTACCAGGCAATGACACGAGGGATCCACTCATCGTTGGGTCAAACCTTTCTTCCCCTCTCCTCCATGGATCCACACACAGGCATGCGCAGGGAGAAGCGCATGGCCGAGGTGTTGAGGCTGCGACAGTCGGAGGAGAGAGGGAGCTGCTGGAGCTCGCCGCCGCGTAGCCAAAGAAGAGAGGGATCGGAGGGCGCCGCCGGGTGCGAGCAGGGGAGAGGTGGGCGGGCGACGAGCAGGGAGGTGGGCGCGCCGGAGGGGAGGGGAGCGTGCTGGAGGGGATGGGGTGCGTCGCGAGCAAGGGAGGGGGGCACGCCGGAGGGGACGGGGCCGAGGCCACGCGTCATCCTGGCTCCGCCGGAGATCTCGCTGGGAGGGGCCTCGTCGAAGAGCAGCGTTCCGGCGTTGCAGCGGTTAGCGCGGCGGTGCAGCGCACCGACGGAGCAGGCTCGCGCGGTGGAGCAGGCCAGCAGCACACCGACGGGGAGCATGCCGTGCGGTGGAGGGAGGCCGCGTGGTTTACGTACGGGCGCGGGAGGAATCGCAGGATGGGGCCAGGGGTGACCCAACAAGAATGGGGTCTAGGGGAGGATTTAGTTGCCTAGCCAAATTTCGGGGCTATAGTACGTTTTTTTGGCTTAAGCCCGCATATTTAGTTATGGAGGCTTAAATAGGGGCCTGCTAGAGTTGCTCTGAGGTTAGTGAAAAAGAGTTACATATACCGTGTAAATTGTAAACCATATCAAAAAATAGAGAAGATATTTCGCCAACACATTTACTCACCAGAGTACGGCTATACTAGTCAAATTGAACAGCTGGTGCTTGAAACTACTTATACGAGATAAAGATTTTTTTTTTCATATTTTCAGTTCGACTAAAGACAAAAGGTTGGTACCGAGCTGAAAACGTTACGACATTACCAAGAACACTATCAACCAAACTAGAGAAACCGGCAGACGCAGCGAGCAGAGGCACCGGGCACCTCTGAATTGACCTGGCCTGGCCGCCGCCCATGCGATCAAACTAGGATCCTATTTAGTTCCTCTTATCGATTCGTTTATAATCATTATATTGCGGGGATTTTTTCGATTCATGGTTGTGCTAGTTCAAAGTTTTGAAGTGACAAAAATAATCAAAGTGTTTGGCAAGATTCTCACTTTTTTAAGAATCGGATTATAAGCGGAAACAAAAAGGTCCTAGATTTGCTCAGCTTGATTGCTTTCGCCTAAGGTCTTTGATAATTGGTTACTTTTTTTTTTGAAACTTGGCATATCCATATTGGATCCTCATATGCCATACACAACAGTTGAGATGTAAATTGAAACTAGAAAAATCATACGACACTGCTAGCATCCGGATGTCCGTCCAAACACTCGTGGTTGCAGCGCCTGATGCTGCTCCTCCCAAGAAACTGCGTCCCCACTTCGTGCATTTGTCCGGATTGCCCGTGCCCCTCCGCTTCCTACCGCACGAGGACGCCTGCGCCCCTGCCACCATCGCCCTCCGCTTCCCGCGCCCGCTGCCAAGCATCGCTCCATCCCTCCGCTCCCCCACGAGCATGCATGACGCCCAAGCAGCTGCAGTAGGCGGTTGCGGCAGGGTGGTCACATTGCAACATGTGTAACATCCCGATCTATTTTTGAAACATTCAGATAAAAACACTTGCAACATACGTACGAAACAGCTGAAACATTTGCAACATGCGTCTAAACACACTTGAAAAACACTTGGAAAGAACCATTGCAAACATATATATAAAATCCAGATAAAACACTTGCAACATACGCGTGAAACATATGCAACATATAGAAGAAACACTTACAACGAACGTTTAAAAAAACAGATGAAACATTTGGAACAAACACTTGAAACATATATGTATAGCCATTGCAACATGTGCAACATCATGATCTACTTTTTTGCAACATCAAGATGAAACACTAGCAACATTTAGATAAAACATCTAAAACACAAGCTTGCAACATGCGTTGCGCAATGTCACCTTACTGTTTGGACAAGGTACCCGAGCAGCGCAGGCACACCGGCGAAGGAGAGTGCCGCGACAGCCAAGAGCTTCCACACGCCGAGGTTGAGGTCCCTGCCAGGGAGGTCTACGTTGATGAGATCCCGGAGGAAGTCGTCGTTGTCGCCCCCCACACAGCCGAAGACGTCCAACTCGTCGACCACGCCGGCGTTGACGAGGTTCTATAGGAGGAGTGGGCGCGGCGTGACGGCAGACGCGCCGTGCAGCGACGAGCAATGGTGAGGCGGAAGTGGGACGGGCGTCCGATGCGGTGAAGCCGCGACAAGCGAAAGCGAATGGGGATTTCTATCAGAATCCTAGGATTCTGTCGCGGGGTAGAGATGGAGGAGAGAGCGTAGAGGGAAGAAGACCGGTTGCCTATCGGGCCCGGTCGCTGCTTAGCCCAGGAACAGGGGCGTCCGAATGTACGCGTCCGGACGTCCTAATCATAGTATTATCGAAAGACAAAATCCTTTATGAAGCACATGCGCCTGGAGTTTGTTAATTTGTTTTTAAAATGACTTTGTATCTTAATCTTTTCATGTGAGTATATATATGGATGCACTGTGAATATTTTAATTTTTAATTTTTTTCTAGCCAAGTATATAAATACGGTTTTCTGAATGGGTTTCGGCCTTGTTCGGCTGGCTGGCTGTCAGCCAGCCAGCCAGCAGTGTTTTTCTCTCATATTATTTCAGCATCAGCCACCAGCTACTAGTCAGCCAGTAGTATTTTTCTCTCATAACAAATCAGCACCAGCCACCAACCACCAGCCAGCCGAACGAGGCCTTCATGTTTCCACTGTAGCCCTTGGAGCAGGCCGTGACAGAGCAAACCGACTCGAGGCCTGGCCCCTGTGGCCCACTACGATCCGTCCGTAGATCATCCAGCCGACGGTCTGATGTGACTGGGAACATTGTTTTCAAGTCAGCTGGTCGAACCTAGTCGTCCTAGGGTCGACCGGACGATTAATCACGATTAGTCGTCGACTAGGTCGATTAATCGAACCCTAGTCAACCTGGTCGTCCACCTAATCGTCCACCTTATCAGGACATATATACTTATATATATAGACCTATATATACTATAGAGTATACACAATAAAAGCAAGCATCAAGACTGCATTAGTGTTTAGCTAGTGATTTACTTGTGGGAGTTGTTTTCTTCTCTTTTCTACACTGTCTAGAGGTCCAAATTCCTGTCCCAAACTCCATTTCTTCGCTAAACTGTTGCCGCAAGCCTACAGGACCAAAGAAGACCATAATTAACAAGTAATAACACTAATGCAGTCTTGATCTTGGCACACCTTAACAGCAGCACGGCTGCACTAGCAAATAGCTACAAATTAGCAGACCATAGCAGCCATACAGCCAGCTGCCAGCATATTACAAAACCAAGTTCAAGTTCAGTACAGAATAGATAAGCTAAAGTGTTCAAGTGTTCAATAGTAAACACAAAGTAGGTAAACTAGCCAATAGCCATCTAATGGTTCTAATCAAGCAACAAATCATTATTCAAATGGAATTCTCCATCTCCATCTCCAATAGCCATCTAATGGTTCTAATCAAGCAACAAATCAATACAAAGTAGACCCAACAAAAAGTTCCCAAACTGGTCATCCATGATCTGATTGGACGATTAATCGGGCGACCAGGTGGTCGAACCGGTCAAGTCGAGGAATCCCTGGGGCGATCAGCACGCGACCTGACCTCAGACTACCCGCACTCATGGACCTCTATATTCATCCTGTATACGTCATAATCAGCAAGATTCTCTCCTCTATACTCAATTCTTCCGCACTCATCCATCCTTTATATCATCCTCTATCCACTCTATTTACTGTGAGACTCACTTGTCACTTTATCTAAATATATCCATGTGTGATCTAGTTTTAAAGGATTTATTGTGATGAATTTAATGGTGAAATCGAAATTTAATTTGGATTTTTGGTTTGTGAGTTATAGTATTTTTTCCTTTGTTTAGCTAGTGGGGCCTGCCACTATAGAGTATAGAGTAAGCACAATACTATTCTAAATATAGAGTGAAAGAAATGATAGAGTATCGTTTTAGAGTACCCAATGCAGCAGTTTTTACTCTATATTTATACTCTAAAGCTTTATAGTATCGTTTTAGAGTATCCACAGCGACAGCGGTAGTCTCAAAACAATGACTGGGAACTAGGCGCGTCACCCGGGGTGGCTTCTGGCTTGACGCCTGACCCAACCCACGCACACGGGCTCCTTTCCTCCGCCTCTCGTCTACTCCCTCTCCTACCGAACCCTCCCGATCCAAAGCGATTCCTCCGGGCCGCCGCCGTCCCGATCGCGCCGCGCCGCCGGGGCGGCGTCTCCCCGGGCGCCCTTAGCTCAGCTCGCGTTCCGGTGGAACAGAGAAGAGGTAAACTTTCGAATCTCTTCTTTGCTACCCGCATGCGCCTTACGGCCTCCGGCGTGGTTCGGATTTGATTTCTGTTGATTCCAGAGGTGGGGGGAATGGAGATCCAGTCGTCTGGCCGTCCCATCGAGGGGCTGATGGAGAAGGTGCTGTCCGTGAACATCCTCTCCTCGGACTACTTCAAGGAGCTCTTCAAGTACAAGACCTACCACGAGGTGGTCGACGAGATCTACAACCAGGTGGACCACGTCGAGCCCTGGATGACCGGCAACTGCCGCGGGCCCTCCTCCGCCTTCTGCCTCCTCTACAAGTTCTTCACCATGAAGCTCACCGTCAATCAGATGCACGGGCTGCTCAAGCACCAGGACTCCCCCTACATCAGAGCTGTAAGGAAACCTCTGGCCTCCCTAGTCTCGGTTTTCTGTTCAATGATCTGTTTGCTGTTTCTAGCTTTAGAACGAGTTATTGCATGCGGACTGTTACATTTTTGGAGGATTTAGTTAGGGGATCGGACTCTGCCAAAGCATTGAACTCTACATGACTAGAAATAGCCCTCACTGTATTGTCATTAGCTAAAGCTTCTCCGGTAGTACATGTAATAGACGGTAGTAGTGATAGACTTAGTTGGCTGTATTTACATGGAACTAACCAAGTGCTATATATGCCCATTCACACATGGGACCAGCTTGTCAGTTGTCTCAGATGTTCAGTTTATCAAACAAATGAATTTGAGTATCAGAATATAATAGTTGGTTTATTTCAGATTGGATTCCTCTACCTGCGATATGTTGCAGAACCGAAGACGCTGTGGACTTGGTATGAACCCTATATCAAGGATGACGAGGTATTGTTTCTATTGCATTAGCACTTCTGCTTCTGTTGTATTTGTTTCACATTAAATTAAGCAGCAAAAGAACAACTGCTAGTTTAAGTGTTCAACCATATGTTTCTGAATTATATCGTCAAGTTTCTGTTGCATTGTTTCCACTTAAATGGTATGATAAACTTGTGTAACATAAACAAAGATCATCTTTTGATATTGGCACCTGCTATGTACTAAGAGCAGTGCTTGTAGAAAGAATCAGATATAGTTGTAAAAAACTGAAGGTGGGACAACAGTTGGTTCCTATGTCTGTATTCTAGTCTACAATCAGAAAAGAACCGATGTTCGAAACATGTAATGAAGGATACATTGAAATGTGCAATCTTTGAGGCAAAATTGGTGGTTCTCTGGAATCCACCATTCCTGTCCTAGCTTTTACTTCTAACACAATGATATGCATATGTATGAACTTACTGCTTAGCCATGTGGATCTATCTGTGATAATATTTTTTTCATGCCTATGCTAACATTGATTTGCCCATGTTTATAGCTGTAAAATATTTATTTATGCCCCCGTTTTACAGTTCTTTCCAGTGTCGATGTCTTAAATCTAATGCCCTACTCTTTCAGGAGTTTGCCCCTGGATCAAATGGTAAAATGACTACAATGGGCGTTTATGTGCGTGATCTCCTCCTTGGTCAGGTATATCTCTTGAAGTTATTTCACAATTCTTCCATACAACAAAACAGTATCCTGAGCTGCTATCACAATGTCTCCTTAGTTACCCAACTACATCCGAGGGCAGAGATCATTAACCATATTATTTTCTGAACCTAAATGCAATTAGTCTTTCTTGAATCACTCACCTGTTGATTTGGCATACTGAGGGGAAATTTCAATTGTGGAGTTGCTTTTAAGAGGAGACATCATCTCTTCCGCCAGTAACATCACTGTATAAGGTTTGTCATGATGTGTTGCTCAAAATTTCTTTTTTTCACTGTTTTTCGCTAGTCTAACCTATGTTTCAAGTGGTTGAAGGATTCATAACATTTGAAATGGTTTGGTCTTGCTAGTTTGCAAGATAATTTACTCTTTTTTTTATTTGTTGAGGATTATATCACATGAAACATGTAAGCCCATGGGGCTTTTGCCCATATTGGTTTCTTGTGATTTTCTTTTTCATCCTGACATGATTCTTTGCCGAAGGTGTATATGATATGTTATCAAAGAAATAAGTCCATTTTTTTCTAGAGAAAAGCGAAAGGGTTCCAATGCGTTAAATATGATATAGTTGGTTTTTTTTTGGAAATGGTACTAAAAAGAAAAAAAGATGAGTTATCCGGATACTGATTTGATAGTTAACTGTAAAACCACTTTTTTCTTTTTTGCTGCTTGAATCCACATTTATTCCCAGTCAGATGCTCTGATATGTTGTATTGCAAATTTCTCTAAATTCTTCTATAATTTAACCAAGGCCCAATAGTTCATACATTTAATTGCCACGCTAGTTAGGTAAGCAGTGACATAAATTAAGATTTTCTGGTTTGTTCGGCTGTTCCTGTTGCTACTCTAGAGCAGATTTGTCTGCACTCTGTTTACGGGTCCAGCAGATACACTATACATTAACGATGGTTAATTCAGTTTGCTGAAGGCAATTGCAAAACATTTGACTAAATTGTTATGGTTTTTCCTGCAATCCTGATCACTGAACAGTTTGGTTGTTTAATCTGTTGTAGTAATGTAGTAATCTTAGAGGTGCGTACAATTGCCAGCGTAATTGCTATGACAAAACATTGTTTATTAAATCACCATGATATTGACCTACCATTCTGTATTTGTTGGTAACTCTGATGCAATTCCTCAGTGTTTCTTTTTTTATATATATTACTCTATTAGATAAGTTTCAATTGAGGATTATTATTTTTCACATGTTAAAACAAAGTGTCAATGATATTTGTTATTTTTTTGCAGTACTATTTCGACAGTCTTCTTCCACGAGTGCCTCTCCCAATTCTCCGACAGGTCACTAGCCATCTTGAGAAGCTGAAGCTTCCAACAAAGCAGTCAGGAATGACTGGGGATTCCAATAGGCTTGAATCAAATGATACTGCCAGAAGGCCTCCTTCCGTAAAGGCTTCTTTGTCTGTCTCTTTTGGTCAGCGTGCTCCACACCGTGCATCCACAAGGGATTCTTCCCCAGTCCGAAGAACATTACCTTCCAAACAGGACAAGGAAAGAAGTTATGATGGTGACTGTGCAAAATCGCCACCAAAGAAGCGCAGAAGTCGGAGCTCTGAGCGCGATCATGACCCTGAGAGGGATCGTTCAAATCGTGATCGTGGCAGGTACAAGGATAGGGAGCATGATCGTTATGCTCGTGATCACAGAGACCGGGATCATCATCGTCAGAGTTATTCAGATAGGGATGACGAAAGGCGAGGCCGTGAAAAGAGGGACAGGGATTCTGACCGAAATAGACATTCAAGCTCCCGCAGGAGCAGGAGCAGGAGTCCAGTCCGTGGCAGAACTGACGGTGACAAACATCGCTCCAGCCCATTTGGTAGGGCACCAGAATCATCCAACCTGGCAAAGCTAAAGGATTTGTACGGTGATGCAACAAACACAAAGAATGATGCTGGCGATGATAGAGCTCACAGGGATTCTGGAACGGAAGAGGTAATCCGACTGGGAGGGGCAAGGTGGAGGTGAATATCATGTTAAGGGACACCACGGCGGTGCATTTAGGCCCATGAATCCAAAAATCATTAGTGTCAGAAGTTACTGAAGAAATGATGGGCTGTATGTCTTAACTTGAACTTGCGATTTGAAAGATTTACTATCAATTTTATCCGACATTATGCTGTCAAATCTTTTTTACGTGGAGGTTCTGTTGTGCCCATGGTTGGTGCTACAAAATGTGCTCTGACGTCATTGGCATTGACTGTTTGCTGTATGTCTGTGTCTTGCATCACATTTGTGATAAACAAACCAGAATGACGCAATAACCACGTGTATATTTTCAACGTATCTTCCCTTTTTTAAAAAAGTGTACAATGTAGCCTTGCTGGCTCAAATTGCAAATGTACAACACTATTAATTTGTAAGATTCATTTTGGGGGCGGGGCTACGCCACGTTACTTGCAAAAATCATCTCAGCAGAGCATGACTGCTGCTGAGAACATCTAAAAAAAAAATCAAATCAAATATATGCAACTCTCTTTGCCAGATTATCGAGGGTAATCTCGCCGGCGCAAGTAAAGGCGAGCACGAGCAGGGCCTGCGCGACCAGCGACGGGGCCGGCGCGTCCGGGGGGCCAGCAAGACCGGCCGGGCCGACGTGGATGACGGCAGCCATGGCTGGTCCGGGCGAGTTCGATGGGGACAGGCCTACACGGCCATGAATGGGAGAGCACACACAGCGTCAGGATGGTGGATAATTTGGGCCAACTCTAGGAATCCATGAGTTGTTATAGAACACGTCTTAAGGTGATTGGAGCCAAGGTGTTCCTGCAACCTTCAGCACCGCCCTCCTCTGCGGCTAAGCACTCGTACGAGTCCTTCTTCGAGGCCGACATTTCGGACGCTGACGCTGAGGCGCTCGATGCGATCTTCCCAGCTTGTAGGGGGAGGTTGCGGTGAACGAGTGTTCTAGGTTGATCCTATTGGATCCCAGGGTTGTTATTTTTAAAATGTAACTCTTCCAAGATCCGGTCGGGCCAGGCACGGCCACTCTTGTAATTTTCAAACTTCTATCTTCCTAATACAAAGATGCGCACACTCGTGCATATTCGCGAAAAAGTAACTAACAGTAGACTTTAGGTATTTTTTTTTTCTATATAGCTAGCATTAAGAGCCCACATATTCATCAGCAGTATCCTCCTCCTCCTCCTCCTCCGAGTATTCAAAATCTTCGTCCTCCACCTCTAGGTCCTCATCATTGCCCGTGTCCTCCACCACCACTCCTGCAATAACAGGTTTTTCATCTTCATCATCTAAGCATTCATCATCATCAAAAGCCTATAGTAGCTCTAGATGGTTAGAAGTTATTAGTTTGTATAAAAAGATCATTATGATAGCATCATGTAAGGGCAAATATATACAGAAAAGAACAAAACACTATCTAGCAAAAGATAAGAAACAACCGTGTACACATTTTGATTTTAAATAAAAATCATCCTAGCGCATTCCATGAGTAATAGTGGAAGATAATGGACAACGAGCTGACTCACCATCTTTCGAGTTCGTATTGTGTGCTGGAAGCAAATCATCCATGCATGGAGTGTTTTTTTTTGGAAGAACTAGCAGGAGCACTGCTATATCATATAAGACGGAAGCAAACTAGTTACAACAATTTGGTTCTTACATTATTAAGACCACTCAAACTCATAAAAAGCATGGAGATAATAAAGAGGATATTCATGGCGGTAACTCAAATTTCCCCAAAGCTTTACTGAAGAGACCAAGCTCTTCCTTATCAGCCTCAGTACTTGGGCCGGTGTTTGCGTTGTCCCCTCGAAAGTCCTCCGGTTGCGTTCTTTCCAGATATTCCAAGCCGAGTACATCAAAATGGATGCTGTGGTTTTCTGCTGATCTCCCCTGCAATGACTTCTCCCACCAAATTTTCAAAGTCTGCACACCGTCATCAATGAGGACAATGTGATCTCCAACCCAATTTTTGACTAGCATCCAGACTTCCTTTGCAAATGGACAGTGAATGCAAATATGTGCTGTTGTTTCCGCTTCCTGGTCACAAAGTGAGCAGATTGGGTTGCAAGGCCAATGCCTCAACTCAAGTTTATCAGCCGTTAAGATTTTTGCCTGCACCAACAGCCACACGAAGAATTTTAGTTTTCTTTCAGCATGAGCCTTCCAAATTGAATTCGTCATTATATCTGAGTAAGATCCGCTGAACTGAGCTAGGTACGCAGACTTTGTAGTATAGGTCCCATCTGCTGTCCATCTCCATAAAATTTGATCATCTTGGTCGTTAAGTTGTTGGACCAATATCAGGTCCCATAACTTCACAAATTCGGCCATCTGATGCATGGTCTCCATCCTCCACAGCCCCCTAGTCCAGTTGTGATTGAGTAGGTCGTCGTTCACTGTTTGATTTTTCCTCCAAGCCAAGGTGTATAGGTTAGGAGCTATATCCATGGGAGCTTGACCATCAAGCCACGACGAATGCCAGAACAAGGCTTTATCTCCCCTGCTGCTACCAGCTTATGGCAGCATCCAACTGGTTCAAATGACCCTAAATACTGTAACTTGGAGCTATCTAGGTAGTAAGCAAACCCATCGAAGTCGTCATTGGCCAAGAAAGCAATCTCTTTGTTTGGATGGTACCCCAAGAAATCCATTGTACTCATATTATCACAATCGTGACCATTACAATAAACACTATCTTGTTCTTCCACGTTGATACCACTGTCATCACTAGAGTCCCATCCAGTCTTCTCTATCCTCTGATTCTGTGATTCCTATCTGTCCACGGTCCAAGCGCCAGGACGCCTTAATTTTCTTTTTATCATCGCTGTTGTAGTGTTGCAAAAAGGAGGGCTTGATGTCAACCTTATACTTCAACTCCCACTCCGGCATTGGACGAGATTCTGATGCTTCCTGCAAAACCCATACTTGCAGCTGGTGCCAACGAAGAGCAGTGTAGTAAATCCCATGCTCCGATTTCCCAAGATACATTTTTGGTTCCAAATTATCCGAGTACTCCTGTTGTAATTGAAAATCTCTCAAGCATGCTTCCTTACTCTTATATGGCCTCAAAAAGTCAGCAACATCTAATCTTGGTGGTATAAAAACATTATCTAACTTCGGTGTTTTGATCACTTGATACTTCTGCTCTAACAACGACAACCTATATGATATTAAAAAAATGTCCAGCAGTAGCAGGCAAGCATATTAGCTCAAAATGTTGATACAACATAGACATATAACAAATACTTTCTCTGACCCTAAAAAAAATTATAATCTTAGAGTTGTCTTAAACCAAACTCTTTTATGTTTGATCAAATTTATAAAAAACACGAATACTGATGACACTAAATGTGCATATATATTATGAAAATATGTTTATGGTGTAGCCAACGAAACTAATTTGATGGTATAAATCATTAAATCTTTGTGATGTTTTTATAATTTAGTCAAATTTAAGAAGGTTTAACTTAAGACAACTCTATAAATTGATTTACTCAAGGATTAGGGGAGTAATGGAAAGATTTTTTTTGTTACCCGTGGTGCTTACCTCATGATGAAACCACCACGACAGTGGAGGTAGAATGCTCCTCGCCAATACACGGCATTGCACCGAGGCCCATTATGATACAATACTTTATCACTTTCTGGTGCCCATGGGTCTGACCAAACATCCCATAGGGTAACTGCGACATCGTCTCCCCGAACATAGGCTCTTTCCTCCCACTCGCTGGTTCTCGACGAGAACACTTGTGCCATGTACAAGGACGGTGGCCATTCTACGGATCCCTTGATGCGCGCCTTGTGATCGTACTCGTCCCTTAAAGATGACGGCAGGTCCTTAATTTCCTCGGATGTGTATTTAGGGAAATTTGTGTACCATGCTTGTCTTTTGATGCCAGGCTGAATAGGTATGGTTGGCTTGGGAGGCACCTTTGCAAAGAAGAACACATCGTACTACGCAAGCCCATCAGACCTATCGGTCCACCTACTATAAGATCCAACCGCTTCAAACTTTTTTCTTTCGGTAACCCATCCACGCCGCGCCCCATGCGTCCCGTCCGTGATCCTTCCTTAATTACTGTAATCCTTCCTTAATTAATTTTCTCTGTTCATGTGAGGGGGTCGCCTCGCCCGCATGTCGTCCATCCACTACTTTATTTGGCTTGTCATTGTATCTATGATGTTGTAGCACTATTTTATTTTTGTCTCTGGCTAGTGTATTTGCATTGGTAGACTAATACAGTACTTTGCTTTCTCGGAGGAGTGTTCAATACTGATTGAAAAGGTTTCTCGGCTGTTGGACTAAAAGCTAAATGGGCCTGTAGCAAAATGGGCAAAAAAAATCCTGTGGGCCAAACCTTACATGAATAAATGGGCTAAAAATAAGAACACTAAAAAGCTAAATGGGCTGATAGAAAAATGGGCCAAAAAACAGTATGGGCTGAACCTCACTCCACTAAAATGGGCTGAAATAAAAAAAATTAAAAAGCTAAATGGGCTGAAAACTACAAAACAGGTGTGCTGCTTTTTGTTTTGGCCTGCTATAAGCCTGCCAATCACATGGGCCTAAACAGGCCGCATTTCAATTTTATGACATTTTTCTCCCTTGCCACATCAACACCATGTCAGCTGCCTACATGGCATGGCTAAGGACTTGTGACAAAAAACCAATGTCATACATTTGTGACATGAAATATACAAACGTCATATAACAAATTTGTGACGGTGGTTTTTTGACGTTTAGATTTTCGTCAACGGAATGTCACAAATCTTAAATTGTGACGAAAATTCCATATATTGTGACATAATAGAATGTCAAAAAGCCACACATTTCTTGTAGTGATCCGACAAAAGTAGAAAGAAAACCAATCATCAATTACTCCTTAGTCACAGGAACCCGGTCCTCAACAACCACGTACTCCCTCCATCCCACAGCAGAAGTCGTTACGGGATACGTGCATGTCAAATTTTCTCAACTTAGACTAGGTTTATAGAAAATACGTGCAACATTTATAACTCCATATAAATTTATTATGAAAGATACTCAACGATCTATCTAATTATACTAATTATGTATTACAAATGTTAATTTATATATATTTGATCAAAGTTAAAAATAATAACTTCTCGAAAAATAAGAACGACTTCTATTTTAAGACAGAAGGAGTACATGCTATCCGCATGTGCCTCCTATTTTGTTGCTTGCGCCCTGTCTACATCACATCCCGCCCGTGGTCCTCGCCTCTTTTCTGGTCTCCGCACGGCCTAAAAACACGCCCAGGCTTTGCCCCACGTGGAATCCTTCTATCCACATGCAACGCAGTACTATATTATTTTTTTAAGGATGCATGTCCCTAGTGGTTTCTATGCATGCACGCATGCAAGTATATTAAAATCAAAACTAATTTTGTGTGTGTGCATGAGCTCAACACCGTCCACCTCTGTGCCACTCCATGGCATTGAGCTCCATGTTGGCGTCGAGCTCCTTATGTTTCATGCGTTTCGGATGTATGTTTCAGCTAGATGTTGCATGTGTTTCATCTGGATGTTGCATGTATTTCATTTGGATGTTGCAAAATTAGATTTGGTGTTGCATATGTTGCAATGGCTATACACATATGTTGCAAGTGTATGTTTGGAATGTTTCAGCTGTTTCAGACGTATATTTGCAAATGTTTTATCTGGATGTTGCATATGTTGAGGTGGCTATACACGTATGTTGCAAGCGTATGTTTCAAATGTTTCACCTATTTCAGACGTATGTTGCAGCAAGTGCTTCATGTTGCAAGTGTTTTCATTAGCAAGCGAGGGAAGCGAGCGCATGTTGAGTGTTTCATCTGAATGTTGGATATGTTGCAATGGCTATACACGTGTGTTGCAAGTGTTTTATCTAGATGTTGCATATTTTACAGAGGCCATACACATATGTTGCATGAGTAGGTTTCAAATGTTTCATTTCATAGGTATGTTGTAGCAAGTTATTCATATTGCAAGTTTTTCATTAGCAGGCGTGGGAAGCAGGCGCATGTGGAGGCAGTCCCCATGTGCGTAGGTGGTCTCTGCATGCGCACAGGAAGCAAAGCGGGCGTGGGTAGTCCCCACCTGCATGCACGGGCACTGGCGTAAAGTGAAGCACACAGCAACATTCGGGGGCATGGCGTGGGTGGTCCCCACCTGCATGCACGGGGGCACAACACGGAAGCTAAGCGAAGCGCGCAGTAGAAAGGCACGGATGAGCAATTGCATGCGTGCGTGTAGAGGGCGGGCTGGCAGGCGTAGCAGTTGCAAGCCATATAGGAGTCAGGCGGGGCAGGCTTATTAGCATGCAGGGCAGGCGGGGCAGTCACTGCATGTGGTCAGGCTAAGCAGCATGCGGGCAGGCACGGGCGTCCGAACGGAGTTAGCATCCGAACGTCCAGGCGCTAGACATGCCGTTTTTCTTTTCTTCTCTACTATAGTAGTTGGTAAAATACATCTCTTGCTCTACTCTGCTATAGTAATAAAGTACAATTTAGCATAAACTGCATCTGATCTAAGATGCTGAATAAATAGACAGTTAGCAGAAAATAGTTCAGGCAAACCAATTACACAGCATAGTTTTTAGCGCTAGTACACTCTGTGCTTTCTAGTTTTAATTTTGGTAGATTCGAAGCAGAGCGGAGTGATGTAGGGACATGATTATGGATATAAATCCTTTTTAATATCAGAAAAGATACGAAGTCAAGAGCGGAATGAGATCGAAAGCGGACTTGAGTAAGTGAATAATATGTGCGTATGCACATAAATTTATGCTAATGAACAAGCTATACAACAAAGCTATAAATAGAGGCGACAAGATGGAGTTTCCATCGGAGAATGGTTCTATATCCCTATCCCTGTGGGGAAGAAATTTCTCCGTCCTTGTCAAGGTTTTAGCTAGCATTTCGCTCCCATCCCCACCCGACATGGGGAATCTATTCCTGTCGGGTTTCTATCAATCAACCAATCGTAACTTAGCAACATCAACAATGGTCAGGCTCCAACTCTTTGACCCCATCCATGCGCCCTCAACTGCATGCTCCTCCTGGCGGTCATAGCCAACAGTATGCACCTTCTTATGGGTGCAGACGTCCTCCTCGTCGACACGATTTTCCTCCCCGCAACGCAGACGCTCTCATCGACGCCCCCCTTCCCGCCAGCGCGACCGCCCTCCTCGGCGATGTGGCTGGCGTATTTGTTGGCCCTGAGGGGCCAAGGGGAGGCCGACTGCTCCTTCGCTCGACGACACGAGGGGCTGAGGGTCGCGAATTGTGACATGACTGGAGACAATGATGCTGGGGAATTGTGATGAGGTATTAGAGTAGGGTTGTCAACATTTCATACCAGGGTACTCTACCTACTAGTAAATTTAGTGTCGCACTTAGCACTCCAAAAACTCAAGATTTATACAGGTTCATATGCAACGGGCCAAACGTCTAGTGTGGGATGTTCGATCGTGTTTCTGAGCATGGGAGGCTTAATGTTTGTAGTTTGGGTTATAAACCTGGGGAGAAAGGGACAGGGTGAGAGTGCCTCTAAAAAATCGAAGGAGTCAAAAGAGTATGTAGA
Organism: Saccharum spontaneum; assembly: GCA_022457205.1. NCBI lineage: Eukaryota > Viridiplantae > Streptophyta > Magnoliopsida > Poales > Poaceae > Saccharum > Saccharum spontaneum. Next base: position 6,131,216 of record CM039617.1, read on the forward strand.
AAGGGTCTAGAGAGAGGGTCCCTCCCGCCCCTTATGTAGTAGGGAGCAGGTTACATACAGAGAAAAAGAAGTCTTTTACGCGAGTGTGGGTCCTGGGCAGTGGCCGGAACAACGTGGGAGGCCTTTCTCTCTTGTCATGTAGGATAGCAGGTGGTATGAAACTCAGGTACCGGAAAGCAGGTGGTATGAAAGTCAGGTACGAGAAGGCACAAGATTGTGTCTTAGTGAGCTAACAAGGAGAGTCAGTACTAACACAGCCTCTCTTAAATTCGAGCCTGACGATGTGTGGTGCTCCTGCTGGCTACACTACATCGCATCTTTCTTTTATCTTGTGTGTATTCAGAAAGGGTAACCCTGATTGCCTGGATGCAAAGTGTGTGGCCTTCGGATTGTATTGAATACAGATATCTGTCTGCTTCTGCATCCTAACCTTATGGTTAGTTACCTTTGGATTGTAAGAGCAACTTCAGCAGACTATCTAAACCCGGCTACCTATTTTTCTCCCACTCATGCGCCTCCCTCTATCCTTCGCGGTCGCATGCACGCACCCTGCCCGCACTTGTCCACCACCGCCACTCTCTAGGCCGGTGCCGCCTTTGGTGGTCTACGTTTTGGCCCTGCTCGTAGGCGCGCGGAGCACCCAGGAGCACCCCCGCGTGGGATCGACAGAAAGCCCGCGCGCGGCCATGGCTCCTTGGCACCGAATTCGGCCGCCGACGCGAGCGGCAGGCGGCTTTCCCATATCAGGATCTATGAGCAGCCCGGCACGGCCGTGGCTCCTCGCTGCCGGATCCTGCCGGCCCCGGCACGGGTGGCTTCCCCAGCACGGGATCGGCGGGCAGCCTAGCACGGCCACAGTCTCCAGACACAGACACCCCTCCTGGCTCGGCCCTCGCCCACGGACGACCCTCGTCAGCGGCGCCCTTGTTTCCCGCGACGGCGTCATGGCCGAGTTCATCGATGGCAACAAGGAGATGAAGAGGATGACATGTGGGCTCCACATGTCATTGACTATTGAACTGAATTTGAGAGCCACGATTTAGGTAGTATTGCTGGAGTTGAAGCAAAATTTGGATAGTATTAAAATGTTGCTATCTAAACAGAGAAATAGATAGTCTATTTTAGATAGTACTGCTGGAGAGGCTCTAATGCTTTGAACTGTTGTAACGTTTGTCCAGATGCTTTTCTAGCGGTAGGACTGTTAAAAGTCGTATGTTCATGAAGTATATATGACTTTCCATTTCAAAAACAAAATCACATTGTTCAGCAAATTAGGTCGACAGTCGACACACGTGCAGGTGGAGCCATACTTTAGTAATTTGTTGCTTCGTTTTCCTGGATATTTGCAAACAACAAGTGCATTCAGGCAAGGATCATTGCAATTTAGTTTTCAAATGAAAGGTAACACGACATGACCTCCTTAATGTGCCTGCAGAAAAATACTTCACCATTTTCTGGAGCATACTTTGATCCAGTATTGTTCACCGTATTCTGGAGCATACTTTGATCCGGTATCGTTTTGGTTGCTTTTGCCTTCACGAGTAGTTGGTTCAGAAGAAAATGGAGAAGTTTAATCTGTTTTCATTTCTAGAAGCAGTGCAATCTTTTTTTTTCCAGCTGGTTCAACCGGGCTAGGTAGGCTGAGATGGAGATGTGAAGAAAAGAAGACAATAACTTTTACCAGTTCCAGGTGCGTGATTGCTTAAGCTTAACTGCTTAACATGGGTCAAACTAGTACTAGCAGTTTGATGTTTCCAATTGTCTTTTCCTTTTCAATTTCAGGTAGTGGCGAGGTCAGATAAGAAAAAGGATGTTGCACCCCATCTCAGATCATAGCAAGCTAACTGCAGGCTGGCTGGTTACGCTAAGGCTACTACAGCCGGCTTATCACTGCTGGCGCCAGAGACCTCATCACTATTGGTTTCGTCTCTGGTTGGTGAAAATGCGTGGTGATAAAGTGGATTATTGCTGCCAGTTCAAACCGGCAATAAAAATGATTATCTCACCGCCAGTTCGTACCCGCAAAAAAATAAGCCTATTTGCAGGTTTATAGACAGGTCCGCTTGCATCCCTAAATCCAGTGATTGGTTCTATTTTTTTCAGTATGATTAACATATAAGTAGTGTGGAAACCGATTCTACATCACTCATATCAACTTTTCAGGCTCGAAAGCTGTTAGGTGAAACTGGGGGCATACACAATGCAAAACAAACAACAACATGGGTTTACCTCATTGCAGACGAATGTATAGGAAGGAATTTGGTATGTACAATATCATTAAAATCCCTACAGTTCTGTCTCCACCCAGCTCATACCAGTACTTAAACCCATTTATGACAGGTATTTGTCCCAATGAATGTAAATGACCACCACGGGTCCTATTTGTACTGAATTTCTTAAAAGAGGTTCAAATCCTTAACTCCCTAGCCTCCAACCTCAATACTAGAGATGTAGTCAAAGAACATACACCGGTAAGTACGCTTATCATATCAGTTACATACACATCACAATTCACACATAGCTTTTATCTAACTGATCATATGTTTCACAATATAATAGGTGGGCAACATACAAGAATGCATTGACTCTACTATCGCCGCTGGTAGTGTTTCGGTACCACAAGCTATCAATATTACGCAGTGGAAAACAGAAATGTATTCTAACATACCACAGCAAACAGATGGGTAATATATTTTTCCTATGAAATTTATTCCTCTACAATACTTATTTAGCTTTACATACATTGCAGCCATTCTTGTGGTGCATTCATACTTAAGTACATGATGGTATGGGATGGGGACAAGATGACGGAACGTTTCACACAGGTCACTCCTAGACTACATATACCTAATCACTAAAATATAGATTGGTACTTTTTAAACATCATGTTCGTTCCATTGAAATTCAGACCCACATAGATATTTTCAAGAGGAAAATTTGCTCAACACTCTGCGATCTGATTGCAACAAGCGTCGATTAGGCTCATATAAGGACCTTATAACGGTACATGGTACAACAATGTATCCCATCCTTATCATGGGTTCAATACTTGTTCATTGTATCTAACATGTCTCATTGTGACCTTCAGAAGGAGGCTTACGATGCAAAACGTGCTGAAGTTCAGCGAGAAGACATGAGTAATGCTGCTGATGACGATGTCAAAGAGATCAGCAATCCTATAGATGCCAGCAACTCCAATACCTCAAATAAAAGGAAACGGGGACGCCCAAAGAAGAACGACAAAACTCCAAAGTCTGTGAAAGACTAGTTAAGCACCGCGTCTATTGCTAATCATGTGCAACGCCCAAATCGCAGGGTCTCTAATCCAGGACCGTTCCAGTTGAGCCCTTACAAGAAATGTTAGGTTACATTATCGACTCTATATGTAATAATGTTACTATTTCCATCAATTGTGTTCAGCCTGTAAGTTCTATACTCAGAGGTAGTTTGCCTATGTTCAGCCAAGTGGTTTGGCTTGGAATTATTGTTTCTATGAGATGTTTATGTTTACGAACCAAGGTAATCATTGGAGCTCGCACAGTTTTCAGAGAATTCTAGCAATAGGAAAGCAAAACTGCAGCATGATACCTGCTGCCCTCAGTCACAAGAAACGCAAGCTTTCAAAGACAACTGCAATTTGGCAACCAGTATTCAACTAGGCATTAATGATGTTGGAAGATCTGGCTCTCACTAAATTATTTGCATTTGGTTAGCAGTCTACTAGACTATGCTGACTGCATCCAAAACAAATCCTTGCACGTTATTATTCCTAAGATAAATGGAAGCAAGGTAGATGATGCAAATCAGCGGCATTATTACGCGATGTAATTCTGAACAATTTGCTTTGGCTTTTTCCAGGCAACTAACTGGTAAGTGGAAACGTTTAACTAGCTGCTACAATTTGTACTTGATCATTTCTTCAGGCCTGCAGAATTTTAACTACAAAACACAAGCTTCTTTTCTGCTGAACACTCTGAATTCCGAGGGTCAAAAAAGAATATTGAGCAAAGCAACCTGAGACACGAGTTGCACCAGACCAGAACCTCAATGCAAACTAGATCTTTTTTTTGTACTGTTCTTCCACCCAAATGCAAAGATTCAGACAGGCCAATGCATACCTCGACGAAGCAGTCATGGAAAACAAGCCTAAGAAGCTCGACGGCTTGACGACATCCCACGGCACATAGGGATGGCGTTCCAGGCGGAGCATTGCGTGTGCGCAGGGCCAGCATCAATTGGCGCCATCTCTGCGCGCTGGCAGTGGGTAGCAGCAGGGGTCGAGGAGCCATTCGGGGCGTTGTCGGCCTGGGCGCCGGGGTCAGGGATCAATCCAACGAATGCGAATCGTTCGAAGTGTTCGGGAGGAGACGGGGCGAGGGCGACCAAACCTGGGTGGGGCGCATGGCGGCCTCCAGTGTGGAGAGGCGGTGGTTCAACCTTCGAAGGAGCCGACGATGGCGACCCTCCAGGCAGTGTTCTCTGGCTCCGCCGCATCGAATCCTGCAGCAAGGTCGCTCGCCTGGGGACATCTCAGCGCGGAGAAGAGAATGCGCCGAGGGTCAGGGAGCATCAGCCGGTGCTAGCGGCTCTTCGTGTGCGAGGATGGCCGCGCGATGGTGGCCGCGCAATCGGCAGCCGTCTGTCACGGTGCCACATGTGGGCCAACCCAAGGAAGTCCAGCTGAGGAAGAGCACTAGAGCCCGACGCAAGAGTGTAAAGGTCCATGGCCCGCAGTGGGCTTGTAATCGTTGCGAGGCCCAGCGAGAGGGGGTGAAGGGCAGGAGTAGAAAAGAGATGGTCGAACGTCTGAGTGGGGACGACAACTAAACTTGTATCCACTTTCTAAAAAACCTAAGCACTCATCCGGGCCTCGTCGGTCCGTGGTTATCTTCTTTGCGTTGTGCTCAAGTTGAGTGTCGTGGGCGGCTGCCGGCTGCTGACATACCTGGTATCAGAGACTTCGATCCTCGGTGCCGTGCGCTCTGGAACCCACGCCGCCTTCCCATGTGCACTTCACTCGGCTGCAGCGAGCGCGGGGAGCGATGGATCCTATCATCTCCAAGACGTTCGATGAAATGCTCAAGAGGATGGAGGACCTCGACCGGCGCTCCGCCGAGCACTGGGAGTGACTGGAGTGGAGCTTCGAGGACGCGTCGGCCGCCGTGCAGGAGCGTGAGGAAGCGGTCGATGGCCGCCTCGCTGAGTTGGAGAACTTCGCCTCAGCCCAGTACGCCGCCGCCATCGTCGTCGACAACTGGGGATCCCACTTCGACTCGCGCGTCTCCGACTTGGAGCAACGCATGGCCGACTTCGAGCTCATCCACCTGGCCGAGATCCGTGACGAGTGTGATGACCAAGTGGAAGTGCTAGAGGGAGCGGTCGAGGAACTTCAAGCATGGCGCTCTAAGGTCAACGCCCACATCGAGGACATCCGCTATGACCTCCACCACCTCCCTAAGTCGTCAGCGACGCTGCCACAGCACATCCACTGAAGGTGCGTTTGGAGTCGGCCGCCACCACGATTCACTCTGGCGGGACAACGGTCGACTGGCCCAGCGGGCACCGCATCGACATGACTACACGGGGGCCGGTCTATGGCTCGGTCATGACCATAGTGCAGACCCCGGCCAATGGTATGTGTTCTTCCCCCAATCATGGTACTTTCGTTCCCGCTGCTCAATTCCATTCCCCTCCCCCACCCCATCCACCAAATCATCTCCAACCCAATCGCCCACCACCGAACCCCCACCCAGCAAATCATCCCCCATATCCTCTCCCCCAAGCCCACCCAACTTCCCTTAGCCACCTCCCTAAGATGCATTTTTCAAAATTCAATGGCGAAGATCCACAATATTGGATGACTTGTGCCCACAACTATTTCGATCTCTATTCCGCTGATCCAGCCATGTGGGTCAAGTGTTCGACAATGCAATTCACCGGCGCCGCTCGCCATTGGCTTCAATTGGTGGAACGCCAACTCATCGGTCTGGATTAGCCACCTTTTGTCGCTTGATTCGTGAACGGTTCTGTCGTGATCAGCATGAGCTTCTTATTCGCCAATTGTTCCACATCAAGCAAACCACCACTGTCCAAGACTATGTTAATCGTTTTGTCAATCTCATTGAGTAGCTATCAGCCTACACGCCCAATCCAGACCATCTTTCTTACACCACCAGATTCATCGATGGCCTACGTGATGACATTCGAGCAATTATTCTTGTTCAGCGCCCCAAGGACTTGGATTCCGTGTGTACCTTGGCTCTTTTGCAGGAGGAAGCCTTGGAGCCATTCCGTCGATGTGAAGCTCGCAAATCGGATGGGTCACCGTTCGCCAAGCTCCCAGTGCCAAAGGGGCCGTGGCCTCTGCCTGCCCCTCCAGTTCGTGCTGGGGCGCCGCCGGTGCTTGATGAAAAGAAGCCAACAGACGAGCGACGACCTCCTCCCAAGGCTTCACCATTGGAGTACAAGCTTCAGACCCTGCGCGCTCCTACTGCAAGGCCCGCGGTCTGTGCATATGTTGTGGCGAACGCTAGCAACCCGACCACAAGTGTGCTCCGGTCATGCAGCTGCACGCTCTACAGGAAGTCTGGAGCCTCTGCCAAGACACATTCGAGCTGCCGGAATGTTCAGCTGCTGAGGCTGTCGATACTGACGCTACTGAAGATATGGTGACAGCTCAACTTTTCCTCTTGTTGTCTGCTGCTGCTGCTACCTCAGGCAAATCAGTGGTGAGAACTATGCAGTTCACAGGTTGTATTGAAGGACATGATATACTGATACTGGTGGACTCCGGGAGCAGTCACTCGTTTATCAACAGCTCAGTCGCCAGTCAACTTTCTGGCGTCTGTGGGTTACCTGCTCCAGTTTTAGTTCAAGTTGCTGACAGCAATTCCGTCCCTTGTTCTCAGGGGATTCCAACAGCAGTCTGGTCAGTTCAGGGGTATGAGTTCCACTCGAATCTCAAGGTCCTACCTCTCGGCTCTTAAGACATGATATTGGGCATGGATTGGCTCGAAGCATTCTCCCCCATGAAGGTACATTGGTCACAGAAATGGATTGGCCTGTTCAAGTTCTGTTGCAAGGTCACCAGCCTGAGTCTGATTCTGGTGCTGTCGTCCAAGTGTTTCACATTGCTAGTGACGTTGCTGCTCTGAGCCAGGTTACAGTCCACCCTTCAGTTCAGCTTATCCTAGATGAGTTTGCCTCAGTATTCGCTGAACCAACAGGACTGCCACCTAGGCGTGTATGCAACCATACCATTCCTTTGGTCCCTGGAGCTCAACCTGTGTCAGTGTGACCTTACCAATACTCTCCGACACTGAAGACCGAGATTGAGAAACAGGTCACTGAAGTGCTACAGTCCGGTCTCATACGACCAAGCACAAGTGCTTTTTCCTCTCTGGTTCTCCTGGTACGAAAGAAAGATAGCAAGTGGAGATTCTGTGTCGACTACCGAATGTTAAATGCCCTCACAGTCAAGTCTAAGTTCTCAGTCATGTCCTTTGGCCTCACCGGCGCACCAAACATGTTCCAAGGGGCTATGAACACTACCCTACACCCTCTTCTCCGCAAATGCGTCATTGTTTTCTTTGATGATATATTGGTGTACAGCTCCTCACTGGAAGAACACCTCTCTCATCTCCGTCAGGTGCTGGAGTTATTGGCTCGAGATCAGTGGCAAGTCAAGCTATCCAAGTGCCGGTTCGCACAACAAAGTATAGCCTACCTAGGTCATGTTATTAGCGCTGCAGGAGTCGCAACCGATCCTGAGAAAGTTCTGTCCATTCGTGATTGGCCACTTCCAACGGACACTAAACAACTTGAAGCTTCCTTGGTCTTGTGGGTTATTACCGCAAGTTTGTCAGACACTTTGCAATTCTGGTTCGGCCGTTGACAGATCTCCTCAAGAAAGGCTCCTTGTTCGTCTGGACTCCTACTCATACTATAGCCTTCACAACCTTGCAGTAGGCCTTGATGTCAGCTCCAGTCCTAGCGTTGCCAAATTTCTCAAAGGCATTCCAGATTCAAACGGATGCTAGTGAATTTGGGGTAGGCACAGTGTTGCTCCAAGAGGGACATCCACTCGCCTTTGTCAGTAAGGCTCTGGGGCCTCGCACTCAGGGGCTATCCACCTACGAGAAGGAATACCTCGCTATGCTCGTGGCTGTGGAACAATGGCGTGCATACCTGCAACACGGTGAATTCATAATCTTCACAGATCAACGAAGCCTAGTCCACATCACTGATCAACGTCTGCACACACCTTGGCAGCTCAAGCTGTACACAAAACTAGTGGGTCTGCAGTACAAGATTGTCTACAAACCTGGGGCTTCAAATCAAGCGGCTGACACCCTGTCTCGTCACCTGGAACCTCCAGCTCAGCTCAACGCCATCTCCACTTTGATTCCAGCATGGCTAGCCGACATTGTGTCTGGATATGACAGAGATCCTTCTGCTCTCAAGCTCATTCAGGAGTTGTCGCTGGCCCCGGACTCCAGACCTCCTTATACATTGACTGATGGAATCCTGCACCTACGTGACCACATCTGGATTGGCTCCAATAATGAACTAAAACATCGGCTCATGACTGCTCTCCATACCAATGAAGTGGGAGGACACTCTGGGTTCCCTGTCACCTTCAGTAAACTGAAAAAGCTTTTTGTGTGGCGCGGTATGAAGTCCTATGTCAAAAACTTCGTCGCCTCATGTTCGGTGTGTGCCCAGGCGAAGCCGGACCGTGCTCGTTACCCCAGCTTACTTGCCCCTCTGCCGGTACCGACAGAGTCATGGCAAATGATCTCCATGGACTTCATTGAAGACCTCCCCCGCTCTGGTGCTACCAACTGTTTGATGGTCATCGTGGACAGGTTTAGCAAATTTGCTCATTTTATTCCTCTATCACACCCATTCAGTGCTCAGCAGGCCACACAAGCCTTCCTCGACAACATATATCACCTCCATGGTCTGCCGGCCACCATCATCAGTGATCGCGACCGCATCTTCACTAGTGTGTTCTGGCGTGAACTCTTCTGTCTCGCCCAGACCACGCTGTCGATGAGCTTGGCGTACCACCCCTAGACCGACGGCCAGACGGAACGTGTCAACCAATGTCTGGAGACGTTCCTCCGGTGCTTCATCCATTATTGTCTGCGCTGCTAGTTGAAGTGGATCCCTTTGGCATTGTTTTGGTACAACACAAGCCTCCATTCCTCCATCAACAGGACTCCGTTCGAGGTACTGTATGGCCACCCTCCTCACCATTTCGGTATCTCTGCTTCTTCAGTTCATTCAGTCCCTGAGGTTGAAGCGTTACTAACTGAACGCAACACTATGCTGGCATCTGTCCGGCAACATCTTCTCCGAGCTCAACAACGTATGAAGGCCCAAGTTGACAAGCGCCGGTCGGAACGTACCTTCGCTGTCGGCGACTCTGTCTACCTCAAGCTTCAACCATACGTCCAGTCATCGCTAGCGCCACGGGCTCACCAAAAGCTGTCGTTACACTACTTCGGGCCCTACAAGGTGGTTGAGTGGATCGGCTCCGTCGCCTACAAGCTTGAGCTTCCTCCGTCTTCATGAATCCATCTGGTGTTCCACGTGTCGCTACTCAAGCCTGCTCCCTCATCCAAGTACACCGTCTCACCGTCCCTCCCCAACGTCCACGACAACCTGTAGATACCAGAAGCGGTGCTCTAGCGACGTCTACATCCAAGGCACGATGGTGCGGTTCCCCAGGTGTTGGTCAAATGGTCCAGCCTTGACTCATCGCTGGTGACCTAGGAGGACGAAGAAGCTCTCCGACAACCGTTCCCGCAAGCTCCAGCATGGGGACACGCCGGATCCCAAGGAAAGGGAGATGTCACGGTGCCACATCAGGGCCATCCCAAGGAAGTTTAGCTGAGGAAGAGCACTATAGCCCAACGCGAGAGTGTAAAGGTCCATGGCCCGCAGTGGGCTTGTAATCGTTGCGAGGCCCAGCGAGAGGGGTGAAGGGGAGGAGTAGAAAAGAGATGGGCGAGCGTCTGAGGATGGCAACAAAACTTGTATCCACTTTTTTGAAAAACCTAACCACTCATCCGGGCCTCGTCGGTCCATGGATATCTTCTCTGCATCGTGCTCGAGTTGAGTACTGCCAGTGGCCGCTGGCTCCTGGCACCGTCGGCAAGGCAGTCAAGCCCCACCGGAGCCGCGCCTGGCACCACAGGAGCCCCCACCTAGCCGCCGCAGCCACGCCCCACCGGAGCTCCCGCCCTGCCGCCGCCGCCGCGCCCGGCACCGGCCGTCGCACTCTGTAGCGCCACACGCCCCGCCGCCGCGCTCCGAAGCCGCGCCCGCCAGGGTCGCGCCTGGCCTTGGCCGCGCTGGCTAGGCCAGCACCCGCCGGCGCCGCGCCCAGCACTGGCCGCTGAGCTCCGGAGTCTCGGCCGCCCCACCGCTCTCCGACAACCGCACCGTCGCCGCGCTCGCACCCGCCGGCGCCGCGCCGGCTGGGGCCTGCCTGCCCCGCTGCCGCGCTCCAGAGCCATGCGGTCGCACCAGGCTGTGGCCGCACCTGCCAGGGGAGAGAGGCTGCTGGCCGGCCGGGGTGTGGCAATCTAGGCCCAGCCCAACAATAAGCCTTACCCCATTTGTAGAAAAAAAAGACATGGAAAATCTCATTTTTGCCCTTGAATGACCGCACTAAAATGACCAATTTACCCTTATTCAAAAATAAAATGGAAAATAAAAAAATAGATATGGCCCCACATATTTTGGTATCGGCCCCACCTAATCTGGAACTATCCTCACATATTTGGTACCTCTAGATACTTTCAGTTGGGTTCCTCCTATTTTTTCACCGTTCGATTTTGCTCAATGTACGGCCCATATTTTTTCTAACCATTGTAAAATTTCTCTTAACATTATTATGGTACAAATTAGCACTCAAGAAACCTTTAAACAAAAGGCTTTGACAATTGGCTAAGTAACTAACAGTAAACTCCAGGTAACTTTTTTTTTTTGCTATATATAGCTAAAATTAAGAGTCCTCATACTCATCAGCATTATCTTCCTCCTCCTCCTCCTCCTCCCAGAATTCAAAATCTTCATCCTCCACCTCTAGGTCCTCATCTTCGCTCATGTCCTCCTCCACCACCACTCCTCCTCCTGCAATAAAAGATTTTTATCTTCATTAACTAAGTATTCATCTCGTCATCAAAAGCCTATAGCTCTAGATGGTTAGAAGTTATTAGTTTGTATAAAAAGATCATTATGATAGCAGCATGGAGGGGAAAATATACGAAAAGGACAAAAGCACTGTCTAGCAAAAAAATAAGGAACGACGTACGAGTTGACTAACCATATTTTTGAGTTCGTATTGTTTGGTGAAGCAAATCATCCATACATGGAGTGTATATGAAAGACTCATGTGTAGCCGCAACCTGACTACAGCAACATCCAACTGGTTCAAATGTCCCTAGGTACTGCAACTTGGAGCTACCTAGGTAGTAAGCAAACCCATCGAAGTAATTGCCCAAGAAAGCAATCTCTTTGCTTGGATGGTACCCCAAGAAATGCATACTACTCTTAATATCGCAGTAGAGATCATTACTGTAAACACTGTCTTCTTCCACATTGATATCA